>JAUYWH010000024.1:1521428-1554314 GCA_034779795.1 Ctenopoma multispine | reverse complement strand
CACACACACACACACACACACACACACACACACACACACACACACACACACACACACACACACACACACACATGCAATTTGCACCTGCTCTGACTGAAACAACAGTATAAATGCACCTACAGCTTGAAGCTGCCAAGCTTGAATTCCCAGATCATTTATATTAAACCAAACAAAGAGTTAGGCGGTCAGAGGTCAAAGGTCACAGCGGCCTGACAAGATGGTCCTCCACCATCCCCAGACAGGTCATGTGTGTCTGAGACACATTCATTCACACTGACCTTTAACCTTGTGTGCACCTGCGGCCACCATGTCATACTGTCACTGCTGGCTTAAAACATTGTATCTGTTAAGTTATGTATGTATATTTGAGTTTTTTTGTTGTTTGTAGTATTCAGTTGAGTCTGTTACATTTTGATCAGGCATTTAGAGCTGTAAGTAATAACTATTTTTCTTACAGAGTAATCTGCTTAGTCTTTTTTAATTAACTTGTAACATGTCAAATATGATAATGAAAAATGAGCATCAGATTTCCCTGAGCTCAAAGTGACATCTTTAGATGGATTTGATCCTAGCAGCAATCTAAATCCTAAACATATATCATTCAGCGTGGGTTTATATACATTTAAGAATCCTGGTTACCATAATTGGGGTAGAGGATTAGATAAACCTGATTTCCCCAGGTAGATTTTTTCCATAGAACTCAGATTACTCTGTCATGCAGACGTGTAATCAGCTTTTACAAGAGCACATGTGCAGGTCAAAGACTGCAGACACTCACCACTCTATTGCTTTTAGCAGAGAGGAGCTGCTGGGTGACAGAGGAGATCATTACATGGAGCATGTAAATAAGTCACTTTTTACTGTGTATTTATCGAATTCCCTAAAACGGCACACTGTTACTGCCTGTGTGCTTCTCCCACAACGCTGTCAGCCAACTCTCCTGACACATACAAAAAAAAGCAGTCAGGAAGTGGATTCTGAGGAAGGTGCAGAATTATTTATCTAAATCTGTATGTACTATGCTTCCAATATAAGCCAAAGTTTTTAACACTAAACCAGCACGTCTGGCATTTTTGCTTGGAAGAATAGCTTAAAGTAAAGCTGCAATATTCAGCTTAAACTAGTGTTAACATGGTATACTCAGTCATATTCACATGTATAGATACCTGCTTAAATGTAAGAGACTTGTTGAATTACAGTCACAGACATGTAAAACAATAAGATCCTTAGCATGTAGCACTTTTTTGACATTTGACATTTTAAGAAAGTAAAAGTACTTAAACAAGATGATTAGTATTGTTAAAGGTGACCACAAAAAGCACAATGGAAAGAAATAAAATGTGTGTATCTTTTATTCTGGCTGACTGACTTTTCAGCAACATGTAGGCTGAAAGCAGATATAACTATTATCCTTTTTTAACCTTACTGAGCATTGTGTGTTTGGTCATGTCTAACATATGATATTCTAAACTCTTTGAGATTGAGATTACTTTGTAAAAAGCTTCTTGACACAAGGTAAGCATACCTTCAGACATGTTTCATTGATGGGACTATTACGCTTAAACATAAATGCAGATATTTGCACACTTTCTGGCCACTGCATGTATAGTATACTAAAGAGGGAAGGACTGGCTCACAAACTCTTTATACACTACAGGAGAATATACTGTAGACTGCGTGTAGAATTTCAGAATAAAGTTGATAAGTTACTCACACAGCTGTGTGTGTGTGTGTGTGTGTGTGTGTGTGCGTGTGTGTGTGTGTTTTACCCACAGGAAGTTTGTACAGTTATGAGACGTACATATGACAGTGAAAAGATATGACTTACATGTAAATCACAAGTGGGGCAAAATGACTGTACACATCCTTATTCTATCCTCATCACATGCTGCACAAACCTTTCATACAGCACTGTAGGAAAAACTGATAATGACTGTATATAGCATGTATAGTTTCAGTTTCAGGTATATTTGACTCACTGTCACAGATTACTGGGGCTCTTAATTACACTGACTCTACATTTTTTCCTATTGTGACAGCTGGGAATTGTTAGTTACATATTGGCCTTTAATTGAATTTATTGTTACAGATTATGATTGAATTATTTTCATGACAGAAAGTTCTTTATGTCCTCAGGAGTTGTGTTTTTGCTAGGATTGAAATGTAAATGCTAATTGGAAGACTAAACACCAGGGGTGGTTTGAAAGATGGGGAGAGAAGAATAGAGTGTAAGAAGGCAGGAGAGACAAACACAAAGACAGGGTGGAAAAGGTGAACAACTATAACATGCACAGGAATGTATAGGAGAGGAGGATAATGAGGGAACGAAGAAACAGAGGATGTTTAGGAGAAAAAGGAAAGGATAGGAGGCGAGGAGGTGATAAGGGCAAGTCGGCGACGGAGACAATGCAAGTAGAAAGACGAGATGCTGGAGGAGCCCCCTGGGAGCCACCTCAACAGAGGAGGTCTAGACCAGCGGCTCCTTTTGCTGTCTGTCTATACACACACACACACACACGCGAGCGCGCACACGCAAATCAGCTTTGTGAAAAATGCTACTTTTCCCCAGCTGTCACTTCCACCTGAGCTGTTGTTGATGCAGTTCCTTTTTCTGCCAACAGAGGATGATAAAAGTCATAGAAACTTGTTATTTTTCCTTTTTAAATATATATTTCTATTTTATTACATTTAGGAATGTAATAAAATAGAAGAGCAAGGCTGCTGAGCAACGAGTACCGTACCACTCTTTTTCTGTCTCTCTCTCTTTCCCTGCCTCTCACTATCTCTCTTGTCTCTTGTCTCAGTGTGTACATTATGAGTCATGTGAGCCAGCAGTGTTGCAGTGATCCGGGTCTTTGGATTGCTTTGTGCTTGTGTAAACCGTGGTGCTCTCCCTCCCCGACTGATAAGTGAGCTGCCAATCAAACAGCTGTGTCTGCGTGTAGTGGGTTGGGAGGCATGTGTGTCTGGCCTTACAGTAGGCTCACAAACTGTACAGTATGTGCCACAGGTGAAAGAAAATCTAAATCAGTTAGTGCAAAATAATGGATTTTAAAGCAGAACTTCCTCTCTGTGCTAGATACTGCAAATATACATACATGTTTTATCAGAGTGATTATTTGAGAGCTCTTAGGGCTAAAGATTATCATTACTATCTTAATTATACCTCAGTGTTCCAGCACTGTGTTGGAGGAGACTATGTTGCCTTTATTTCGTCTGCCACTTAGCTTCTAAAAGCTTAGAAGCTAATTGCAACAGTGAGGACTTTTGCTTGTTAAACACCATGCAGGCATCAGACAACATGTAGCCCTGTTGTTCCCAGCTTGGGGTTTGAGAACTCCCACTGGGTCACAGGATTATTAAACTTTTTTAATTTTAAAATACAGGGCATTGTTTAACAATACTGGCTACTGATGTTTTTTTTATCTGAAAACACTTATATTTTCTTTTTTTATTAGAAATAAAATGGCTTACATTTCTTTCTTCATGATTTCAAAACTTGTTCAAAAAGAAAAACAGTCTCAGAAGACAGCATCGCTCTTGGGTGAAGTACTTGCAGCTCATTATGGATTACTGATACTGTTATAAGTATATAAGTTATATTTCACTAATCGTAGGATTAAAACATATTTTGTGAAAAAGTCAATTTAAAATTTTACTATATATCATCTGTCTTCTAAAATGCCTTTTTTCTGAGCAGCAGATCAAATCCCAAAGTAAGTGAATGTACAGATATAAAACAGAAAAACGACAATCTTCGTATTGGAATTTGGAATTTTTGCATAAAAATCAAGATTGTTACTAATTAATTACATGAACTTCAACTTATAATTCCATGTGCATAGACTGCATAGACTAATCACACAAAAATACATTTTGTAAGACGTTTCCAAGACTTTCTAGAGACTTTCGCTGGACCATGAAATAATGTTCCCAACATGTCTTCATTGCAACTGTTATCCTTTTAAATTAATGACGTTGCATTAGCAAACACATCGTGCTATTTGAAGACAGTACTAATGTTTGCTGATGATAAGATATTATATGTTTGTGCCAATATTCCTTTAAAATAGCTCTTTCCAGCTGCAATGGTTATTCACATGTTAACAATCCTGCTGGAAATCGATTAATTTGAAGGCGTGAATATTTCAGCATGACATCGCTACATTTAAATATAGCCTGTGATAGAGTAGCTACAACAACATAGTCCATATTAAAGGCAGTTAAAAAAAAAACCCACCACATGGCGACATGACACACTGCTTCATTTTCAACCTGTCTTTATGTGTTTTGGCTCTTTAGTTTTTTCCCAGTACACATTTGTGAAATATCTTGACACATTGTTTTATCTTCAGTCTCGATGGGGACACAGATAAAACTCGAGTGATCCGTCTAACTAACTTTATGTAATCTTTCACACTAATGAAGTCCTGTTGTAACATCATTTATTATGGGCGTGTTGAACTAATATAACTTAACAGCTCAGAGAGGCAGGAAGTCAGATCGTAAACAGTCCTCCAGTGTGTAGACGCAACAGTAGAGCGCAACACAATGTCACTGTGATATCAGGTTAAATAACAGAGCTGTGATGTTTATTATCATTTTTTAGTCCTCACCATCACTCTTTCAAATAATCTTCTCTCCCTTTCCTTTCGACCCTCCATCCTCCCACTGCCGCTACTCCTCCACCGCCACTTCCCTATCACCCCTTCTTTCATTCTATCTATCTACCTCTGCCCCCCTCCTCCCTCACCCTTCTCTCTCCCTCTGTCTCCAGCCAGACCCCTAGCCTTGGCGAACCAGGTCTTGGCGGTATGATAATGTGGAAAGTTGAACTGGCCCCATTACAGCGAGGCTGATGGTAGGGCCGATAAGGCCGTTGATAATGGGTGCAGATAGCGCTGACACAGCGGTCCAATAGCCTAGCCACCCCAACCCCCCACCACCCACACCCTCCCTCACCCTCAGCCCCCCCCCCCATTATCATTCCTGCCCACCGATGGGCTCCCAGAACGCTATCTCCTCTCCATTTCCACTCCTGCGACAGATAAGAATGGAAATACTGACTTCATAGCTGACTGATTAAAGTGTCTGCCTTTCTTGATAATACACAGATAAATTATGTTTTTTTTTCTTCCTCTTCTCCTTCTCTCTCTCTCTCTCTGTCTCTCTCTCTGTCTCTCTCTCTCTCTCTCTAGAAAAGGGTGGGGCACAGCTGAAAGAAGAAAAACCCTCTGCTTGTTTTATTTCTCTTCTTTTGTGGAGCTTTTTTTTGGTGGAGGAACGAGATGAAGTGCAGAAAGGAGGGAAGCATGTGTGTGTGTGTGTGTGTGTGTGTGTGTGGGGAGGAGTGTTCAGAGAATCTGTAATGGTCATTGAGTTGGTAGAATAGTATGGAGATGTGGACGTGTATTATATTTGTAGATCCAGTGAGAAATAAAGATGTGCGAATATCATCATGTGTACAAAGATCATTGGAGCATCAGTGGCAGCCTGAGCATAGGAAAAGTTGCAGTACTGGCTTTTCGAGTCATTATAAAGGCAACAAGAGTGGTTGAAGGAAGGGGGGGTGACACAGAGATGGAGAGATAGGGATAGAGAGAGAGAGAAAGGGCAGACAGGCCTATTTGCAGCCCAGTGAACTCCCACTGCAGCTACAGCCTGTTCCAGGTTGACTTTTTATCACTGATCGCTCCAGTTTGATACCAGGAAAGATCCCTGATGGATATGCTCCCTGCTTCCAAATCCTCTAACTCCACCCACCACCAACACACCATCTCACCCCCCCCTCCCCATAGCTATATCTTCCACCCCTCTCTTATCTTTAGCTCTCCAGCTCTCTGGCTGTCCAACTGAACTTCTGTCCTCCTTCCCCCTGCTTCCTCCTCCCCTCATCTCTTTCTGTCACTTTCCCCATCTCTGCCATCTCACCCTATCCTCGACCAGGATGCAGATGGTGACGTGTGTTTCTCCTTTCAAGTTGCTGGATGAGAGTTTGTTACATTGGAAGATATTAAAATAAATTCAGATGAGGTTTCTAACCACGTTGAGGATTAGTATTGCATTATGATGACATCATCAACTAAAAAACATGCTTATTTGAAATAAATTGCAAAATCAAACCATCTGTAGTCATTGTAACAATATATCTGTGGAATTTCAAGGCAAATACTGAACCTTGATCACCTTCTGCTGTGGACTACTTTTCCTCTACTGATATTTTGGGGATCTAAGTACTTGTACGGGAACTTAATAATAATCAGGGTTAACTTATCTTTTCTGTTAATAAGATCTGCTTTCGAAGTTGCTGAGCTGTTAAGGAAATGACTATTGTTTTGTAGTGTTTGTATCGTCCCTGCTGAAGTGCCCCTGAATGCGACTTTGAAGCTGATCTCTGACTTCCATGTGAAAGGACACAATGGGTTGATTGAACGTGGATAAAGTTGTAGTTTGTTCTTGCAACTCTGCCATGAAGTTCAGTGTTTTCCTGATGGTGAAGCAACGGTGTGAACCCCCAGATTTCTCTTTTTTCAGCTGGGTTCCCTTTATCCAGCTTTAGGACAGAAACCTGTCAACACTAGTTAGCACTTGAACTGATCTAGTTTTTCAACAACCCATGGACTCATCAGTGATTCTGCACATTTATTTTTTCAGTGCATTAGAAGTCCGGTCAGCTTGTCACCCAGTCATCCAGCAGCCGTGTCACGCGGTGAACCAGTCAGATGTGTGTGTTCTCCAGCAGGGAGCAGTGGGATGGAACAACATGCTGTTTGTCCAGGCCCACACTAGCTGACCTTGATAGATTAGACCCAGAGAGGCTTTTCTGTCTGACACAGAGCAATGATAAGTCTGCGTGTGAAATAGTTTTTTCCTCTTCTCAGAAATACGGCTGCAGTGTCAACTGGAACAACAGTGTGTGTGTCTGTGTCTGTGTGTGTGTGTCGTTTTGACACTACCAACCAATCTTCCTGTCTGTCTGCTAACAAGCATCTCTCCTCATACACCTCACTCCTGTAGCACTACTACTACTGAAATATTTTCTTTTGTATCCCACAGTCAGTTTTGCTTGTTTGTGACAGCATGTGTGCTCCTGCATTAACCAGAGTGAACATGCAGACAATCAGCAGAAATGCTTGTTTGATACTAAAACCTGGCTTCACTTTTTAAGGGCAGTGCTCCCTTTTTTTATGCCCTAGAAATCCACAAAGAACGGGGAGTGGAAGGCTGAGAAAGAAAGGAAGAAAGAAAGAAAATAGAAAAAGGAAAAAAAACCGAAAGTGTGATAAAAAGCCCAGATAAGACAGTGACTGTGTTGTGTAGGAGTTGATATCAATGTTATCTATCTGTCTTTTTTCACTCTGTGAGCCCTTCTGTTGTTTTTTGTCCCTTATCTTGCTGCACCAAAATGCCAGGAACAAAAAGGGCAGAAAGAAAGAAATTACCGTGTGGATTATTCATGGGGGTTGACTGATAAAATGTTGATACCAAAATTAAGACCAATACATGGAGGCACTATATTCTCTTCCTCTGCAAGTGTTTTTTCATAATGAAGTTTGTGTTTTTCATGTGTGTGTGTAAAGGCTTTTGCATTGTGTGCAAGCTGTGCGTTGATAATTTCTTGCTAGTGCTTGCTAATAACAGATTAGACCTCATTTAACTCTTTATGCCCTCGCTGACACCAATTCATTACATGTACACCCTCTGTCTCCTCTACACACACACACACACACACACACACTCTGGTGGGTTCAGATAAGCTCAGTTCTCAATCTGTCACTAATATAGCGGCACAGACCGGCAGCGGACAGGTTTGAGGTTCAACAACAACAGGCCCAAAATGCCGTCAATGGTAGCAGGAAGAGGAGACCTGATTGGCCCTCTTTGTGGCACGGAGCCCACTGCTGGTGTCCCAACAGGAGACATGAAGACAGGCGGGTCACAAGCTTGACCCTGTTTTACATCTGAATCCCTAATTGCTCCTGTGCTCAATACAATAGCTTTTAATTCCCAGTTGACGGACTGCATGTGTGTCTGTGTGCGTATGTGTTTGTGTGTACTCATTCATCCAGCTGTATAGTGGCAGTTGCTTCAAGCACATCCTCTCATGTATGCAGCTTCTATTACGATGTAGCATTTAGCATCCTGCGGCTTCAAGAACAGCTTTTATTTTTTCCCTAGCCTACAACAAATGTGTGCTAACAAAACATATTTTTTACCGTGTATAGTTAAGAGCACTTATCTTTTTAAATGTTTTATTATCTTTGTGCTGTGATGTTTTTGATTATATTGGATTTATTCTATGATGTGCAGTAACTTGCGGGAAACACCATTGTTGCTCACTTGTTGTTTCAGTGCTCTGTGCAACATTTGGGTTTACAAATTTAAATAAATCATCAGGAATTGAATGGATTCTAATTGAAATGAACCAGTTCTGGACAGTTGAGATTGGTGCTGACTCCTCAACTTAAAGTACATTATATCAAATGAGGAGTGATACTAACCTTAAAGTTTTTCTAGGCCTCTGTCTTCTAGTAAATGTAAAACACTGCACAGGAGTAGGGGGTTGAATATCTAAATGAGGCATGACTTTGTTTTTGCATTCATATGGGCCTGCCTGGTGACACCATAAGACGTAATGCTCATGCTGATTTGCATGAGAAGTACTTGAAGATTTAGAATAATTTCATACAGTAATGACTCGCCCCCTTATATTGAGTACACCTGTAGAAATAGGCATCTATTAATTTCACGTCTTTGGAAAGATATTTTATTAGGTTATACCTCTTATTTTCTAAGGTTAGGTAAGATTAGGATCTCTTCTAGAAAGAAAGATTTTAAATCATTAAACGGTAAACTGTCCATGTGGGCAGAGTGAGAGAAAGAGATAGCTGTAAATGGGCTGAGGCAGAGAGAAAGAAAGTGGTCCTTGTGTTTCACATTTGACCCCATTTTTAAACTGTAGGTCACCTGGTTCGCTACCCTCTCTTCCCCCAACCCCGTTCCTAGCTCAGGTTACCCCTGTAAGTGTGTGTGTCTCTACCTGAATAGCATCTAACAACCCCCTCATATATATACAGTTTTACTAATGCTTTTAGAAATCAGCATCCTTCCTTATTGAACTCTTGTGCTGTGGAGTCTCACCTATCATTAACAAGTTTTCAACTTTGTGAGCCTGGATTTCCACAAACGATTGCTGAGGCAGGATAAGGGCATATCGGACATCAGCTGTAATTTCCTCCAGCTCATCGCGGTTTCCTTGCCCTTACCTCTTTGTGCCGCTTTGCCCCCTTTCCCGCCACCTCCCCTTCTATCACCAGCGAGTCTTCTTGTCTGTGTATTAGTATTAGCAGCAGCAGCAGCAGCAGCAGTGTCCCCTGAAGTAAAACAATCTGCTGTAATCTATCAGTGTGTTATCGGCCCTATCTGAGAGCTGAGAAAGCCGGGGCCGGGGCTGTGGCGCCGCTCTCTGGAGCTGATAAAGTTTCAGAGTTCAGCGATGATGAATGTTAAGAAACTACACCCTCGTTACAGACGATGTGGACTTGGCAAAGCTGAGTGATGGGGAGGGGCATGTGGAGGAAGAGGAGGGTTGCAGCAACGGTAATGGGGAAGGGGAGTCAGGGAGGAAAAAAAGAGGTCTTTTTGGCATCAGTCACTGGTTGGGGGGGGTCAGGTCCTGGTGAGTGTTTCTTTTTTTTGTGTCAAATTTGCGCTCGCACACACACACACACACACACACACACACACACACACACACACTGCTCTTTTCTTAGGTTTCTCTGCTCCTAGAACTCTCACTTCATTCCTCCGTTGATAGTCAGCTTTCTGTTTCGTGACATTTTAACCTTTTTAGTCCTTACTTTTACTGTTGCTATTTTTTATATATATCCTGTTACTCCATTGTATATGTGCAAGCTCCCAAACTTCACCGATTGATATAGCATGAAGTGAAATAATCAGTTGGAATGTATTTCTGTCATGATTTCATGGAATGAAACTACTGCTATATAGGGTATAGAGAGTTTGATGTTAAACATTTCCCCCAATTTTTGACCTTTTTGGAAACAGACTGTTATTTTTTTTGGTTCACTTTATTTAATCCCCTTGGGGAAATACTTGTAGACAGGCACAAAGGAAGCATGGTTCACAGATCTTAACTGTATAGAAACAGAAGAGGCTACTTACTGACCACTCCATTGTATATGAGTGCTCCTACAGCACAAACTAGCCAAGGTAAAGAAATACATAGTGAAAAGTGACTTATTTAGACGTCTATGATTCACTTACTGGAGAAAGCCGATTGTAACCTTCATAGTATTTTAAGTGCATGTAAACACACAGAATGACTTGTGGTCAGGAGGACGACTAGTAACTCTGTGGTTCGTGGACGACTGCTCAACCCACTGACCCGCTGTCTTGGATGCACCGGTGGCTCTAAGATGCTTAATAAAAGGTTAAAAAAAGTACCAGTGTTTTAGTGAGTGTCAAATTCCCTACAGGTGTATTCATAGTCTGTTTATCTATCAAACTGAAACATTGAGTTCATCACCTTCTAATGCTTTAAGGGTTACCTACCTGTGGGCCTGACCGTGTCACGTCTGTATCAAAGTTTTCATCGGCCTCCAACTCCGCAGTCCATCCATCCCTGCACACATCGACAGCTTCTATCTCACAGCCATCAGACAGTTAGGCCTCAAAGTCCCCTGATTACAATGCAGGTGATAAGAAAGGTGGTTCACAAAAGCTATGGTACAAATGACTGATAAAGCATTAGGTAGTTAGTCGACTGATCACTAGTGTGCTAGTTCAAATAGGTCAAATCTTTTACTCTCATGCTAGGTAGTGTGCATTTGAAGAAACAAAGACCTATTAGCTTTTGCGGCTCAATCTGGATAGTTACCAGATTATAATAATCATCTAAGAACACGTTGGTGACCTAACCTTACAGGAGCCTTGGAAAGCAAAACCTCTGGTGCAGTGGACAAACATTATTAACAGGCTGTACTCATACTGCATCCTGAGTTTCAGTCTGCTCATACTGAGCACTCACGATCCATCAGCAAGGTTGCACATGAAACCCAAGAGCTGCCAGCGTAACTGTGATCAGTGTCACTGTCACGATGGGTGAGTCATTTCAGAAAACTTGTGCACATGCAGTTGTTTCCTCGATGCACAACACAACAACAAACACAACAAACTGGATCATAGAGGCCAGACTTCCCCTACCTGTCGAAGTCTTATCTTTTTACTGTTCCCAAATAAAATTCCTTCCTCTTCTTCAATAGAGCTTTGTCAGCTACTCCTTAAAATGGAGTTTTTCTGACAGCTGTCTTCTCTTGTATGTACATCATCATCTATATCCAATTTGACACGCTCACACATCCATGTAGACCTACAAAAGGATGTGGTTCTCAGTTCTTAGGCGCACAAAAGGAGACTAAAAATGTGCAAATGAGAGAATGGGGCGAACCATTGTGATTGTGACAAAGTTCATGAGCGTATAATAGCAGTTAATGCGTGGCGGGGCGCGGGCAGCTTTGTTCGCCAAAGTGCCGAGCTCTTAATAGAATCTGATAGATAGACGCCTGTCTCCTCAGGCCTGTTAGGGGGGCGTCAGGGTGGGTTTCACTCAACAAGCCAGTAGTCTCTCTCCCACTCCCTCTCTCTCACTCCTCTCCTTGTCTTACTGTCATTCTATGAAGGAATAATTTGTCAATAATTGGCCGTGTCATTCTCGTCAAGACGGTTTGATAAAGCGGGCGGCTCTTCGGGGGCCGGGCTGGGAAAAAAAAATAGGGGGGAAGTGAGGAAAAGGCAGCATGTGGCAGCAGATCTGAGGAAGCGATAGGGCCATTAAGCGCTTTAGAAGTATTTTAGCTGAATTCACACAAAGCAAAAATAGATAAATAAATAATGAAAGAGTAAAAAGTGGAACATCAACTGTCAGGGAAGTGATACAGACTTTAAGAAATCATTTGGGAGGGTGAAAGATAAAAGATTATCCCTCTTTTCTGCCAACTTATTGCCTCCTCAGCCATCACTGAGGCTAATTTGCTTACTCAAGCAATCATGTGGACATACTGTGTGTGTGTGTGTGTGCGCGCGTGTGTGTGTGTACCACAGCCACATTGCCTTCAAAGTGCTGCTGGGAAGTGCTTATACCAGCAGTGTGTGTGTGTGTGTGTGGTGTATGTTGCTTGTGTGAATCTGATCTTGCCTTCGTCCACATCACTCAGTGTATGGCATCCATTATCTGCTCCACTGTAAGGGGCAGGAATTTTCCAGAGATATCCCAGAATGCGTGTTATCTCTAAAATATCTCTGGACGGCTGATACTCATCTGATTGGCTAAATCCGCCACGGCAGGCACATTCCTCTGTCAGAAGACACGGCAGTCACAGAGCCAAAGCCCATGTGAAAAATAATATCGAAATAGTAACCTAACTAATACAGCCACTTTAGAAAAACATTTCCCATGATGCAGTGGCACGGCTTCATTAGTCCCCATCTTCCTGGTGAACACCTGCATGTGTGTTTGACAATTTCCATGTGACTACCACAATGTAGCCAGGTTGTGTTGTGTATGCATGAATAACACTTGTAGTGTGGACCTATAGAAGGACATCCTGTAGCCTTGAGCTAAAAGGGAGATTTCCCTTTTCAGGGTTAGGCAAGGGGTGTTCCTCAGCCCCCGTCCCTCAGTTGAGAGATCTTGGTGATAACAGGTCCTGTGCTTAGGTTTTTTGGTCTGTCCTGCCTCAGCAAACCCACACTGACCTTTTAGTTAACTGGTCCTGCTTTGCATAACTACTCGCCATTTCCCTGGCATGCAAATGGAGGGAGATGCAGAGCTGACTTCCTAGTAGTTGGGAAGGCCTTGCTCTGAACACAGTGGACAGTGGAGAAGAGGAAAATACTGAGGGTCCCACTGGAAAGCTCTGTGGGAGGAGGTGATAATTAACACAACACTCTGGTCTGAGAAAGTCAGCAGAGTGGTGAGGGCTCACACACACACACAACAACTTGATGTTGGCCTGTCATCCATTTAAGTCTTGAAATTTGTATGAGCTAGCATCCACAGCTTTGACCTGAACTTTATCTGGTGTCGATGATGATTGGTGCCTCTAAAATGTTAAACTGCTAACATCACCTGAATCTTTTCTACACCAAGCTTTGCTATTTTTTTGCTACAAGAGTCAGAAGAAGAAATGGACCCACTCTCCCCTGTGTGCAAACAAAAACATCTATTTAATTAACTTTAGTGCATTTTCCTTGTTATATGTTGTTATGTTTTAGCATTAAATAACTATTTCTACAGTCTGGAACCTTCCAGCTATCTGAATTATTTCCTGTGCGTTTAGAGATGTCGCGTAAAAGCTTCCATATGAACATTTCCACAGTGAGAACTTCTGTGCGCGTTTCTACAGCTTTCCAAAGCGTTAACTTATTTAATTATTCATGAATTTTTAATCGTCCCAGATACACATTCAGAATCAGAATCAGTGTGTGACAGTAAATTATTTTGGAACCTTTTCCACAGACTGTCCTATTGTGCTGCATCAGGAATGTCTGCATATTTAACACACACACAATAACCGCTGCTAAACTACACAAACAGAATCATAACAGAGATAACGCTGCAAACCAAGGGGAAGCACTGCCAATCCATGATGTCCTTTCTATGAGTTAATTTTTATGCACAGCGTGAACGTGTCTCACTGTGTGTGCGGACATCAATGGAGAACTCTGCTCAGGTTCTCACTTCAGGTTTTTCTGACGGAGAGGTTAGTCCTCCTGCCCGCCACTCTAAAACCACAGTGCTGCGTTTTAAAGTGAGGAGGTGGTAACCCTGGAGTCTAGCATTCATTATTCATCAACAGATAGCACTTCCACAGCATGGCCCCTCAGAATGAGCCACGGTGGGCCACAACTGTGTGTGAGAGTGTGGAACAGGGTAATGTTAATATTCCCTATCCTCTGAGAGTGGCTCTCGGAAAAGGGAGACATCTATCGCTGTCATCCCGATGCTTTTATTCCACTCTCAGCTCATCTTAAATTTCCATTATTCACCACAAAAAGCCAAGCCAAGCCTTTTCACAATGACTGTTTGACACTGAGGGGCCCCGCCTTTTCTGAGTACACACACACACACACACACACACACACACACACACACACACACACACACACACACCTCAGAGGACCATGTGGAGGACTATTATTAATCACACTCCTATCAGATTCTCACATCTTCAGCACTGTTTGCTGTTTAATCACTAAAATAATACGAAGGGGATGGCGGTGTTGCTGGGGTGGGGGTGTCAGGTTGCTATGGTGACCAAATGGAAAAGGTCAGGTGTAGTTTATCTTATCAGTGATATGGAATGGTTACTAATTACAGATAGGTACTACCAGTCCTTGGTCCATCGGGCCCTGCCTTAAAACGCTATCAGCAATCCACACCGGCCTGATATTAAAATTATCTCTCAAGTCATCCACAGACACACATGCCACACACACACACTTTGTTAGGCCAGACTGCATGACTCTTAAGCCCTAGATGACACCAGAGCAGAAAAGGCAAGGCAAGGCCAGGCCAGGTTAAGACAGACAAGACCAGATGCTATCATGGGTGTCACCTAATGACTGGGTCCACCATGAGTTAATCCAGTAAACCCATCCTTCTGCTGGGAGATGTAGGTCCAGTGTCCTTAGCTGGTAGACGGGCCTTTGAACATAATACTTGAACCAGAACCAGATGCCGAGTAAATGCTGTGTACTGTACCGTACCCACTACTGGCTGACCTGCTTCTGAGCCCATTCAGCCACAATAAGAAGCAGTGGTTCTGAATCAGTACCCTGCTTTTATTCTGTAGCCTCTAAATATAATTGTAACACAAAAAAACTCTCCGGTGAATAACTCAGTTCATAGATTGTGCATGGCAGGTGGTAAGCTTACACACACAAGCACTGAAGCATTTACCAGATGTAATTTTGTGGCTGTCATCCATTGTTAGTGGAGTTCTGAGGATGTTGTGTGGATCAGTCTGCCGTGTGCCTGGTTACTGTTTAGTGAACTCACCTCTATGGGAGGGACTGTAGTTACAGGTGTTCTTGCTGTGCTGGGTGGATGAATAATCCTGTAATGACCATCCCTCCTCTTTTAATTCCAAGTGAATGAATCTACTAATAAATATTATCATAATGTGTGCTGACTCCTAACCCTGAACTGGGTTCAGTCTGTGCATTGCATGTTGTCGACACATGCTTTTCTCATTGCAGATGCTGTGAATGCTGGATGTGAGCTTTGATAGATTCTTCAAACCTGGAAGTGACAGTTGCAGCCCTGCTGTGTGTGGCGCACATTTGCATGTGTGCTTTTATGAGTACAAGTGAGGAAGAGAGTATTTCTCTCTGTGCGCCTGCCTGCTGATGTTTTGTGTATGTGTGTGATCTTGTCTCTGCACCCTTCCATTTATCATCTTTGACATTTGGCTGTACTCCCCCTCTATCTGACCATCATCTGAGGAAAGCACATTTTTCCCATCAGAAATCCCGTTGTGACTTTTTGCGTTGGAGGGTGGGCGCGAGTGGGGAGGGAGGGGTGCGCTGGGGTGGCTGATACTTCCTTTGGCGAGGCAGAGATACATAGATGTGAGTGAGCGCATCTTTTCTTGGCGCTGCTCCCTCTGTGTGTGTGTGTGTGTGTGTGTTTTTTCTCCTCTATCAGTGTGTAAAAGTAACTTGCATAGTGCGTGCGTTCGTGTGTTTGATCAGTAGAGTAATTATGGATATAAGTTTTGCACACACACACACACACACACACACACACACACTCTTGGATGTTATCTGGGCAGTGAGGGCTCCAGTGATGCCCTGCCTCTTGAAAATAGCCCCTTTCTTTGCTGCTGCCAGCCATGCAGCGGGTTATATTTAACCAGTTATCTCCTTTACATCCCCTCTCCATGCTCCACAGGGCTATCACAGCAACACCGCTGCCACCATCTCACTTTATTTTTATTTTTATTTTAAGCCTTGTGACAGGAGGCGGAGATAACAGATTCAAAGCCAAGTTGTGAGTGGCGCACCCCCCCTCTTCTCTATTTCTGCTCTCTCCAACAAAAAGACTGCCCTACCCACCCTTGCAATCCCCCCCATCTTTCCATCTCTCTTTTCCTTGTTTTTTTCTGTTGCTCTTCTTGTCTGTCGCTTTATCTTTATCAGTTCTCTGCCTTTTTATCCCCCCCTCCCCCCTCTCTCTTCTGGTACAGTATTTCGCTTGACTTTTCAGAGAGGGTTTCCTGGTGGAGTCTTATTGGCAGTGGAAGAAGCAGATGTACAGTAGGCAGCAGGAGATCTCACACATGTAAAACAGTGAGATAATTAATTTTTGTGGCTTATTATTTACACATGCACCTCATGTGACACCTGACTTTAAGTCCGGTGTCACATGAGGTGCAAACTCTAACTGTTGACTCTAAAGGATTGGGATAACAGATATAAAAATTAATTTTAACTTTAATGTGCCTTGGTGTCATCATCATTGTCCAGAGCAGGGCTCACGTTTCTCCTAAGCTACTGTAGCATTTATTAACCTTTTCAAAAGGGCAGCATTATAGCGTGAGTTCTTGGCTTGAGCTTGTGGTTTAAATGTGGAGGGATTTAGTGTTCAGTTGGGTCACAGAGACCCTGGTGCAGGTTGATTTCATGCCTCTAATGTCTGGAGCAGGAGGTAGAATGTGGTTACTGTAGTTTAGCATAAGGACTAGACAGATGTGTTTTTAAGCAGACATATTGAGGCTAGCTGCTTGCATTCATAATGCTAAGACTGCACGCGCACACACACACACACACACACACACACACACACACACGTCTTCTCATCTTGCTATTTTAGACTGCTTTCACACACTGCACCTGCAACTGTGTCATATCCAGAATAATGCAGATTGATGATAGTGACTGACACAGCTGCCCCCGGCTCAGTCCCCCCAGAGTAGTTCCTGCCCTATTCCCATCGTGTGTTTGTCTCTGTTTGCCCAAACTGTTTTTCCTCCCTCCTTCAGTGTGTTTAGTCTTCAGGACAAGCAGAAACGTCCCCATGTGTGTTTATGTGTGTGTGTGTTTTTGCTGGTTTATCCTGTGTGGGTGTACAGTTAACATGAGACTTCAGTTAACACTTAAACTAAAGTGAAGGCTGCAGTACTGGTGGGGGTGATCAGGAGGAGCAGGAGGATCAAGTAGCTAAACAAAGGAGGATGAAGATGAGTAAAGGGGGTAGACAGAGGAGGAGGAAAAAGAAACATGTGAAAGTTAGTGTAGAGGTTAAAGATAAGGTGAAAAGTTTTCAATTCTTCTTTTTGAAAACAACTTAATGTGTTTTAAATATTTAGTGATCAGAAAGATATTCTAAGATCTTTGTGTTCTCCAGTTTTCCAGTTGTTCTCTTCAGGGTCCGCAGCGTTGCAGTGACATGAACACGGAGCTGGTTCATGTCAGAGATAGAGTGGTGGAGGACGAGTGAGGGAGAACCACAGTGCAGGGAGTCTCTCTCTCACTTTCCTCCAGCATACCATTACAATCTCTCACTTGCCTCCCGTCTTTGTTCAGGGTTGAGATCGAGGAGTAGGGATTGCTATCAGGCTTATTATATCATGCACATGCACGCAAACACGCACACGCACACACAGAGTGCTGACAAACACTAATCACACTGAAAGTCAAATACACACAAATGCATGATAACACATTCACATTCTCACACATGCTGTACACACTTGGAGTCTCATGTTGTTGATCGGTGCATACATTAACGTCTACCTGTATCTGATGTCTTTCTTCCTCATGTTCCTGTTCTCTGTTAATATGAGGCGTTATATCAGCTTTGTTATTGAGCAGCTCCACGTGCTACTTCAGGTCATTTGGCTAAATCTGAGTGTGTGGTAATGTGCTGAGGATTGACTCGGAAAGAAAGCGCTGGAAATGACATGTCTAATAAACTGGTCACAGCAGCAGTTAAAACTGTGACATTTTGTGGCAAATTGACTGATTGGTTTGTGGTGTGAGTGACAGGGAACCATTTGACTCTAATGTGTGCAAACTTTTTACTAGCAAGCCATTCTGGCTAGCTGTTTTTCACACAAAGAGCATCTGCAGGATAGACCTTGTGAATGAATCCCATCAATGCATTTCACAGCCAAAACCATGTCGGATAAAGGAATGACCTTATTTTACCAAACTGTGTGTGTGTGTGTGTGTGTGTGTATAAATGTGTGTGGAAATTCTCACCATTTTACTCAAGGCTCTTATATCAAGGGAGTTGAGCAGAGATATGGAAAGAAACAGTGTCTGTGATATGATTTGAGGATGGAGTGATGATTGGTAGACTTCACAGATTCACATACTTCATGACCTTGTGTGTGTGTGTGTTCCGTTAGAAAGTGGTTAGCTCCTGGTGACCTTTCCTTTACCTTTCCCTGAATCCTTTAGGTTCTTTTACCTCTTCTGTCCTGCACTGTGTGAGTATGCTGCACAGGATGTGTGTGTGTGTGTATTTGTATGCATCAACCTTGTATCCCCATTCCACTCCACTCGTGGCCTTGCTTGGGTGTTGGGGTTTGGGAGGAGCAGGGGGCCGAGTGAGGGCGGTTGTAGATAGGAAGGGATTCAATAAGTAGTTGAATCAACCCCTCCTCCCCCTGTGGATCTTAGGACGGTGGGAAAGTTCAAATCTGCTGCTATTTTCTATCTTTTATCAGCCGGGCTTATCGGCTGGCTTTCTCGTCTGCATGCCTGGCTTCAATAGTCCAGGGTCTCAGCTCGGGCTGCGTGGTAACCGCTCTCTATCTCCCTCCCTGCAAACTCCTCCCCTCTTTCTTTCTTTTCTTTTTTTTTTTATTTTTAAAACCACCTGTTGTTAGCTCTTCTTCTCCTCCACGTTATCCTTAAGAAGAACATTAGAAGACATTACTTCATATGAGGGAACCATAGCGCTTCTTAATGGGGGGTGATCTGGATCTGGAAAGGGCTCATTCCTGTTTGTCATACTGATGACTTTTCCTTAGCTAACACAACCAGCACAGTCCACTTACTGTTGTAGCTTGCATTTTCATTTTCCATATGTGACTAGAGAGAATCGTACTAAGTCCTGGTTAAACTGCATGTCACTGGGTATAAATTGCCAGTATGATGCTATCCGCCTGATGTGTTCATTTTATATGGAGCTTAAAAGACAGACTCTTACTTGCTATGCCTCCTAATTAATACAATTAAAACTAAAAACGTTTATCTGAATATTATATAATGTCCTAGCCTTTGTTAGACACGTTACTGGCCAACGTGACCAGGAGGAATGGTTCCATCAATAAAAATACAGGCACCTTACTGCTGTCGTCCTGTGATGTGAAACATGAGGAGCTGGAAAACAACAAGTTTCTCATTTGAGAAATATGTGTTGTATGTAATGTGTTTAAACTGTAGACTGGTGTTCCCTCTGTGCTGTATGTGGGAGTGAGGCATCCTTGAGGAAAATGAAACAGCCTGTCAGGGTGAGTGTGTCTGAAGTGCTGCCAGAGAAGCAACGGTTGGGAAAAAGAACACTGGAGATGTTAGAGACGCTTCAGTGAGGTGGTGGTAAATAAAAAAGGGGATAGTACTGAGATACTTACACTTATGACTGTTCAGTCACATTTCTCAAAGTGAGGCCTAAATCTCAGCGAGCCGTACAGAAACAAAGCTGAGAGAGTGTGAGCAGAGTGCTGTTCAGACATGGAGAGAGGTGACTGTATTAGTCAGACGAGCCTGATAGCATCTCTGTCAAAGGTGATGAAATCTGCTGAAATGCAGCATCTCCAAAAATGTTATCACACTATCTCAGTCATGTGGTTCAGTTTTGACACACTGCTGATGAAACATTGTGCGCTGTTCTGTTCTTCGATGATAACGTGATTATTTTCTATTAATTGATGCTGTTTCCTTGTGTATGTGTGTGTGTGTGTGTTTGTGTGCATGTGCTTGCATGCAGTTCCTTGAAGAAATCCAAGAAAGATTACAAATCTTTCGACCCGTACGAAATCCTTTAGCACTTTTCTACAAAGTGTCTCACCTTCTGAAACGGCTGAAATGGCAACGAACGACACAGGATGTACTGTGATACTGATACTGACGTTTGAGTGGTTGCGACACATGATCTGATATTCTTTTCTTTTTTTTCCTTTTTTTTTACATAAAGACAGAACGGGCATTTCTATTGTACTTTTAATTGGAAATTCTAATACACAGATGTCTGATCAGTCCAACAAATGCGTGAAAACAGTCCAGAGCTAAGCTGCTAAATCAACCAGGATATCAGCAGATGTTTAGGAATGCACTGATAAATTTGTGTTAGTGTTAGAACCTTCAGTGTTTCATATCAAGAAAACTACCAGCTGTTTTTTTTTAAAACTCACATATTAGCCTCATAAATGAGCCTGGACCAGCAGCAGCCTTATCTGTCAAATAAATAATTAAATATCATCTAACTGATGATTTAATGCATGTTTCAGCAGTAATTTTAGTAAAACAGAGGGTCCTCAGTTAAGAGGAGCCTCTTTCCTCACTTTGGAACCCGCTCAAAGGTGTGTGTATCCAGTCCACTGTATGTGTGTGAGTGCGTGTACAGTATTTGTCGAGCTGCAGCTGTAACACGGCAGACTGCTATCAGGTCAGAAGCAACACAGTGTTCCAACATCGAAAGCAGCAGCGTAGAGATTTATTTCAGCGGGCTCGGGCCGGTGAATAGTCGTCCTGAGAGGCGCCGGACTATCAGATGGGCGCGCTGTGAAGGGGCTGCTGATCCGTCCTCCAGGGCTAGTTTTTCCTCTTCGGGGGGTATGAAGGATACCCTGCTACTAGACCATCCATCATGGCCAGAGCTGAGGCAGGGTACTGTGGGGATCCACTGTGGGCGCTGCACAGACAGTGTTGCTGCTATCTCTTTACCTGCCCTCCTTACACTCAGGAAGTAAATATCTCCTCCTCAAACCAGGAGGGAAACTGATTGTTACCCCCCTGCATAGTGTCAAGTCTCTCTGTTTCGATCACACTCCATCCTCTGTCTCTCGCCCAGTGTCAGCCAGTGTCCCACCCTGCCGTCTCCCCGGGACCTTTATCAGGGAGACGACTGTGCTCATTAAGGAGTTAATTTTCTCAGTCCTATCTCTGATTAGTATAGTCAACCTAAAGCACTGTGAATTCTTTAAATTTCTTTCTTGTTATCAAAAAGGGAGAGAGAGAAAAAAGATGGAATAGGGGGATATTTAATCGTTTAAGCAGTCTTCCTGGGGAGCTAGATTTCTCTCTCTCCCTCTCTCTTTTTTTTTCTCTTCCCAGCAATGTAAAGAAATCTGGCTGAAAGCCGGCCCAGCTCAGTAATTCAGTTTTTAAAGCACGAGGAAGGAGGGAGGTGGTGGTAGAAGAAGGGTTGGGGGCGGAGGGGTGGTGGTGGCGGGATAGGGAGGGAAGAGAGAAGGAAAGAAAAAAAAAAAACGACTTGATGAAATTCCGCTATCAGCTCCGAACCAATATGCAAAATATCTCGCTGGAAATCAAATAGCTATTATGTTTTCATTTCCACGTCGGCGTATTTGCTTAATGAAGAGGAGACAGATCAGACCGGCAGAGAGAGTCTGCAGGAGCCGATAACCGCCAACGGCTCCCAGCTATCCGCACAGAGTGACGCTCCCAGTCACTACGCTTTTTTTTTTTTCACCGGGAAAAAAGGAAAAAAGAAAAGAAAGTGAAAAAAGGATGGAGGGGAGGGAGAGAAAGAGGAGGGAAGGTGATGGAGTGTAAGGGATGGAGAAAAAGCTTGAGTGATATTAAAAAGGGGCAGAGAAGAAGAAAGAGGGGTGGTGGTGGAGGATAAGAGTGGGTGAGGGACGGAGAGATAATGACAGAAAGACAGGAGGAAGCCAGAATATAGAGGAGAGACTGCAGGTTGGAATGAAGGAGAGTGTTTGTAGATGTACTTTATTTTATTAACAAAACAAAACAAAAGTCTAAAAAGGCCTTGAATTCTTTTACATTCAAGGTCTTGAATAGAAATGATTTAAAGGTCTTCAATACATATATATTTGAGAAATAATGTGATTAACTGTGTTTGTGTGCAGTGTCTTTGTGCACTTTGATGTTAGGTGTCGTGCTCACTCCTTTATCGCTGCACTGTGTGTAACAGTATTTTTGCTGATGTGTGTGCACTCCCCCTTTTATTATTATTATTTGCTTCTTTCTATTTACTTCTCTTCTTCTTCACTCTGTTGGCAGGTGCTCTGTAATTCACGGGGGCATGGTGGCAAACCTGCAGTAGCACAGAGTGAGAATAGCCGTGAAGTATTAATATGAGATGAGGTTTCTATGATGCAAGCTGCAATGAAAGATTATTTTCATTGTCAGTTAATATGCCTGATTTTCTCTCAATGCAGCAGCTCATCTTTGGGTCTGTGGAAAGTAAAATGGTGAAAAACGTCACTATTTCCCAGTGTACAAGGAGTCAAACAGCCATTAAGAGGAGATGTTAAGTAGGCCTTCTGGAAGAATCTGTTCTTTCCAGAAGAGGTTTAGGGACAGTATAAAACATGCATTTGACTTCTGACTTTTTTTCAACAGGATTCTGAATTTAAAAACATGTTACATGTAATTCTGACTTTACTTTCAGACTTTTTTCCCTCTAAATTCAAACTAAAGAATTCAGACTAAACTCAGTTTTAGAGTTGGATCTCTAATGAAACCTTCTGTCCATAATCCTCTTCTGTTCTCTTCATTACATTATTTGTGAAGACAGTTGCTTACTTGTAATTTTCTGCAGATCCATCAGTTGGCTGACTGATATTTGGAGCTTGTTCTTAAATAGTGGTGAAGTACTGGTCACTGTAAAGTGTCTCTTTACCTCTGTAATACCTGCTTTGCTTAGCAACCTCCTTATTTGGCACCTGATAATATCACACAGTTGTGTGGAGGTTTTGAAAGATATTGATCGTGTGAATTAGTAGCAGCATTGCTTTAATGGAGTCTCTGTGGAAACCACCGTAATGCTCATCGGTATCGTGATGACAGCAGCATTAGTGATAGTGACGTTAATATTGCTCTTATTTGTAGGAGTAGTTGCTATAGTAATAGACCATTTCTTGTGTGTGAAAGTGAAAAATTAATTATTAACCTTTTCATTCCGTTTTCAAATCACTAAGATATCGTTTCAGTATGAAGTTTCCACTTATTACCTATTACTCACAGTTATAAGGTAGTAATAGTAAAAACAGTTACTGTAATGTTCAGTGCACACACAGTCCCATCAGACTCAGCTGCTCTAGTCATCACTTTTATTTTCATAATCTGCATGAAATTTTACATTCTTGTTCATTTGTTAGATCAGAAAACAGCAGTACAGTTGAATGAGTAATTATTAGAATAAGTTCTTAAACAATAGAAGCTGCTTTTCTGTCTGTAAATTTAACACACCTGAATTTACCTGTTTTGTGGAAATCGTGGATGTTATAGTGATAGATCTACAGACAGACAGACAGACAGACAGACAGACAGACAGACAGACAGACAGACAGATTGATCCAGGTTTCACAGGAAACGTTCCAAACATCTGAGAGGTCTTAAGAGGAGTATTGTTGGAGGTTACATCCCTAAGTGGACCAAACTAAATAGCAAGATTTAGAACTTTTATCTCCAGACAAGATTTAAAACCAGAAAAAGTCCTCTCCATCAGTGTGGTCTTCACTTCAGCTCATTCATAATTCTGCTGTCAGAGTTGTTACAGGAGAACTGTTGTTAATTTTGTGCTATACATCTCTGATCTCCTCAAATTATAGAAACCAATCTGTTTTTGTGTCTAAATCCATCTATGTTTGCACATTTGTAATCTAGCATTTTTCAATGTGTTTGGGTGCCATTGTAACAGACGGCAGTTGCCATTTTGGTGCCTGGCATCAAATAGATACAGTTTCAACAGACACCTGCTGCCACAACAAACGCTTCTGTTGGTTGTATAAGAGGGTCATTTAGGTTGCAGGACTAACCATTTTCAAATCAGAATGGGAAAACTGCTGTTTCCTTTGCTGTTAATGAATTGGTTTATATAGGCTATATATTTGTTTTGTTTCAGTTTTTTATGTTGTTATCTCTTTTCTATTTAAAGGACTTTGAGTTGCCTGTAAAGCTGTTTATCTTTATCACTTTACATATGAAGATGTGCAGGGTGGTCAGTACGTCTATAGAATTTCAGATCAGTCAAAAAAAAAAAAAATCAGCAGCTTTGCTTTAGCTCGTTTTGCTCAGACTAATCAATGGCAGTTGTCAGCAGCCCACATCCTTAAGGGCTGATTTTTATTGAAGCTGAATATAATGGATCGATATCATGGGCTACGTGGATGATTCCCTTTGCGTGAGGGTTGTTGGTAGGGGAAGGTAGCCATGGAGCTGCGATAAAGAGCACATGCCGCGTTGAGGGGAATGTTGTTTGAAAGCACAAAGTTGATTCACAGTATTTCCTCTGTGGTGGGCAATTCTCTTCACTCTGATCAATAAGTGGCTCCTCTCCAGAGCCTGACTCTGTGTCAGGTACCTTACTTTCTCTCTCTGACACATTCTCCTCTCCTCCCCATTCTCTCTCTAAATATGTTCTTTTAATGTTTCTCTTCACATGTCTGTGATTTTTCCGATACTGGTATGCCTCTCCACTTCTCTCTCTCCTCCTTCTTCTCTTGCTTTCAGGTCTAATGTATTTTTTTTTCTTAGCGAGGCGGGTTATTAGCGTGAGAGTAGCGAGGCTTGCGTCTGTTTAATCAGGCTTGTTGAGCATGCAGGTTTGATGTGTGTTGTCTCTGTGTTTAATCAGCTCGCTGCTCGCTGCAGGTTTGATGTGGACGGAGAGCTAATAAAGCAGTATCTTTGGTGCCTTCATCAGCTGCAGCACTTTGTTCTGCCTCTCCCGGCGCCTCTGAGACAGACAGCTGCAGTCTCCGTGCTGGAGCTCCACTGCTGCTCTTGTCTTAGTGGTGGACTGGATTTTTGTCTATAGATACTATACTGTAGACCACACTTCTGTTATTTGTTCCCTAATTTTAAAAGTATATTTGCCTGATATAGCTTAATAATCAATGGTCTTTTTGAAATGTTAACAGAGGTACTTTTTAAAGCTCCTTGAATTGGACATGTAACCTGATCTTACCTTGTTTTAAACAAGCAATCAAATCCCCACAACTGTTACAGGGAAACCAGAGAATATTGGATTTTTTTTTCCGTAAATATAACCTAAATAACTTGGCCAAATTGCTTATTTAAACACTATAATTATTTTTTGTTGGTCATCTCTTTGCTTCTGCTCCAGCTTAGTGACATAAATTGAATCTGTTTCTAGTAGCAATTCATAGTTATAGACATGCAAGTAAAACTATCAAACATGACAAACAAATACATGTTAAGTGCACATCATGTCATTTAGCATAAAAAGGCACATTTATCAATTTATAATTTTTTTTATGTCAAATTTTATTCAGCAATTGACAAAAAAAACTTAAATCTTCAATCAGTTTTAGTCTCACTGATATTGAGCACAGTTCAACTCTTTACTCCACTGTAGCATGTGTATTTAGTCGGATGTGTATTTAACCTCAAACAGAATAATTTCTGTCGATACTTTGAGGCCGAGCTCAGTTCTGTGCTGTACAGGCAATTCCTCAAAAAGCACGAGGGCGCTGCTCTATGTCCAGGAACTAGTGTGAAGTACTGAATTTCATCTTTCAACATTTCACTTAAACTTTTATTTTGCCCGAGAACCATTTAGAAAAATGAATAAATGTGAGCTTGAGGCTTTTTTCATCAACAGTTTAGATCCTCTTTCTGTAGTTAACAACCTAGAAAGTGCAATTGTGCTGTTGGATAAGTCTCAACTTAATTGATGTCCCTCCTACAGAGATACACATGTGCCTTTTAAAAAAAATATTTTTCCATCTTTTGAAAGAGTTCAGTCCAATTTTCCCGTAGATATCACACTGTAACAATTAATAAGACTTTAACTTTTAAACTGGCAAATGAAGTAGAATGTCACACACTTATCGCACAGGCCCGGCTATCCTTTCTGCCAACTATCCAAGACAGGACGAGAAGGGGAAATAAAGAATATTTCTCCTTGGATAAAAGAGGGGAGAAAGTGGAGCTGAAACTTTTCCGCTCCATTTGATGTCTGAAAGCAGTGATGCAGCGATTGATTCATTAAACCAGAGTCGTAATGAGGAAAGAAATCATAATTCAAACTTACATTTTAAACAGGAAATATAATTGGAATTTTACACAGAGAAGTCCCTTTGTACAATTATGATTAAAGCAAAATTAATTGTATGAAAATGTCCTTATAGATACTGAAAATTAGATCTAGCAAGGCTCAGGCAACATTCTAAAAATATTGTGTACAGGATCGATCTCTTTTTTTTTTTTTTCTTTTTTTTAATGAAGGTCCAAATCTAGCTGTGTTAATTTTATCTGAAATTAGAGTGAACCATGCAGGCGTGGAAGTTGAAATTAGCCTAAAGATGTTTCATTTACAAAGACAGAAACACTTTGTCAGCCGGCGATTGTTTCCCAGCATTATCTCTGCCTGCTTTTAATTGCTTTGGAAGAGAAATTAACAGAATTAGAAAAATTGCCTCTCTCTTTTTCTACAAGCTTCTTTATTCACGGGTATTGTTGTGTGCTTTGTATAGATTATAGACTCCTTTTGTTCCAGTATTGTAAATATATACGCCCCCAGTCACGGCTTTAGCTCTGTAACAATCCCCCCTTCCGCCTTCGCCTTGTGTTCCTTCGACACAACCTAATGAAAATTAATTTGCAACCTGTCTGGAATGAGAGAGAAAGGAAAAATCAGTGGGTATTAATTTCACTCTGATTTAGTTATTCAGAAACAACATGCCCCCCCCTCCCTGACTCTCCAGCATCATCAGTACGTATTCCAGTTGTTGTCTCCCTCGCCGCTCTGTAGCACATTCACAAGTTAACCTAACAGTTTGTGTTTCACTCTAATCCTCTTAAAAGAAACCACTACCCTGAATTAATAATTCTATCGTGGGATTCTCTCGGGAATTGAGAATTAAGCATGTCATCCAATACAGATACAACAAACCGCCTTTTCTAATCAGCAAGCATCGGAACCACTAATATCTAGATGTACAGTCTTTAGATTCAGAAAAACAGACAATAAATATGACACTGTAATTAGGTTCAGACCTTTTAATGTACCATTAAAGTAGCCCAGTGTATTCGTCTTACAGAAGGACCATTATTAATGAAGCCATTTTTTTTAAAGTCACATTAAATCCATATTAACTGACTCCATTTTTTTGGATGTAATCTTCAAACAGGCTAAAATAGATCAAAAGTATGTATAATTACTATGGTCAGCAGGGATTATGAAACTGTAATTGATACAGATCAGCCCTGCACTAATCACTCTTTTAGCTACAATTTTAGGTATACTGTAATTTGGCTCGAAGGTCCCCCTTGGCTTCTTGCTATTAATCTTCTGGATTAGATCGTTCACCGTGTCCAATTCTTGAAACAGTTTTTTGAATGAGTCCAGTAAAAAAAAAAGAAGGAGGGACCAGTGTATTAAGGGTATTTTTCCTCCCTTACAGTACAAACTGCAGATACATAATCATAAGTAGCTTGTTTAACAATCTAACTTCCTTTTATTTTTCACCTCTCTTGCACTGGGCTGTTTAGACTTGATGCCCATGGGAACACAATTATACTCAAATCCTCCCTGTGCACACCTGAAGTGTTTCTGATCTTAAATCCACACACACAGATCTCTATGGTGCTGCACTTGATCAAGCTTTTTTGCTTTCTTTATTTACGTGCATAATTTGTTCTGCTATTCTGTACTTAAATAATACTTCTGATATACTGTAACTGCTTACAGTGATGGCAATGACTTTGTTTTTTTCTTCTTTTCACAAATCAGGTGCTGTTTACATGTCATTCTGTCTTTGACCCATGATAACTTGTCATGATAACTGACCCAGCAGAGAGCAGAATACCGTGGATCTGACTGATACCTGTACATATTTAGGTGATCACTTCCCCTCTTCCTCTCTTCAGGTTCCCTCGGTGATCTCGAGAGCGTCGAGGAAAACACACCTGACAACCTCAGCCTCTCAGGAGAGGAGGGCAGCGCATCGGACCCAGAGGATTCAGCAGAGGGTGACAGCAGCAGCCCACCGCCATACACGCCATTTTACAGCGAAGGTGAGAAGAGAAAAAACAAAACACAGGAAACAGTTACCTACATGTACAGTGGCATGGTTCACTGTTTTTGAACAACAGTGGACAGCAGTACAGTTTTGCTGTTCAGGGACAGCGCAGAGCGTAGGTCATTCAGGGGCTGTACAGAGTTATCAGTGTAGGCCATCTATGTTGTGAGGTATTCAGGAACAATACAAAGTGAATGTTACCTCAAATGTCTAACTCCAGTATGCCAACGTATTATTTATGACATGATTTCAAGTCAGGGAACATTCCCTTTAATTATGTCTATGTGAACTGAACTAAGACAGTATTTCATTAAGAAGAGAGTCGTGCACCTATTGATTCTATATAAAAAAGCATTTGCCCCCTAAGCCTAATAACTGGATGTCTTTTATTACATCCTGAATGAGTCGTTGTTGTGCTCTTGCGGTTATTTTTGTGGGCCGGCCACTCCTGGGAAAGTTCACCACTGTTCCAAGTTTTCTCCAGTTTTGGATAATTACGCTCACCGTGGTTCAATGGACACCCAAAACCTTTGTGGCAGCAAGTAGCTCAGTAGGTAGAGCAGTTGCCTGCGAAAGGATTGCGGTTTGATAACCTGTCCCTTCAGGCTACATGTGGAGGTGTCTTGGACGAGCCGCTGAAACTATTTTACCAACGGAATCTTTTTGAGATCTTTCAGCTTCTTTCAGTTCACACAGGACCCGGCAGGCTTGGACAGTAAATTAAATTATCATAATATCTTCGTGTGATATTAAAATTGGTTTGATGATCTGAATCATTTAAGTGTGATATGTAAAAAACATAAATCAGGAAGGGGACAAATACTTTTCACAGCAGAACTGGATTGTCACGCTCTTTCTTTTCTAACCAGTCATCAAAATGTTTCACATCCGTTTTTGTGAATGTTCTTCTTGTACTGTATCACGCTGGCTCTAGTGAAAGCCGTGCACTGACGACGTGGCTTGGCAACATCGACTGTCTTGTCGCACGTCTTGGGGGAGATATTAGTGTTTATTAACAGGTTCATCTCTTCATCTAGACTTAAAGTCTTTCTTTTATCTACTGACGTCTGTTATCTCTCAGGAGACAGTTAATGTCATCCAGAGACAAAAAAACCCAACAGCATGGTAGAACCATTATGAGGTTGCAGCCTTCCACATGCATCTCTATTGTGCCTAAACGAAAAAAAAAAAAAGAATCCACCAGGTTCTTTTTGGCTCCAGCGAATCTGCCCCTTTATGCACCTCATATCCCGAGCCTCCCTCCTCGTACCATGTGATAGCAGAGTTTTCAGTCATATTTCTTTTGACGCATTCAAGATTTCTCTAGCTGTGTTTTTCTTAATCTCAAAAATTCCTGCTCTTGTGAAATTTTGGGGCTGGAAGTGATAAGCGTCTGTTGGTTGGCTTGGTTTGATAAACCCATGGAAATTCTGTCAGGTGCTAATCGAGACGAGATTAGAGATTAGCTCGAGGTGTGTGTGTGTGTGTTTGAGGTGAGAGGTGGGTTATGTGTTTGTGTTAGATTGTAGAAGAAAAAGAAGATGAGAGAGCTGTGCAGCCTGCACATGTGAATAAGTTTGTCTGTCGATGTCAAACCAACTTGGCGTCTTTGTTCCTTTATTTGTTTGTGCGTGTGTGTGTGTGTGTGAATTAGCCCTTTGCCCACACCTCCCTCCCCTGTTAAACTGTTGATTTACTTCTCTCTCTCTCTCTGTCTCTCTTGTGCGGGGTTCCTCGGTTGCCCAGCACTGCCATTATCAGTTCTCTGTAAATCAGCCATGTTTGACGAACCTGCTCTTTCAACCTGGGATCAATACCAGGTCTTTATCTGGCCAGTGCTGGCTAATAAAGGCAAGGCCTCTTATCCACCATCTGGAAGAGAAAGACACACAGAGACACACACACACACACTGGTGATAACCGCCCTGATAACTTTAGCAAGAAAAACACATTCTACCAGTAACAGGACCAAGCACTCTGTTCTCTCTATAACAGCCCCCTCCTCAACCTGCCGCTGTATTAATGCTAATACGATCTTGCACATACACACAACTTTATTGAAGAAGACTTGAGCATCTGTTCAGTACGGTTTCTCTCTCTCTCTCTCTCTTTCTCTGTCTCTGTGTTGTGGTGTTTTTTTCCCCCCTCTTCTCAGAAGTACTCAACAGTTTGCAGCGACGCGCCGAAACAACTGAAGTTCCCTTTTTCATAACAAGGCAATCAAACTTATACATCGCAGGAAGCCTGATAAAAATCCCACTTTTGGGCTGATTAGTCAGTATGTTACCTCCTTTTGACCTCTAATTGTGCCCTTGTTTGGGCCAATCAGAATGATTTTTGTTAACCACCATCATTTTTTTTCTTTTTCATCAGAATCTGATCAGTGATAGATAGAGCGCGTGTGTTGCAATCTCTTATGGCTTCATTGTCACAGACCGTTATATGCACACACATTTACTCATTTTAGCACACTTGCTGTACTGTATGTGCACGTCTGCGTTGATTGTGAATTAGTTTGTCAGTTTGCAGCAAAACTATACGGACCCAGTGCAGGCAGATTATTCTATACAACCAGTGAAGCCATAGCTTCCTCTGTGCTGCCTAATTGACCAACACTGACACTGTGTGAGCACATGCAGTGTCTCGAACCCCAACTATGAGGGAGCTTAATGTGTAAAGACAAAAGGCAGCATTAAAATCAGCCAGAAGACAGACAGAAATGTTAGGAGGCGAGATTGTTGGGTGACTTTGCCCTGCAGGTGTGACAGGGGAAGTTCAGCTTATCAGATTGATGGAGACTGTCTCGCTACAGGGGGGAGGAGAGAGAGAGGGGTGAGGGGCTGGGGTTGGCAGAAAAGTGTCTGTCGACTCCTCCTGATACCTGCCTCCCTGTCTGAGATGATATGGGAGATAATATTGATAATATTAAATGCAATAACTGTGTCTCCAGCTCCCCTCCCTCGCTTCAGCCCCTGCAGGATAAAATCAATGTGCCATTCAATGTGATTTATAGCTGAAAATAATGGCACTGTTTAGGAAGGGGGTGGTGTGTGTGTGTGTGTGTGTGTGTAGGGGGGGTCTGCTTGCTCTGAGTGTGTACAGTATGTTGCCTTGAATGAGTGTTTGCGTGTGGATGACGTTGAAAGGTGGACATGAAGATGGATGGTGTGTGTGTGTGTTGATATATTTGACAATGCAGATCCAACCTTCCAGCCATAACATTAATAACAGCAAAGTGTGAGGGTGTCATGTGGTTGTGATGCGTTTATGGACGGTCGATCGATCTGGACTTATCACCATCTATCAGAGCTGGAATGCAAGGGTAAACACAGTCTTTGTCCACATGGCTGTGGACTTATTGGGGGGACCTGGTGGAGACGGGGTGGGATATGAGCGAAGGGGAGACCACAAAATGGGACAATGAGGGGACAGCAAGGAAGGAGAAAGTGAAGAGAAAGCTAATAGTTATGCGGAGAACAGGGATACGGACAGAGGACAGATAAAATATGGATGAACTGCTTATATTGACTTTTTTTTCAAAGGAAGCCTGGAATTCTCACAGTATTAGCATTTATATGGATAATAACATTTGTGGGGTGTTTTATTTAATAATGTTTTTAACTACACATTTAATGAAATACGTAGTAAACAAACATGAGTTTTGACTGAAATATTCTTAAATCCAGCTGTATTTAACATTGTAGTGATGTAAGTGTCATCTGACTGTCCAGTCAGAACCTACACTTGTGTTAAACCTCCACTGTCAATTACAGAAACATTTAACCCAACATGTTTTGTGAAATGTATACTTCATTATTTAGGGGAAATCCTTTTAATACGTCATTTTGATACAATACTAAACTCGCACCGCGCTGCGGTGCGAGTTTAGTATTGTGATACTTAGGGGTGCAACATTCCTGAAACCAAGACCAAAACTGCAACATAAATGGTCTCATGTCATGTCACAGTTTTTTCCTCTGTGTGTGAGGCGTTCAGGGACAGTACAAAGTGTAGGTCATCTGTGTTTCGAATGTGCTTGGATCCCATTAGCATTTGTGCATGTTCCAAATAGATGATTAATAAACCAAACGAAATCCAAGGTATGATTCAGAGAATCTGTAATCTCTAGCATTACTGTATGCAAGAAAATCCCTCCACCAACAGAATACATAATGAAAACACATGATGAAGAAGAAGAGATGTTTTTTTTTAACACAAGTTGCTTTTGTCACAGTCATAATAGTCTAATTAAACTTCCTCTTAGCATCACTTCTGGTCTGGTCATTAATGTGTCTGTGTCTTATCAAATCTTATTTTTAGCCTTCTATCATACACTTTTCTGTCTCTGATGTTAGCACCATGAATGGACTGATGTTACTCCAAAAATTTAAATTAAAGTCTAAAGTAAAGGTTAGGGATGGGAATTGATAGGATTTTTACAATTCCGATTCCATTTTCGATTCTGTTTAACGATTCGATTCTTTATCGATTCTTATTTTTAATAAAGGAGAACACAGAGGTGAGTTAGCTTAGAACTTTGTTTTATATTTTATAACTGCCAGCATCTGAGCCAGCCAGACTCTGTCTCTCTCGT
>JAUYWH010000024.1:1503864-1516381 GCA_034779795.1 Ctenopoma multispine | reverse complement strand
TTAAGTACATAACTCCACATGTGTTCATTCATAGTTTTGATGCCTTCAGTGAGAATCTACCAATGTAAATGGTCATATGTGTCATGAAAATAAAGAAAACAACATTGAATGAATTGAATGTGTCCAAACTTTTGGCCTGTACTGTATGTCCGTCGTGTTGTTCTACTGTTCCCTTCACTACAGGAGATGTGAATGTGACAGGCCGGGGAAAAATTTATTCAACTTGTAACAAACACACACGACTAAGAGCAGATAACAAGTAAATCATTTTATTATTTATTTCCTCTTATCGAGGTTTGTTTGGTTATTTATTTTTCTCTGCCTGTTGTCTTCAATGAGTTAAACAATGCAGGAAGATTAACGCACTATCTTGCATTATTTCCTTTTCAAGCTCTGCACGTTTCATGTACGTCTGTGTCTATACAGTGTCGAGTGTGTGTGTGTGTGCATGTGTATTTTAATTCCTCTGGTGGGGAAGAGAGGATATGTTCATTATCGTCCTGTCCCAGCCTTGTCCCTTTAACAGTAATTGGAGCGATATTAATTGCTGCGCGGTGGCTGGTTGATGGTAGCACCGTGATGCTGCACTGATAGGGCCCTTCTTTTTTTTCCTTCCTTTACTCTCCTCCTCCTCACAAACTAACTGCCGGGTGAGTGAGGCAGAGGGATGGAGAAAGGGGGGAGGATGGGGGAGGGGGGCGTAAGGGAGAGAGATAGCCCCTCTATCAGCTCCGGAGCAGGCGCTGTCTTTATCAGGAGCACGATTGGCAAAAAGGAAACTTTGACCGGTCTGAATTTTTCTCTTATCGTCAAGCCTCCCCCTCCTCCTCCCTCTCTCCATCCATCCACCTTCTCCTCCTGGTCTCTCCATCACCACTAACAACCCCACTAACAGCACCCACCTCCCTTCCCCCTAACAACATACATATATCTCTCCCTCTTTTTCTGCACATTTTTATTGTCTCCTTTTTTCTTCTTATTCTTTCTGTGTCCTGCCTGTCACCTGGGACTGGAATCACTGGCTAACGTGCTCTTGTTCATGCAGAATGTTCACCATGTATCACACAATTCCCATAAACAGATGAGAGGAAGCTGTGTGTTGGCTGGTATGGAAATAAATAGGGATTTATCTCCTCTGGGAGTGTTGGCATTCCACTCGTTTCTCACTGTTGTTGCCTTTCAGACACTTGTGCTTCTGGGACCAGTTAGTTTCTAGCTTTTAATCTTATGGGGTTTTCAGTTTGGTAACTTTAAGGCCAGTGGTCTAGCAGTGGTACATGTACTACCGTCTTCATGTACTACCGTCTTCATGAACATTTCTTTTTTTTCTAAAGATCACTGTTAAACTGATGTGTCAGTCTTCACTGACTAATCTACTGCTCAATTAATCTATTAGTTAATTGATTGAAAATATTGATCAGCAGCTAAATGTGAAGATTTGCAACATTACAGTGTCTTATAGAGTGATTTGGATGAATGAATGAAATTATTAATTTGAGAAAGAATCCATATAAAAATGCCTTGAACCCTTAAATAACAGTTGGTAGAAATTAAAACAGCAACAAATACTTTCCTGATTATTTCACTAATGTTTTTGTCGACCATGGTAAACTTTTAATAAATAATTCAAACTAAATTAGGGATGAAAGGTTTTTCAGTAAACCACTGTAAAGTCACCATCATCAGCACATTTTTACAATATCCCGATAATACTGACAACTGTGATCATTTTGGTCACTATAATCGTGATATCATATTTTCAGACCTTACCATCTCTAGAGCATGTCACATTTCAACTTTCCTTTCTTTTCTCCTAGTTTGTGCACATTTAAAATCTCTCCTCTTTTTTCCTCTGCTTTTCTTCCAGCCTACCTCCACACCTTGTCTGTTTTTCTGCATGTGCCAGTGAAGCACTGATGGCTTCACTGGCACAAACACTCATCACACCTCCTACAAGTATTTACCCCTGTCGGTGTTTATTTCGATCCATCAGTTTAAAGGCATCTTTGTTTCTGCCCTCCATTATGTTTATAGTTGCTCCGTATCACAGTAAATCCAAAGCTTAACTTGGCACATCATATTACATATGCATACAATGTGTGACTTCTCTAAATGAAGGGAATAGTAGGAATCTACTAATTATATTTCAAAAGTTATGAAAATATGATTTATTCTAGTTTGAAACACAATAATTCCTAGATATGAACATTTTAATTTCCTTCTCTCTGCAGTTTGTCTTTTAACCTTATGATAATAATCTCTTAATTTATTCAAATAATTTATTCAAATAATTCTTTGTGTCAGTCATTACTATTGTTCAGACAGACTGATATTAACATAAAACAGAGAAAACAACAACAGAACATTTTAATTCATCCTCTCTGCCTCCTTTTTCTTGCTGCTTCAAGATAATACAATTCATTACTGAACAACATTTGCAATCAACTGTTTGACAGTCTCCTCAGTTTGTAATGAGTTGTTATATGTCAATCTGAATAAATTCCTTAGTCATAGATGATAGTCAGGATGATTGTGGTTATGTGTCTCTCTCTATCTCTATCCCTTTTTCTTTTTACCCATTTTCTGCCAACAGCGACTTTGTGGCTTTCATTGATATTAAAGAAAAAAAAACATTAGAATCAAAGAGATGATAAACTTGGAATGGATTAGAGGCTTCAGCAATTTTCATTTTTCTTTCTCCAATATATAGCTCATCTTAAAACAATCAAGATGATGTCTGTGTGTGTGTGTGTGTATGTTGGTGGTGGTGGTGGCATGGTGTTGAGGAGAAGTCTAGGTGAGAGCTGGTCCCTATCAGGAAAAGCTAAAGCTGCCTTTTTAATCTACAGTGTGTCCATACCGCATGATATGCAAAATAAATTATGAAGAGAAGAAAAAAAACTCTTTTGAATGACCTTGCAGGCTGGAGGGTTTGATATTTTCTCCCTCGCTGCTTAAAATTCTTGATATGCAAATGGGTGTCACAGTAATCCCTTGTCATTCGTTTGCTGGCTGGCAGGCGGTCCACGCATATTCTCTCCTTCCAGTACCTTGTATAAATCCTTAGTCAATGGCCGAAGGAAATGTGCAACTAAACAGTGGAGGTGTTTTCTATCAACAAAAAATTTGAGATGTCACCAATTTATCAATATGATTGCATAGAAAGACCAAGATGTCGTAAGTTGTCGTGTTCAGATGCGCTGAGTGGTTTGTTAGAGCATAGTGTGCTGCCCTGTTAGGCAAACGGTCATAGATCCACCATCCTGCATGAGTTTTGCAAAGGTAATATGTGAGTCATGTGCTTGGAATTTGTCGGTTTATAGAAATTGGGGATCAGTTAATTATTTACGTGTTTTTTTCAAGGTATAACACATTTCTCTCCACGTGCTCATTTGTGATGCTGCTTTTTCTGAAAATCTTGCTGAAACTGTGACATGGATTTGTGCTGCAGTTTCGTCAACACATTCGACCCCTTCCCCTCCCAACCTGCTGCCACTCTGTTGGACACATCCCACCACAGTGGAGTCTCCTGCATATTAATACCCTCTGATGCCCTCAAATTCAGTACAGTATCCTGGAAGTCAGATATTTCTTGTTGTACAATAAGAGGACTCAAACATTGTGTCGGGAGTAGCGTTAGGGGCTTATCAACTGCTGCTCTTGTGTGCTGCGTTCAGGGACAGTATGGAATAAAGGTCACCAGTGTGAGGCGTTCAGGAACAGTATGGATTGGAGGTCATTCATGTTTCCAAAGGCCCCAACCCGCGAAAAACTAAACTGTATGAACTGAACTGTGGATTTGGAGAACGGTTACATCCTTAGTAACAGTCAGAAAAAAAATCATTGTCAACTTAGACTTATATTAGACTAATCTAACTATAGACTTATTCTAACAGATATTTTTAGTTTTTTGACATCAAATAGACTAGCCACTATCCCTGGACAGGGATGAACCACTGCTGTAGAACAATAAATGAATCAACAAAATAATTGCCACATTAACCGGGGCTGTTGTGAAACTGAGACCAAAATCACAACACACACGTCTACAATCTCATAACGAGGTTCCAGAAGAGTTATCCCAGATTAATTAGCTCAACATGGATAATAACTCTATTAGATTGCAGATCTAATAAAACCAAGAAACTGTCCCAGATTTTTCAAGGTATGAACGCACCCATGGATTAGGAGATTCCTCCCACTCCTGACATTAACGGATACTAAAAATGAAATTTGTTACTGTATATTCAAGATAATTTTTATTGTCATACTATATTAAAATACAGTGCCATAAAATGTGATGAAGGCCACCCCAGTAAAGAATAACCCAGCAACCTTTTCACCAGACCCTCGAATGTGTGACACGGATGACAGAAAAGGTCCTCTCAGGGCTGTCCAATCACACTCGCTGACAACTTGCGTACTCCAGGGGCCCCAGGAAGCCAGCAGAGCAAGGCAAGTGCTTTGCTGCTTCCCCAGCACTCCCTGCTTCTTATCCTCTCCAGCAGTTATTTAAATGACCTCCAATAAAGCATTATAATGGCAGGCGCAATAATGGTTATTATTATTTATCAGCAGTGTGTGTGTGTGTTAGTGAGTGGGTGTTGGTTTATCATACAGTAGCTAATTATAATGCAGGATGATGGAACACCATATACATATTATTACCTCTGAGAGACCAATTCATTTGGGTTAAGGGAAGAGATATATGACATATTTTCATACTGAGCTTAGCAGCTTTTCCCCCACTGAAATCGTGGAACATCACTTTGTCCATATATGATAAGACCTTTGTTTCTCAGTTTGATCCATCTAGTCATGGATGGTCGAAAGCAGCTACTGAAAGATAAGATGTTTGTCTAAAGGCTTCTAGTTTTCTGCACTGCTGCAGGTTTGCTTATCTATTTATACCAAACCTGAAACCTCTAAAAGCTAAAATCTCTTCCAAGAATACAGCGCAGCCTGTTTTTCAATATCTTTCTAAATTATTTCTTAACAAGCAGTTTATTCATTAGGTTGAGCATTCATGGTGGATTTTGGTGCACTGTAACAAACCAGTTATGCATTTTAAATAAAACCCTAAACGTTAGAATCTAAACACATTTTGACACATGCACAGTTGTAAAGTGTGTGTGTGTGGTGTATTTCTCTGTGTGTTATCTTCCAAACCAGGAGCATAGACAGTTAACTCCCAGCCTCGAGATGTGCTATCATCTCCAGAGTGGCTGGGGTTAAAGGGGGTGAACTTGGGATAGAGGGATGAAGGGTTAGAGTGGGCTTATGAGGAGAGAAAGAGAACTGCATGAAGGAGAAAGAGAGGGGGGAGAAATGCTAAGATAGGAGGTGTGGAATAAGGATGTACCATATTGAGTTTAGAGTGCAGAGATAACTAATGAAGGGTGAAAGAGGGGTGAGTTTTAGGGATCAATGAGAGCGAGAAATGAGGGGTGAGAGATTTTAAGAGGTACAATTCTGATAGTGAAATTAGAGGTGGGGGGGTGGGAAGTGGTTAAGAGATAGAACGCTGAGGGAAATGACAGCTGCGTGATTGTGTTGGATCCGTGAGTTAAGGTACTCGAAGCATCACAGGTTGGGTTTTTAGAGTATCATAATGGTAAAATAATGGTTTATAGACGTTGGGTTTCTTGGGTTTTGCTTCAGCCAGTACAAGAGAGAACTGCAGTGCCACATGAATCACAGACAGCTTTTAACAGTGGTGGTAGCATGATCTGCTGCTGCATATCTCAGTGTAACTATAGCTTGGTGAACATTTCTTTCGCAGTGTGTTTTGACTAGACAGGGATCCTGGTGTTGGACCCTTCAAGGTCAGTCTGGAAGTTTACGGTCCCTCGTTTGCAGCTGTGTGCTCTCAGCTACAGCAAGTGAGCTAGGTCAAAGTTGAAGCATGAAGACAGTTTGAGCAATAATTAGATCATCTGTCTCTACTTTCTCTACCACATACATTTGGGCAAAGGTTTTAAATTTGCTCCAAAATGAGTTTTAATGTACCAGTTCTGAAAGGCCACATGTGATGACGATGCAATAACTCTGCATCATAAAAGGGGCAAAAGCCAGTTAATCATAGAACTGGGAATAATAGAAGCACACTCTCTGGCTGAAATGCAGCACAGCTAAACAGCAGACCTTACACTGATTTTCTGGTATCTAATTACAAATGAATAATATCTTTATTATGTATTGTCCGTATTCACTGTAAGCTTATTTAGAGTGAGGCTGACCCACATCCATCTGTCTCTCACACACGTAGACATACTGTACTCTCACTCTCTGTCTTCTCCATAACCTTCCTCCATATCTCCAGCCAGCAGACTCGCGTTCCTCAGTAGGAGGGTGTCCCTGCAAGCACCCTGTCGAATCTAGCTGTCAATCAAAAATGTTCTGGGATGATGAGTGGTTGTCATGTATCCAGAGGGCTTGTCCTGTCAGTGAGGTTTAGACGCATTAGTATACAGTTTGCAGTTTGAAATGAACTTGGTTGGAAGCTTACTTTTGTCCTGTGAACACGCAGGACGGCAACAAGTTTGGTTTATGGGTCAGTTAACTTATAATCAACAACAGCTATTGTATGGGTAGTTAGGAGGGCGAAATTAGTTAAGTACCTGATGTTCCAGATTATGACTGGAGCTAACTTTTATTTGATAAATTGTTTGCTTGTAAGATGATAAATCAAATCCTACCAAAAGTTCATACAAAAGAAGAGTTTTAGTACATAAGACACAGATATTACTTCTGTTCATCGCCATTTCAAACCCAATTGGATTTTCACATTAAATGTCTTGTCCTAATTTAATCAGTCTCCTTTCCTATTCTCTCTTCTTAACACCTTTAATAGCCTGTTAAGTTCAGTTTCATATCTGGTATTTATTGTAGTGTAGCACAGAAATTGTTCATTATTGTTTTTGTTTTTAGCTCGTAGTAGTTGGAGATCGTTTTTGATCTCCACTAATCAACTTGTAAAATTCATTATTTAGCTTATAATAGAATTTGTATAAATTTCTGTAAATGTTCTTTTTGGATGTGATAGGATGAAGACCTGTCCAGGGTGTACCCCACCTCTCTAAATCTAAAATAACTAAAATTATTCATGAGCAAAATATCTAAATAAATTAATAAAGTTAGTACCTTATGATCATTTTCTCATTCCTTGTTCCACTGTGTGGAACATATGAAAGGAGATTGGAAGGAATCTAAAAACAACACAGTATGTTATGTTAATACTCAGAAGACATGGACAGTGAAAAGTTGGACTTTTAAACAGAAGCTCATGAGGATCATTTGAAGGCAGCATCTTGATCTGGATCACATATTTTGACGGATGCGCACACTCTCCTCTCCCATCTCCAGCCTGTCTGTGAGGTGTCACTCCCCACCTCGGTCCCTGATGATTGATAGGCGCGAGACCCTAATCTAAAGGAGCGTTTCTCTTTGCTGTCCGGCTGCTATCAGCCCAGCAGCTTCCATACATGCAGTGTGTGAGCCCATAGCCGGCTTGGCGCTGGTCGTGGGACAGGACATTGGCACACTGATTACCAACCTTTCTGATTCCTGGCCTTTCCTACAACACATCCTGCCTACCTTCCTCTCACGCAAAAGTACACTAGTTTGTTTTGTATCCAATTTATCTGGGTGCTCCACTGCATATAAGCATTCCTCGACCCTTTACTGTAATGATAGAGACACACTGCTGTCATATTTTACTGTATTTTTTTACTGCACATGTAGCTGCTAAAGCAGCTTCTGGTTTTGGGGTTGTATAGAGTTGGTGATGGAGTAAAATTGCAGACAATAGTGAGTGTTGACCCAGAGAAAGGCTGACTCACCAAGTGTTTTGTGGTTGTAAACTGGTGATATAGGCTGATAACACTGTGTTCTGTGTTCTCCCTTTGGCACTGAACCACACCGTCAGACCTGGCTGTAGCACTTGTGATGTCTAAAACATCATTGCCAGTAACATTCTACTGATAATATGCCTGATGTGACAAGTCACTGTTAATGTTAACTTGCAGTTAAGTAGCTACAAGTGATTTTATTTACCTTATTTTTTATTATGGTTACTGTGAGGAAATGGTAAGGTGTGAGTACTGACCTCTGTCATTTTATGCAAGCACAAGTATTATAAGAAATATAAGTAAGAATTATACTACTGTTAAAAAATGTCTGAAGTAGTTGGAAATACCTATTGTTTTAATGGAATATCTACATAGACGTTTATCAGTACTGTGTTTGATAATCCAATGTTGTTTATTCAAATGGGTAATTGATCAAAAAAATGTAAAATTAAAAATGTTTTAGCACAGCTGAACATGTATGTTTTCATGGACTATTCAATGAAAAAACTTCACCTCAGAGCTTCTTGTGTTCAGAGATAGTTTATTCTTTTTTTATTTTTACTTCTGCTACTGTAGGTAACAGATGTAAAAATAAAATAAGTAAATAAGTAAAATCAGTTTGTTGTATCCACTTAGGTAAATCATAATTTACCAATAGAGATCTTTTTTAATAATGGTTTTCATTGTTTTATTTTTGATCAGGAGAAAAAGGCATTTGACTCATATGAGGCACATACATACACACAATACATTGAAGGGCTGCCTTCATGTATTTTTTTTTAGATGATCATTTCTGAAGAATTTTCACCTTGATGAAATACATGCTTAAAGTACATGTATTCTATCAGTTGAAATACATGACGTATGCAAATAAAGGAACAATGTTTCAAATAACTTAACTGAACAACCCGTTGGTTGTTTAGTCAATCAAACTTATGATTTTAAGTTCTGTAAATTATAAAAATGTTTAAATATTTATTATTATAATAGAAAAAAGGTAACTGTGGAATTTTACAAAAAATAATTCTTTATTTTACATTAACAGAACATTCTCAGTTTGTAACCAGTCACAGTTAAAATCAAAATTATGAGAAATTTTGTTGAAATAAAAATACAAACTTGGTTTGTATACGCTATTTAAAATTGTACTTTCTAAGTTGAAATAACCAGGTAACGTTTCTTCATGTCAACAAAAATAAGTTGAAATAAGTGTTTTAGGATGCTAGTATCGTGTAAGAATAGAAATACAGGGTAAAATTGCCTCACACATCTGCTTTCTGTTCATTTCTCCCACATATCTCTTTCTTATCGCATTCTGTCTCTTTCTCTGTGTGTCCTCTACAGTATCTCTCACTCACCAGTTTCCTTCCTTCATGAGACAACAATCACATGCTTTCCCAAGTCTTAAGGGAGTTTGTGCGCCTGCAGCAGCAATGAAAAAAAAACAACATTTTACCAAATATGCCCGTGTCATTTTGGCTATAAAACAGGCAGTTAACAGTGTGCACTGTAAGAATCCAAATGGATTTCTTCCCGCTTGTTTTACTCAGAAACTTTGATTCTAAATTAATCTTTGTGCAATACAAACTTAATTTATTTTAGGTGATGTGGATATGTGCTGTATTTAGAAAATGATTCACACCCACTTTAGTAAATTGAGCAGCAGAGGTACTAAACTCAGATGTGTGTAGTAAGTCGGCACAGGAATGAAAAAAGCTGAATCGTAAAAATCTTGGCTTTTATTCCCTTCAGTTGTTACCGTTTAACAGACACATGACAGAAGTTGCATTAGCAAGCAGTATTTGTGTCTCCTTTCTAGATATGAGCACTGATGACCGAGTTAGAAAAGGAATCTTTGTACAGTATGGCCCTTGTCATGTTCCTTTTGTTTGTTCACTTCACTCACTGCTCTCTTCTTGCTCTTGTCTGTTTAATTGGTGAGCCTCTAAATGACCCTGAGTGTGTCGAGCAAGTCTATCACTCTTTAACTTTTTCTGTGTCTCCCTACCCCGAGCCCGTTGCTGCCGATACCAGCCTGATTGAAATGTCCTTTTCCGAGGGAGCCAGAAGGAGTTGTTAAAGCAGACATGAATTAATGATTGAATTAATTATCTGAGTCACATACCGTACAATTAATTTTGTGGCTTTGCCTCAGTCTTTTTTCCTCTCCCCATCTGTGCGTAGAGAATGTCAAGAAACATTTTCTAATTAATTTATGTATGATTATCAGGGATAGTTTCTGGAAGGTCTCCACTTTCAATTTGTGACAGGCTACAGCGGAGGAGAGAGAGAAGGCTGAAAGAGATGGAGGTGGGAGTGTGAATAAGTGAATGGATGTGCTTGTGGAAGTACTTTCCCCCTCACATGTGCACACACACACACACACATTTATTAACCTAGGTTGCTTTATGTGTATTTGACATTGTCCTGGTTTGTGGAATTAAACTTTTTCATGTCTAAAATAATATTTAAATGCTATTTGTTGAAAGAATTATTGCTGAAATTAAGTAGTAGTATGTACAAGTTGAACAATAAGGCATAAGCCTTGGGTTAGCTAAACCAAGTGTATATCTTCATCCCAGCAGAGGTGTGTAGGTTGACCTGACAGTAACTTCAGCAAACGGTGTGGTCACGTCACGACACACAAACACTGAAGACACAATAAATCACACAGGGAATTTTGTCCGTGTGCGAGCAGTGATCTTTTATAAAATGAAGTATGTTAACAGTCAGGTGCCGATATGGACACTGAAGCCGGTTTTGCTTGCTCTAACCATTTGACCTGTTGATACAGACCAGTAAGAGATACCTGTACCTCATCACTTCCATTGCGAGAACCTGTTTCAGTGTTCATATGGACACTTGAATATTCTTTTAAAACTGTACTTTGACGTAGATCCTGTTTCAGTACCCAACCTTGAGACTTTGCCTTGCAGACAGTCCTTGTGTCAAAATGTGGTTTCAAGACAGTCAGTATACTAGATTGATCTGTTTTTGTAAGTATGTATAGGTTTTATAATTTGGATTTTAACATTTGAATAGTAAATTTTTATTTAACGACGGCTGATGAAACTGGTTTACAGCATGTTAAAACATTATTTTGGATGTACAACATTTCCTTCTGTCTGTCTTATGACTGTTTGGATACTGACTCTTTCTCACACACATGCTTACAGACGCACGTATTTTATCAGCAATAAATACAACTCCCCACCAGCAGTCAGGTGATTGAACTCCAAAATGAAGTTTCCGCATGTGAATGTCAGTATTCTTTCCATTTGTTTTTCTTCAGTGAGGAGAGGCAGGGGTAGGAGGGCTCAGCTCATCAACAGTAGCCCTATCACTTGTTCTGTTTTCACCCCGTTCGTCCTCTGAGCAGAATAAAAAAAAGCCTTAAGTTTTTTTTTCCTCCTCATTTTATCTTTCTTCGCATATTTGTGAATTTGCATGTTTGCTTCTTGCTCTTTTCTGGTGGTGTATGTATTTTGTAGATAAAAGTTCAGCAGTGCAGTTAAGAGAAATTAGTTGGGTAAACAGTGGTAAATGTCAATGATAAAGTTCTGTTGAAGCTCATCTGATTAGCGAGGCTACGCAGGTGTCTTATCTTGCCTGTGCAACAGAGGGTAAAATGGAAATGATTGCGTGGTCTTGAGCAGTAGATGCCTATCCCAGAAATGTCTATCTGCCGCTGAGCCGAGCCTGTTGGACTCCAGGGACCCATGGGTGCTGCATGGAAGACTGTGGAGAGAGAAAAAGAGACAAGAAAGGGAAAAAAAGTAACATTCAGGTGCCTTTTATCAGCCAACATTATAAATCATGTCAGCGGTCATTAATGTGAAAAGCTGAGTAGAATTCATGAAGGAGATTCATCAAAATAACAAAACAAAAGTGGTAAATTGATCGTCTTTCATGTCTTTATTGACTACAAACATTAAATATTCTTGGTGATAATAGAAAATAATTTAATAACTGATTGAGCCTCAGCAAGAACCAAAAGCAATGACTTACTGTAGCTGCAGATTAGAACTGAGCAACATTCATAAAGATTTCTGTACTGTTATTCCTCACAGAACTGCTTCGGTTCAGACCTATTCTTAGGATGTCCAAGCTTATTCCACAGCATCTGAATTGGAGACTGTCCTCCTGTAAAATACAACTATATACATCCTTTGTACCTGCAGCCAAAAACAACCAAAGCATATTAGTGTTATGTTTGCCGATGTCTAGCAGCTGGAGTGACCATTACAGTTACCTTGTATTTAGACCTGACAATGTTTGTCAGGAGAAGGTGCTGAACAGATGAGTTAACATAACACTGTACTTTACTACAGGAGACTGGAGTTCAAGTCCAGTTATTGTAAACAGTCACGTGATGCACATTATGCAGTGAATATTTGACATTTTTTGACACAAGCCCTACCAATATTTTTTTAGTACCTAAACCTAAGATAACTCTTTATTTCTTACAGAAACTGAATAGTAATTTCTTGTGTCTTCTTTTTGTAAGTCGCTTTGGATAAAAGCGTCTGCCAAGTAAAGTATTGTCATTGCACAGTCATACTCCTACAATAGTACCACAAACCTGGAAAACATATACAGTGGCTTGCGAAAGTATCCGCCCCCCTTGAACTTTTCCACATTTTGTCACATTACAGCCACAAACATGA
>JAUYWH010000024.1:1472517-1496015 GCA_034779795.1 Ctenopoma multispine | reverse complement strand
GCCGCTCCTCTCCTCTCCTCTCCTCTCCCCTCCCCTCCCCTCCCCTCCCCTCCTCTCCTCTCCTCTCCTCTCCTCTCCTCTCCCTCTCCTCCCAGCTCTCCCCAGACGTCCGCCTGTCTTTTATCTCCACATGGCGCCATCCTCCTGGACAACAAACTCCAGTGATTGATTCCTGCTTGATAGGCTCTCATTTCTAAGATTTCGTTTATTATCAGTGAGGTTCTGAGTGTACAGATAGATGTCTGTGGATGTGTGTGCGCACTCGCACTCACTCACCCATCACCTTTTGTTCTTCCTGTCTGTCTTCCTGCTGTCTGCACTGTCCTATTCTTCCTTTAAACTGTAAAGTCAGATGCTGGTCTTTTCAGGGCTTTGCATTCATATAGAAAGCATCTTGTGACTCTTAATACCCCTCTTCTTCCTCATTTGTCCCCAACCACATGGCCCTGACTGAAGGAGTGCAGACAAACCTCCAGTATCTCCTGGAGATAGTAGCATAATCTCACATTCCTCCTGTGTTTCTCCCCCATCACTCGACATCCCCCTCCCCTCATCATCCCTCCATCCCTCCCTGCCTCCCTCCTGTGTGGGTCAACAGGGGTCAGGGCTGTCCTCCTCAGTGTGTTGGAGAGGACAAATCTGCCAATCTCCCGCTCCTCTAAAGGTTGACTCATCATCCTGCATTCTTAGATTACACAGGATATGAAGCATAAACACAGCTTAAGTACATTTTTATTTAAATGTGCAAATATGCAAATCCCAGAAGAGGTTTAAGACATTTAACTATTGAGTTTCACCCCTCTAAGCTGTATTACAATCTCATCTCCTAGTCCACAACTTGCCCCATCTGGAAGGTTGGCGTTATGGTTAAGTTATCTTACCTAATTCTATACTAGTAACTGTACTATATAAGTAACCGTACAGAATACTATACTGATCTTTCAAACATTCTACAAAATCTTGGATTCAAAGCAACCATCAATAAAAGAACTGTAGAAACATGGCAGCCTCCATGAAAGGGGACTCATTCCCGGTGTTGATACAACAAGGCTCATTTTAAGCTAAAGAATACACAGCGATTCTTAGTTTTAGGTGATTACACACTCATTATGAAAACTATATTCTGTTTCTTAATTACCAAATATAGTTTCCTGAAGCTGTTATCATTACTGTTGCTACAAATAAAGTTACTTTGCTTAAACAAACTGTGGCCTTGAAGTCAAGTAGTCATGAAATTGAATCAACATGACTCTGATGCTGCACTGACAAACATCAGACATCATATTGCATGTATTATGGGTCTACTGGACTGCTCTCCCAACCCTAAAATGTGCTCCACCACTGCCCTCTTCAGTCTTTCACTCTGCATCTTTCCATTCAGTAATGATCATACTGGATATAATAAGAAATGAATACTCATTTATTTTCTTTGGTATTTGTAACCGCCTGTCTTCCTTAGCCTTGCAGGGATCTGTGAATCCCACCCTCCATTTCTGGGTGAGATTGGTATGGCACAGTCCTCACTCTTCCTCCCCCTTTCTTAACTTCTTTCTCAACAAACTTGCTTTTTATATGGCCCAGACAGACGGACATCACTTTAACAGGAGGCCTACACAGTATATACATAAAGAGACACAAAGAGACATATCAAGTGCAATGGCTGTATTTAATCTGAGACTGTATATAATCTGTTTTAGGTTGTGCATCTTATCACATGGGTGGGGTGAGTTTGAGTTTGTCAGCTCTGACAATAACAGAGGGACAGAGAGATGAGATCCAGTCCTCACTCTCCCTCCAGCAGATCTTCTTCATTAGATTAGCAGCGTGTTAACTGGCCTGTGTCATATGGAAATCCTGCCATTTGCATCTCTTGAGAAAGAGGCGTAAAAACATTTATCTATTTAAATATATTCTGGCTGATATGGCTGTTGGACTTTAGAACAGGGTATAATAGTGTTTGCTGATCAACTGATCCACTGGCTGCTGATTCCTCACAGTTTTTGGTTGACTGAACAACCAGGTCCTTCTTGGTGAGCTTCCCATGGCAACCCAGGAGCCAGCATGCCACTGCTGCTATTCTGATTGGATCACACATAAAGAATCTGATATTATATCTCTTCTCCTTCTGATTGGATCCTGCTTTAATTAACTGATAGTGTAAGTAAATGTGATTGGACTGAAGTTGTAGAATTGTTATGAAATTTCAGCTCAGATGAAGCGAAGGACCTGATGCTAAAGTGTGTGCAAACATACAGTTTGTTACATCTGTTGCATCCTTCCGAAGGACCTTTCTAAAGTGAAGCCTTCACACTGTACCACAGGAGAAACTCCACTTACAACATTGTCCCTATTGTTCCCCCTCTTTCAGCAGCACCCAGCAGCTCACCCCACCCCAATCCTGTCTTTCGTGGAAAGGCAGCCTAAAGGCATGATCCTAGAAGGAGCAGAGTAGGGGAGTTCAAAGCGTTATCACGAGCCGAACGTCTTTTCATCATGTTTTAGAAACAAGCGTTCGCACTAATCCCCCAATAATCTCTCCAGGAGAACTGGGGCGATAAGGCGCGCCACCCACGGCTTTTCAAACACTTTTTGGGTAGTCTCTTCTCACTCTCTATCTCTCCTCCCCCTCTACCTCTTTTACGCTCCTCTCCACTTCCTTCTTCCCTCACTACCCTGGAAGGACAAGTGAAGGTGATCACTGTCTCCTCTTTTTTTCTCTCCCAAGCTGTTTTTTTTCCATTGACTCTGAGCTGGTTTGTTTACCGGATTCTGATCTTTATATTTTATCTGGATTTATCAACAGTGTTTTCCTGCCTCTGAATTTTTTCTCTCCTCCACCCATCAAATTAGAATGTTAATTAAAATGGTGCTCCTACAGAAGATGACAAATCGATGATTACAGTGAGTGTTGAGGCACCTTCTGCGATGCCCCCCAGAACAATCCAATGCACAAGGAGAGTTCTTTAAAAGAACTTGGAAAGTTTAGACCTTTAAAGAAACAGCTTACACTTACACACAAAATCTTCTGCCCTTTCTCTGCATTTCAAAGTATTCAAATAAGAATCCCTCCTTTGTCGTCTTGTCAAATCCTGAGACATGAACATACACTACCATTTACAGGTTTAGGGACACTTAGGAATGTCCTTGTTTTCCGTGCAATTAGTTGTGCTAACGTAATTGCAACAGGGTTTTCTAATGATTTTCAGTTTAATTCTGTTCACAAAAGTCACCTCAAGGCAATTTACAGTGTAAGGTTTAAGACCTTACAGGATATAACTATGTACAGAATTATACAGAAAACCCACTCAAAACAGCACCAGGTGAGAGTGAAGAGTAAAAAACTCCCTTAAACGAAAGAAACATATGGCAGAACCAGGCTCAGGGTGGGCGGTCATCTGCCTCAGTTGGGGTGAGTGGAAAGAGGAGAGAGAAAAGAACAGCAACAAGTAGCAGATAAAACACTGGGCAGGTTGGTAGGGCCAGTAATTGCACACTGGAAACCTACAGCTCCGAGGCTGAGGATACCTGCAGAAAGTTACAGAGAGGATGAAACACAACTAGAAGAGAGATAAGACATGAAAGTTAATGACATGCAATGGTGGGAGAGAAGAGGAGTGTGTTTGATGGGGTAGTATGGTACTATCAGGTCTTAAAAATAGGATGGAGCGTGAACATTAAGTGTTTTGGTGTGAGTAGAAGGACTGTAATGATCAGTTATGATATTATTGATATGGTCATATGTCATATTGTGATATGATATTATCTTGACATTGATAAATGTTTATAAGCACGTGCAAATGTGCAACTAATGTTTGCTGATGATGGTCCACTGTACTCCTATGCAGATATTCCATTAAAAACATAGTCATTAATAACATGTCTACAATGTATTTCTGATTGATTTGATGCAATACAATCTAGTCTTTTTTTTAAAAAGGACATCTCTAAGTTATCCCAAACTATTTAATGGGAGTGCAAATTAAATCTAACATCACTTATTATTGTTGGCTAATGAGTTTATGTAGTTAATCCCCCCCCCCCCCCCATGTAAGGAGCTTAAGCTTTCCTGTACCACCTTGCTGTAACCATGATAGTGTGACTATAAAAGTTCATGTGCACACACTTAATAATATCAATAAAAATAACTCTCGGTTTGGCCAGGGTGATTGGTAATATTGTTGGTAACTGTGGTAACTAACCCTCTGCCTCCATTGCTCATTCATGAGCTTGATAGTCCTTCAACAGTCACCTGAATTTTTGGAGCATCTCACAGGAAATCAACAAAAATAAAAAAGGAGGAAGATGTCAACTTCTATTCTACAACATATTGAATACTGATCTCTGGCTAGATTCCATATTAACCTATTCATTCTTAAAATCTGATCCCACAAACTCTTCAGTCCCTCTTGAAATAAGCGCTTGTTCTAATTTTGTGCTACTTGTAAATGCGTAAAAATGCTGTAAATGACATATCACTGAAATTTTCAACATGTACTATTTTCGAGCAGATCCAAGATCCAGATCCAGCCAAATCCTCATCATCCCATGAGTGATGGACGTATTTCCTCAAAATGTTGACCTGGTGCATCATTGCCTTAAGGACGGCTAGCTTTTATCTGTGGTGATTCAATCAGCATGCTCAGTATAGGCTACCTCTGCCTTCACCAGTCGTATGACTTGCCCACATCATGACAGCAGCTGTCTGTCTCTCACTCTGTCAATCTGGCCCTGACAGAATAGCCTATCACTCTGAGAGAGGGAGAGAAGAGGACTGATTGGAGAGAAGGGAGAAAAAAACGCCAAGACAGATAAAATACTGATGGACAGAAATGCAGGCAGCCAAGCCAGGGAGGAAGAGGAACAAAAGAGACGCGCAGAGAAAAGAGGGACAGGTCAATCGAATGAAACAAAACATTAGAGACAAAAAGAAATATGAGAGGGAAAGAGAACTGGAAGAGATGTGAGGCGAACATGGATGAGGAGGGTTAAAGGAGACAAAGGGAGAAGGTGTTCATCACTCAGTGGCAATGACTGGCTGGTATCTGCATCTCCCTGTCATCTGCACTGGCTTCTGCAGGGTGGAGGAGGAAGGAAAGAGGAGGAGGTGTAAGAGAGGAGAAGAGGAGAGGGAAAACCTCTATCCACTCTATCTCTGAGCCTCATCTCCGGCAGTTCAGGAGCCCGCTTTCCAAGAGTGCCTCATTTTCAAATCTCTTATCTCTGCCCCTGTTTTAAGTATCGCAGTTTTATATTTTTACATCTCATTTGCATGCAGCTCATCAAACCTGGCTCCCTCTATTTTTTTTTCTTTTGCTTTTTCTCTGAGGTGTGTACCGATATGTGTGGCTGTGCATGAGCACCCCTGCACAAGAGAATAAGCCTTCACTCTGCTGCCGAGCCTTAGCCATGTAGCGCAATATACAGTGTAGAAAAGGATCTAGTGTCTCTGTTGAATGTTCGAAAAATTCTTTGCGTGAGTGAAATAGAGGTAATGTGTGTGTATGTGTGAGAGCGGCGGATGAGAGTAGGTTTCTGATTTTTATCGGCCTTCCTTTTCTTCTTTGTATTTTTGGAGGATTCACACAGTGACCTCTTTGTTTGGGACAGTGAGTACAGCCCTCCAACCCCCTGGATTGGGAAAGAAACCATTTCCTGTAGCTGAGAGATAGAACGAGAGACAGAGAGAGAAAAGAGGGAGAGATAGGACGGGAGAGGAGGGGTAGGCAGACAGAAGGGTAGGAATGAGAGTTTGGAGGGAGGATGAGAATCAGAGATTAAGAAAGAAAGAAAGAAAGAAAGGGGTGTATAAAAGGCAGGAGGTGGTGCTGGAGAGACAGTGAAAGAGGAGAAGGGAGGAAGAAGATGATTTAGATGATTGAATGAATGTTTTTTTCAGTGAATGAATGAGAGACGGTTTAAAAGGTCAGGAGAGGAGTAAAGTGGCTTAATTTGCAGCTAAAGCAAAAATGTTTGAAACACTTAAATGAAAAGAGGATTGTCAGAGGAAAATACAGCTTTTTCAGAATTTGCAGTGATCTGCAAACTGTCTGGGTTTTTATGTTCTCAACTTGTTGTACACATATGATATTTTTTGTGGAATAACACAAAAAAGTAAAAAAAAAAAAAGCCAAAATCATTTGAAGAATCTTGTTAAGTAGTTGCAGTAGCACTTCAAACAAGAGATGCAGCATTTCTTTCTTTCCCTACACTGAAATCCTAACTCTGATATGGACTACTGAAGCACCTCTCTCTTTTCCATGTGTGTTTCCAATAGTTATGATCAGTACGTGTTAAAAGCACATTGTATCTGATGTGATTGTAAAATCTTCCTTTATATAGCCAGACCAGTGTTTTAACGATATGTTACTGTACCTCCCAACAGAGAATACCAAACATAATACAGTAAAGCTTTAAATGCTTTTGTAGCATTAAACAGTGAATCAACGCAACAATGTCAAAACCTTTGAGCCAGATGCTGCACACGGCATTCTGCTCATTCACATTAACATCTGTGGCCGGGCAGGGTAGTATTGTTCAGTTTTACAGAGCAGACCTGTGTGTTCATAAAACACCAAACAGAAGCCAGGCTTGTGCCAGCATGCATTATTGACGTGTTTTACATTTAATGTCCTGTCCAGACCATCATGGAGCTGTGTAAACCATATTAGACATTATCCACCATTGTCATATGGATGTGTTAGATGTACCAGTAATGATTTGCATAAACAAATATGTTCATTCTTCAGTGGTAGCAGTAAAAGTGTGGCCGTCTGTTTGTGTGCACGGTAAGGTGGCGGTGGTTCTATTCCCTCCCATTTTACAGTATTTGTGTATGTATATAGCACAAGGGAACGTACAATGGACGTTATAGATGTTTGGGATAGTTCAGGAAAAGTTCTCCACTTCCTGTCCCCTTAGCCATCATCACTGCTGTTTGGCTCCCCAGAGAGAAGGAGAGAGACAGAGACAGAGAGAGAGGATAAGCAAGGAGCCACTCTGACTCTGAACGAGGGAATGGAAGAAGAAAATGAAGAAAGAAATCAGCCTGGCATCATTTGCATTCAAGTTTTATCGGCGTAGGAGGAGGGCGTTTTTGGGCCTGATAAGGAGAGGGCATCACAGGCTGTGCTGGAGGTGAAGGGGGTCTGGTGGAGAGAAAGAGGTGTGAGTGTGTGTTTGTGAATGTGTACGACTGTTATACTGTATGTGAACTGATTTTGTTAACTAGAGTTCAGTTGGTGTGTCTTTGCACACATACACACACATATGCCAATGTAACAGGAGCTATAGTGAGGACAGGGTGTTGGGGGTGGGAATGGTGTGTGTGTGTCTGTGTGTGTGTGTGTGTGTGTGTGTGTGGTGGGGGAGCGGGAGCGGAGGGTTAATATCAGACCAAATAATTAGATTCGCTATCGTCTCGGCGGCAGCAGTGCGGGGATCAGGCAGATTAAAGCCGGGCTCGGGGCTGGTTAATATTCATGAGGGGACCAGGGTCTGGGCGAGGGGCTTAGACTGTAGCTCAAAGACTCTCCTCTGGCTGATGGGGCTTAAGGCAGCACTCTCCACCAAGATGGAGCTTTGCCGGGGAGGCCTGACATCCCACTGATAGATAGAGGGCCGGGCGGATAGTTAGGTTGATAGAAGAAGAGGAAGAAGAGAAGGTGACAAGGTACAGCAAAGTGTGCTGGTGACTGTTACACCTTCATTCGTGGGGATCTATATATGTGTCAATAGTTGATCTCAGTGTTTTTATGAAATGACAGGAAGCTGACACCTCTGACGTCAAATAATATACCAGCCCATTCATTGTCTCCTTTCTAGAAAGAACCAAGAAAACATGCAGACTTTCAGTCACTTGTATTTCTCACAGACTCCTGTAAGGCTTTCACATCATAAACACTTGTTACCTTCAGAGTTTCTAAAAGGGACCGCAGATCAATAAATCAAAGAATGAAAGACAGTGCCATTAGTAACACCACTAGTGCTAATGCACCAAACAGTGTGTTCATCTTTTTTTGTTTAATGTTTATATGGTACGGACCCAGTCCACACATATATAATATTACTTTTGATAGAAGGCGCTGTTTGTCTGCCCCAAACGCTTTTCAGAGCAGCCTAGGTTGACTCTCTGTGGGTCCGGACATGATCCTTGGATGACTGTTGGCCATTTGAGTCAATGAGATCGGCATCAGACCAAGAGAAGTGAAAAGGATGTTGATACCATCCGTTCTCCCTAAACTAACTCCACCATCTCTGGCATTTGCATTCTCTACTGGCCTGCTTAATTACACACACACACTCAAAGTGTGATCTGGCCCTGTGCCTCTGATTCTCATCACCTCATGTGAAGCTGTGTCCTGTGTGTTTTTGTGACTGCAAAATAGCATATTTTTCTTGTAGCAGGTTGACATAGAAAATTACCTACTGTTCTAATTGATGCTTGTTTATGTTCCAGTGTGTTGAATCCTTTTGTTTTCTGGAAGTAAAACCTGCAGTGACTCCTTTAAATTCAAATGTGGTCATGTTGAAGATGTGCAGATTCAGGGACCGATAGATTCCTAAGTGATCTTTGAGTTTTCACACAGCATCTATATGTAGGCACATGTATTTTGCATGCCTCTGCAGCTCCTGCACTGTTTTCTTGAATCCCGATGATTCCTTTTCCTTCAGGCTTCCTGTCTTCTGATCCCATCTGATCCTGAGCTACACTTGGCTGAAGGGCCTGTTTCTACTTGACATTGCTTGTTTACACCAACGCCAATATGGGATTAGAAAGATTTCTGGAGTGAAATTAGATCTTAAAAATAGTTTTGAATATTACGGTTTAGAACATTTCCCCTTAGGAATGTTATTTCCAGGACAGAAAGCGAAAACATTTAGCTGCCACATCACACTGGAATGATTTCTCCGGTCACATATCAGATATGCAAAAAAAGGCAAATTACACGTGACCGCTCACAACGTCTGTGATGTTACGAAATGATGGATCAATAACTCCCCTGAAGATAATGCAGATTATGTTTCTTTTGTCCTAGAGGTCAGTTAAAATGTGACTTAATACTAATGAAAGTGTCCTGATGAGGCTGTGGTTGGAGAAGAATCTCTGTCATGTGTCAAGTGTTTTTAATTGTCTGATGAAATGAAGATGGGTGAGTGTCACCCTCACAATCACTCTTTCAATGACTAGTTTTGATTCTGTGTATTTGTTTTACATGTACACGCTGCTGAGCTCTCCCTGTTGCCCTATCATGGTGAATTCCAAAGCTGTGGCCGTGATGAATTAGTCTGAAACAAATTAGCAGTACTTACAGCTCAGACGGCTCCAGCATTGGGTTACAAATTAAAACAATAGCAGCCGTATCTCCACATCAGCGCTAGTTCCCCATGAAATACAATACGCTCTGCTTCAATCTTCAACATACAACAGACTGAGAGGCTTCCGTCCTCCTGTCCTACCCTCCTCTCTTCTCACTGTCTTCCCAAAGCCATTGCACAGCTTCTTCAGGTACACCTGAGGATGCATCACACAGATCAACGAGTGTGTATGTGGCGTAACACCTTGTCACGACAATTTTGATGAGCTATGAGATCATCAAAGTTCTTTCTTAAACTGTTTCATTTTCATTTCTAAAGCAGTTAAACACTGTGGAAAAGCTGGCCCCCCTTACACATTAATCCCATTTTCTGCAAAATATTATACTGCAGTGATGCATGGAGTGATAATGCAACTGACAAAAATGCTGATTTGACTGTGTGACTTAATTCAATTTAAAGAGTCTTGTAGTAGAGTTCCATAGTCTAAAGAAGTGAATGGAAACCAATGGCTGCCTGGAACAATGAATACAATTATTCACTCAATGCACATGCTTGCACCTGTATCTAAACATTTTCAATGAATGACATGGCTGTAGAGGACTGTTCTGCATGTAGTCTCTGTGTGCATTTTAGTTCTAGTGAAGGGCGTTTAGGGAAGAAGTGACGGGGAGGGGAAGCAGGTTTTTGGCAGTTTATTACAGATGGAAAGAATTGAGGTCAGATACATGTGAAATGAGTATACTTATCAGTCTAGGCAATCCTTGTTTGGCCAAATGCTTGAACTGCACTAGTTTGTATGAAGCACACTTCCTGTTCTTGGATCTCATTGAAATAATTTCAGTGGGATCGTACTGTCCACTGGGTAGTTTTAGTTCTGATCTATCCCTGTATGTATATCTGAAAGGTTAGACTCTATTTTCTTTAAATGCATCATTTATAACACAAAGGAATATTAATCACTATAATGTTGTGATAATACAAAGCAAGAACAGATGAATTAGAATTAGATTTCTACATACTGATTTTAAAAGGCTCCCATACACATGTAAAAAATATGTTACACACATTTATAATAACTCATACATGGACTTGCTGGACATGCACGACAATACCGTTTACTGTTCAGAGGTACATTTATTTTACACCTTCCATTACATAGACATATGTCTATTCTTATTATTATTCTATTATAACAATAATGCTAGTGATAGTACTCAAGGTTATAGAAAGTTCCACAAAGCTCCACAGGTGGAGAGAACTGACCTGGCAGCATGATGACGGCAAGTTATCAGCCCCTGTGTGTCTGTTTTTTTATTTTATTAAAATAATGTATACACCGTATTCATATTACCATTACCATGTATGACAACATTGTTCTTTCCTCAGAATATACTAGATATATAGTGGATCTTCATCCATCTTTTTTAGAGATGACTGCAGTGTAAACAGGCTTTGCTCCTGTCAGACTGTGTCAGTACAGGGTTTAATCAGTGTCATTTATCAGACACACAAGAAACATTTTTCACTCATTACATATGCACTTGTTCAAGTCATTCTGACTCATTTTCAACCTCATTCTTACACATGCAGCTCACTAGTGATAGAATTGTTCATTGTTTTAGATATCAGCTTAGTTGATAGAAGTGTGTAAAAACAGCTGGACTCTCGGTGTTAAAGAACATACTCTTGAGTGCTACAGTAAACTGCACATGTGAACATGCATGTTAACTTTGACTGTTATAGGCAGCAGCAGTTCAGTCAGTCTGGTGGGAGGATTCTCAGGTCCTATCCAGTGCTGAGGGAATGCTGCATCCTGGTGGAGACTGAACTGTACTGCAGTATAGACCAACTGAACAGTGCTGTGCTACACTCTGACACTGGGTTTGATACAGATGGAAGAGCCAGCCACAAACATGCATGTCTTTTGTTAGTTTTAGATCCATTGTACTTGAATACTGTATGTTGTATTGTCTTAAGTGTGGGTACAGTCAAGACTAAGCCTTACCATCATAAAGATTCTCTTCCTTATTCACATGGAAGCCAGATGTCACAGCAGTACATGGAAACATGTACTAATTAAAAGATTATTGGACAATATGATTTCTAATGTTGATTTTTGTGTATGTTAAGTTGAAAAGGGAGGGAGCTGACAGTGACAGAGTGCGATATTGAAAAGTGTGTGCGTATGCTTGTGTCCTGGAAATGATTGTCAGAGGGAATGCTCCTGTAGCCTCATATGAACAAAGGCAAGATTGTACTGAGGACACACAGGTGTGTGTGTGTGTGTGTGTGTGTGTGTGTGTGTGTGTGTGTGTGTGTGTGTGTGTGTGTGTGTGTGTGTGTGTCTGTGTGAGAGAGTGTGTTTTATGTGTTCTTCCCCCTCTCTCTCTGTCTCTCATACCATCAGACTAGATGTTGACTCACCGGTCTTTGTCCAGTGTATCCACTGTGGATCTTATTATGGAAGCTGTCTGAATAGCAGCCTGTCGACCTCATCAGATCTTCTTTCTCTTCATTTTTGTCCCTCTCACTCTCTCCTGGGGTCTCTCTACCTCTTTTATTCCTCTTCTCTTCTCTTCTTTCTTCTCTCTTTTCCTTTTATTTTCCAAACGGCTTTGTTCAGCCCATACTCCCCTCATTTCCTCATTTCCTTCTTGGGTTGTAATCATCCTCCTTTTGCTGGCGGCATTTTTCTAAATGTGTGTTTACCACTGGCCACACACTGGAAAGTAGTGTGAAACTGTGTATTCCCAATTGACAGCAATTGATGTGTGATTTTTTTTTATGATTATGTCATGGTCTGAATAATATAAAGCAGTCCAGTTAAAGAAGAGAATAAACACTGGTAGCAGGGGATGAGAGCGTCTCTTATTTAATTTGATTTGTTTTTTGGAAACAATGTGAGATGAGGGTGAATTATACTCAAGTTGTGGGATAATAGCACTACACTGTACTGTATGAGCAGTTGACCTTTAATCTAATTTGCAGTGTACTGTACATATTAGCATGAGGATACATATATACTCTGCTTCATTATATATAATGTAGTAGAATTGAGCAGTGACTGTGCTGAGTCTGACCAGTGAAAAGGTTATGCTTAATCCTTATGCTCGTCTTTCTGTGCACTTTTTTGCAGAATTCTTCGTTGACTCTGGCGTGTGAAGATCCAGACTGTTGGATTAGCCGACTCCCTCTGACCTCTGACACGTCAGCTGCCAACTGTACTATCTACAACCAAGGTAACTTGACAGTGCTAGGATATTGTTAATGTGCACTTCATTGAGTTAGCAATAATTAAATATTTTTATCTGCTATTACAAGTCAAAATGCGCCTCTAGGCAACCACCTGGCAGAATTTGATTGATCTGTGTTTGTGTTTCCAGGTGAGGAATTGTTCTGTAAGGCGACCCGAGAGCTTGCAGCCGGTGAAAGGCTCCTGGCTTCTCTGTCACTTTCACCAGGCTCCTGCTCCCCACTGGCTCGCATCTCTCCTCCGCTCAGCCTCGTCACACAGAAGCAACCCGTGGTAAAGGACGAACCTTTGTACCCGGCAGCGCTGCACTCAGATATCCAGCTCCTCCCACAGCAAGCTGGCATGGCCGCTATCTTGGCCACTGCAGTTGTCAATAGTGAGTGTTGTATTAAAGAGCGTGAATATAAGGTTTTAATTTGTTGAAGTTTAGTTGTCTTATTGTTTATCCATCCCAGTTTCCAAAAAAGTTAGGATGTGCAAATCAATTAAAAGTAATATTTGATTGAGACAACATATCAAATGTTGAAGTTGAGACTTGTTACCTACTATAAACATTTGTTTATAGTATGCAAACCATAACTGTAGGAAAAAAAATCTTTCAGAACCAGTGGGTTTCCTCAATGCCCAAACACTGGAGAGGAGGTTATGCTATTGCTATATTCAAAATAAGCATATGTAATTTCTTAGTATCTACATTAGATACTGTATGTTGCCTTCACACTATTTTCAATCAATAATCATTGCATTCTGATTTTTTTCTTTTCATTTTATTTATTTATATTTTATCTTTGGGGTGTATAATAAAGTTCAAAATTCACTGACAAAATGATTGATGAGTTTAACAGCTTTTTAAAAACAAACTTTATTATATAGTACAAAGTCATATTAAAATAATAGAAACCACAATAGTGTAGTAGAGATGCTAAGAAGATATTTTCTTGTATTTAAATGTGTATTTAAAAAATCTCACATACTGTATATATTATATATATATATTATTATATATTATAAATTACTACACCTAATAGATTGTCCGCTATTAATGTTTTATGGTATACAATTTGTTTTGTTAGCCTTTATAGCTTTTACCTATTGATAAACTGATACTATACTGCAGGTTAGTAACTCGAGGTCATTATAATTACTGTAATATAACATGTCTTAAAGTAGCAATGTTCTCTTTGGCCACAAGATGACACTGCTGTTCTTCACTAGCCAACAGAGGATTTCCCCCCTGAATTGTTGCTTGAATCAATGGTTGGTCTATTAGAACTATCGATTGGCTTCTGAATAATAGATTTTTTTTTCATAAATGTAATGAGTATAAGATTAAAATAATACCCAAACGTAGCACTTGAGTTACTTGAATTTTAACATCCACTCTATGCCATACAGGTCTATAATTGATTGGTAATACTTTTCATTAAGTTGCCAACACAAACTACTTTGTTGTTTCTGTTAATTCAATTTATTAATTAATTAATTAATCTAAATTGAATGTTCTGCTGTCTATCAGAGGACATTTTCCCATGCAAGGACTGCGGGATCTGGTACCGCAGTGAGAGGAACTTGCAGGCTCACCTTATGTACTACTGCGCCAGCCGACAGAAGCAGCCAGCCGCAGCCTCCTCCCCGCCACATGACAAACCCAAGGAGTCCTACCCCAATGAACGCATCTGCCCCTTTCCTCAGTGCAACAAGAGCTGCCCAAGTGCCAGCTCACTGGAAATCCACATGCGCACACACAGTGGTAAGAGGAAAAATTACATTAATGCCAGGCAAAATGTCAGAACCTTACCAGTATGTCTTAATCAATCAATTAGTTCTTCTGGTAAATCTTGTTCATTTAGCTTAATTGTTTGTCATTATAATCATTACATTACTCTCTGTCCTTTCACAGGTGAACGACCATTTGTCTGTCTCATCTGTCTGTCAGCTTTCACCACTAAGGCAAACTGTGAACGCCACCTAAAGGTGCACACAGACACACTAAATGGTGTGTGTCATGGCTGTGGCTTTGTCTCCACCACAAGAGACATCCTCTACAGCCATCTGGTCACCAGTCACATGGTTTGCCAGCCTGGATCTCGCAGTGAGGTCTACTCTCCAGGACCAGGCCTTCCCAAGCTGCCCTTGTCCACTGGTAAGTTATATTATTACTCAGATACTATTGTGCTAACATTGTTTTGATGTGTTGGGATTCAAGATTGTAAGTTCCATTCTGATTTTTACAACTACAGGTCTCAGTCCAGGAGACTCTGGTGTGGTGCTGAAGTGTCAAGTGTGTGGCCACAACTCTGACTCCCCTTCCCAGCTTCAGCAGCATGTACGAACCCACCTAGAGGTCAGGGTCCCAGTGGAAAGAAGCCCCACCCCTCGCCAAGTGACCCCGACATTAGTTGACCAGCTTCAGCCATCCCCACAGGAGAGGGAGCCCCTAGCCTGTGTCCCAAAGTCGGACTCACCCTGCCCTGGTGCAAATGGGAGCTCAGCCACGCCCCGGGCCTACAGTCCTTCTGATGTCCCAACCTCTGACCTGAAGATTAAAGAGGAGCCTCTTTCTGACTCAGAAACAGAAGAGCAGCAAATGGAGGTTATGGAGGACGGAGAGGAGGAGGAGGGTGGTGGAGGGGAGGCGGGTGGAGAAGCAAGAAGGAAGGAAACTGAAGGTCAAACTGCCTCTGCATCTTGCCAAACATCAAACTCTCCAAAGAGCCCGGCGACAACAACTGTAAAGGCAGAACCAACTAGTCCAACCCCTGGTTCCAGCCCTGCTCATGTGGGAGGTACAGGGTCAGTTCTTCCAGGAGGAGCAATGTTCTTGCCTCAGTACATGTTTAACCCTGAGGCAGCCATTTTGCCCCAGGCTTCAGAGATACTTGCTAAAATGTCAGAGATGGTCCACAGCCGTCTGAAGCAGGGTCAGACAGTTCCTCCAAATAATCCAGTTGCTTTTTTCCCCTCTGGACCGGCTGCACCTACAGCCACAGCCACTCCACCTCACAAAGGAGCCACATGCTTTGAGTGTGACATTACCTTCAACAACATCAATAATTTCTATGCACATAAGAGACTTTACTGCTCCAGTAGACACCAAGCAGAAAGTGTGAACTCAGCTTCAGGTCCTGGATCGACAAGAGATGGGGCTTCAGCCACGGTACCTTCTGGTGGGGCACATGGCTTATCTGCATCTCCTCAGGGTGGAGCAGCAAGTAGGGCTGCTTCTGCCTCTCCTACTAATTCTGATCCTGCTGCTGGGAGTGGAGCAGCAGATTCGAGGAGAGGAGTGGAAGTGAAGACAGAAACACCGGTGGGGAGGGAGGGAATATCATCCTCTTCTGAAGGTGAAGGTGGAGGTGCAAGTGTGGGAGGAGGAGGTGAAGGAGGAAGAGCAAGTGAGGGCAGCCAGAGTCCCGCTAGTGGCTCTGCAGAGGATCTAGATGATGATCCCAACAGAACTTTCTGTGAGGCCTGCAACATCCGCTTCAGCCGTCATGAAAACTACACCGTTCACAAGCGCTTCTACTGCGCGTCACGTCATGACCCATCAAACCAGCGAGCCGTCCACATGGCTAAGGCAACCACCGCAGCAGCCTTCCTTCCTCAGCCCATCCGCACACGCAAGAGGAAGAAGATGTATGAGATTCATATGGCCAGAACTGAGGCCTTAGCTAATGCTGCTGCTGCTGCTGCTGCCGCCGCTGCTGCCGCTGCCACTGTTGCTGCTTCTGCCCCATCTCCCTCCATTCTGGGCTTGGCAGTGAAGCAAGAAGCGTCTCCCAGTGGGCCAGGTGACTCCAGCCCTGAAGGAGATGGCCCCATTGACCTGAGCAAGAGGCCTCGTCTGAGAGATGTTCCGCGGCACAGCAGTAGCAGTGTTCTCCCTGCCCTGCCTCTTACAGACTACCACAAGTGTACCGCATGCAGTATCAGCTTCAACAGCATCGAGAACTACCTGGCTCATAAAACATACTATTGCCCCGCCACGACTCTCCAGGCCCACACCATGGAGCAGCTTCACAGACTCAAGAGATCAGCCTCTACCTCTCCCAAAAGCAGGTCTCAGCAGGATCGCCCAGATCTCCTGCACCCTGTTGAGGCTAAAGCTGTCCCGACTGAGTGGGTTGGCCAGGCTCAATGCACATCATCCAGTCCTCACCCCTCTGCCTTATCTGCATCCGATGCCACATCTCCCCATACTGTACCTCCCCATAGGACTGCAGCCACCCCAGGAACTGTAGCCAAAAGCATAGGTACCAGTTCCCCTCAGATGGTCTGCCCATACTGCCCCAACAGACCTGTCACCTGTGACTTGATGGAGCACTTCAAGACTACCCATGGACTGGTTGTAACTATTGAGCCACCCCAGGAGACCCTACCCCAGCTAGGCAGTGCAGTAAGCCGTAGTCCCAGCCTTAGTCCCAGAGATGAAGCTTCTGCAACCACCTCCTCAACCTTGAACAACCAGAGCAGGCTGGTCTCCAGAGTTCACAGAGATAGTATCAATGGGCAGTCCAGGAGTGGTACATCATCACCTGTTTCCCCACTGGTTAACGGCAGCCCTTCAGCTCGGGGCGGATCACCTTCAGCTGGCTCACCTCTACCTGTGTCTCCCCCAAGGGCTCCCTCTTTGACTTTGTCACCTGTGCCTGAGGTCCTGAGCGAGACAGTGGCATCCTCCCATCTTCCAGACAAGGTTACCCCAACCATTGTCTCCCAGTCTGCCCCAATCGCTGGTCCTAAGACCTCCGTGATTTCCCCTGTCCAGAACGGTAACTCCCGCTTCTGTCGACTGTGCAACATCAAGTTTAGCAGCCTCTCCACTTTTATAGCTCATAAGAAATACTACTGTTCTTCCCACAGTGCTGAACACGTCAAGTGAGCTGACTTATTCTCTTCCTCATCTTTCCCTTTCTCTATCTTTCTAAGTGGAGATTTTGCTTCAAGTTCCAAGAAGCTCAGATGTCCCTTGTCCTCTGCCAGTCCTCCCGCACGAGCTGGCATGACTGTGACTGACAGTGAATGACTGTTACTCACATGACTCCAGTACAGAATTTAGTGTTCTGATATTCCTCCTCCTATGGGTCAAGTTTTGTAGTACACTAAAAGCTGAGACAGATACTACCTGCACACACTGGCGTGCCCTCATCTCCTAGATCACTGTCTGTCTTTGCACCCTGTCTAATATCTTCCTCTTCCAAGCCTCACAGTATGTTGCATTATGGGATGTTAACTCATCCTTCTTTCTGTCTCCCTGTTGAACTCAGTTTATAATGGCAGTAAATAGACTCTGACTGTTGGAGACATTTCAGACTCATAACAATATAATAATAACGATGCTGATCATGAAGAATCTCCAGTCTTTCCCTGAGTTCTTAATGTTTCCGATCTAAACAGAGGAATCATTTCTCTTGTGTGATAAAGACTTGATCATTGTTAATGTTTTTATTATCTGTGCATACTGTACGATGTCTGAAAAAAAGAATTCTATGATGCTTTTAGTTTCAACACTGGCTTTTTTGCTTACTAGAGAAGCTAAAGCGTTTTTAGCATATGTGTTATCACAATGTTACTAATTACTGAAGGATAATATTTCAAAATTACCTTTTCTTTCACACACACAATTTTATTTTTATTTTCTCTTTAAAATGCAAGGGAGAAAACAAATGTGAAATATTTATCTTTTAGTCCTCACTGATTTCATGCCAACAGAAAACTACCTACCTAGTGTCTAATAGTATTTGTATTTTTTATTTGTATATTTTTCATACTGTTGGAAGGAACTGTTTGGAGCTGGGTGTGTTAAATTGTTGTATTTTCTAAGTGTAGATATGTAATATCTTCTCACGATAATCACTGGGATCACACTGAACTTCATCACATTAGTATTTTGTGTTCAGTTTGTGTAGTCTTTAATTGATGGTGAGGTCTGAAAACCAGCGCTGTGTTTATTTTTATCCCCTCTTGTACCTTGTTGATTAGCAACACGATGAGATTAGATTTGCTTTCTGACTTGTAACTTTCCACATCAAAAAGCTGAAGGAAGTACCCTTGATGCTGTTGCATCTATATTTCAGTGAGAGTAAAGGAAACTTCCAGACATAAAGTACAAAATACAAATCAATTAAATTACTCCACCTTCAGTTACCGACCTACACAACATGAAAAGTGTGTCCTTTAAGGACAAACATGATTTACCTTTATTTGCTTTATACAAACTACTGTTTCAGACTTCTACTAAGGACATACACACAACACACAGCACTGTTTTGGTGTCTAACAAATTTTTAAAGATGCTATTTTTCTTTTAAATAATTGTGTTTCAGTCTGGCAATGAAGGCATAGCAGGAAATGGTCACATCCTAGTTTAACACCTCACACATGTGATAACCATGTATTGTGGCCTATGGTGTGTGTGTCATAGAGAGGCTGTGCGCTTTCCCTCTCACTTTATCACACTGCCATTCATGCACACGTACAGTACTCACACGCACACACAGTTTATGAAGAATTTTCGAATGCTGCTGTTGCAGTTGCACAGTGTTAGCTAGAACTGTGAACTCCTTTTTTTCATCAATATAGATATTCAAACAATGTAAAGCTCCTTTTACATTTTTAAGGTCCCTTTCAATTTGTAATACTCAATCCAGATGCTCGGTTTGTTACAGATTTGGTCATTTTTCAACCCCCAAATGATCCAAAATAAACATTTTTACTTTTGTCATCGACAAGAGCATTTTTAAACAGCATTTAGACTGTTGTGATACACTAAAAGTCCAAACTAATAACATAGTATTAGGTGGGATTGCAGTTCTGAAACCAATCCTCCAATACTGAAGAGATGTTTCTTGTCTGCAGTGGAGCACATGGAGCAGCTGCTATTACACATTTTTGATAAACTTAAATCTATCAAGAATCAATCTAACTGTAAACCTACAAACACAGGAGCAGTGGTAGCATTAAAACACCTACAGAGGACCCAAATGTCACATTGTCACTTGTTTAAACTGCACCATGAAAATAAAATGAGCTGTTTTATGAACCACAGGTAGTTTATAGTTAGTTTATCATCTTTTGGCATTTTTCTAACGACAGCAGAAAAAACAGACCATAAAACCGAAATATTAATAGCAGTTTGTATGAGGTGCTACTCGTGCTGCTTTACTTGAAAACACCTGAGAATATGTACAGTAGCATTAACCTCTGCACTGTCTGTCCAACATTTGAAGAAGTAAAATGATGTCAAGTCCTTCACACATGTTATTTCATTAAAGACTTCTGCTGTCCAGTAGTGATATTTATCTGTTCCTATTTTACATGTTGTTAATAACTTGCCTAACGTGCTTAGGTGACCCATTAATCATTAACTGATTAACATTTGCCTGTCTGTCAATTCCCAAGACTAGAAACATAAAAGTTGGAGGATTACTTCACCTAATTTAAAATTCCTTTTCTGCTCTGCCATGGTTTGGAGCAGCACTGTACCAGACGCATCTTACTACTAAGTGTTTACAATTGTGCTGGTCTTATTTCAACTCACAGTTATTTCAACTAGTCACATATTGAGGATCTGAGTGCTGAAAATTCTCCTTTGAACGTACCCCTTTTTATTGCACTGTGTTGTATAAAAGATGTGCTGAATGTTTTAGTTGCAGCATCTTTTTTTGTAATGTATTTATGTTATGCAGCACTTTTCCCCATCCAAATTGTGTCACTGTTCTACTTTGAAGGACTTTGCTCTACTTTGAAGGACTCAGAATTTTAACCCTCACATTGTGCTTGTAAAGATGTTTTGTTGATGATTTCTCAGATGTCCACAATGGAGAAAATCACAATGAATGTCAAATCTTTTCTTTCCATAGCTTTAATTTGATTTCAGCTCCACTACACTCTTGTCCAAACTATGCATGGGAAATAATAAAAAAAAGTTCTGAGAGACACTGGTGAAGAGTACAGTTGCACTTCTTTCTGTGGGAACACTTCCACACTACTCTTGTCATGTAGCTAAGTGTGAGTCCTTGACTTTTAGAGGTGCTCGATTCACTGTTTCTAAAGTGTCGTCACTCATAAATCACTTCCTTTCATAAGAAAGTTAGTTTGATACTGGCTTGTAAAGGAAGGCTGAATGAATCATCGGTTTTCCTTTTAAATAAATGTGCATGCGTAATTGCACATGTAAGATGAAAATATTTCTGGCTATTCAGAGCTCCAAGGTTGCTGCCATCAATAGCAAAGTGCGTAGACAAAAACACGGATACTTAACTTACAAACAAATGTTACAAATTGATATATATGCATATTTTCTGACATCCTGTCACCCTTGTGTTTAACCTTTCAGTTATGACGTGCGCATTAGCTTCTTCATGTTGTACTGAGGTACCGCATCTGTCTGTGCATTGTCATATTGTGGGAAGGAACTGCTTTGAGGTGTACAAAAACAGTAAAATTAGTCTTAGACGGTAACGTTGAAGGACCCAGACTTGATGAATTCACATTCCTTACTTTACTTCACTTGCTTTTATCCAAAGCGACTTACAGGGACTGAGAGTCTGGCTTAGGGACACACCTGGTGGGGGATGCAGAAGTACAGATACTTGTGTGGAATCCTTTACTTAAGTAGAAGTAAAAAAGTACAGGTTTTGAAATGTACTTAAGTACAAAAGTAAAAAATAATAAATAATATTCACCTTCAATGATACAAAATGCCTTTTGTTAAGTCTAAAAAACAAAAAAAGTTCCAGGCATACATACAAAAATGTCTTCTTTTGCTTACAACCTGCACTGTGTTGGTATAGAGAAGATTAAAAAAATTGCTGATACAGTCTAGTTTTTCTTCAAACCAAATTTCAAACAGGATAATATAGATTGAACTGAACAGAGCTCATGCATGAGCAGCAGAGCTTTGGTACTCTTTGATAAACACAAAACTTGTGTAACAGAAATTGTATTGATTTAATTTCTATGATCCGCTTTCTGTCCGCAACCGGCCGACCCTGGGATTCGAACCCCGGGCCTAACCACTACACCACTGTGCCGCCCCATTTAATTAGCTCCATGTTCCTTAACTACCTGCTTAGAATCAGAGGGATCTTGTGAACAAAACATTTTCCACAATGGGAAAATCAAAGTTCTAGAAAGGAGAGAAAAGTATGTATTCTTTTATTTTTTTAATTAGGATTCTTATTATGTGATGATGTATTTCTAATAAGAAAAGACAACATGTGCATTGTGACCGATGGTCTTCAAAGAGGTGATCTTCAAGACTGTGGCCTTTTCAGTCTCTGTTTCATCTGTCCAACAGCCAAGCAGCTACCTGTTTCACAGTGTTCTCTGCACTACAGTGTGTCTCCGGTATGGAGGAATAAAAAGGTACAAGGTGAAGGAACATGAGGTTAAGAGAAGCCACATCCCCAGATTACTTAAAAAATGTCATCTGCAGTTTGAAAAGAGGAAACAAGGAAAGCTCAACCACTCTCTCTCACACACACACACACAACACAACACAACACAAGCACGACAGTATGCTGTCACTGAATTTGGCTGATGACTCTCGATGACAAAAGTGGTCAAGTGTGACGGAGATGACACTGGGCCAGTACCATCTGTCCACAAGAGCAGTGAGGTGTGTCTGGCTAGTGGAGGGATAACGTCTGCTAATATGAAAGATGACAGTTTTCCGTGTGTGTGTTGACTTTTAAGGACACTGTGATTTTCAGGCTGTTTCTAACATTTGTTCAGCTCAACCAAACCAAACCAAACCAAACCAGAAGCTAACATGGGAGTACTGCAAGGATAACATGAGTGATGTCGAGTAAACATCTGTGTTCACTTTTTTTTTTATTCACACACAATTTAACTCCCCTAAATAGCATGATACTGTGACTGTATCACCAGCAGACTGAGATGGACAAACATGTTAACATTTAATAAAGAAAAGTTCTGACTTTTAAATGGCTGATACCATTCTTTATAATATGCTCAGACTAATGGAGATACTGAGCCTCTGGACTGGGTCGCCTTATTCTACATATCTCCTTTAAGGATTCAAGGTAAGGGTCTCTACCTCTCTAGCACCAGTGCTACAATACTATGAAATCAATCATATAGCTGGAAAAATATAGATTTCAGTAAATCATTTATAATAATTTTGGAAATGATTCACAAATTTGCCTTAAGGGGCTTTACATTCTTCACAGCAACCAAGTAAAACATTAATCATTCTCGAGAAGGAACAGACAGACAGAAGGTGAGAAACAACAAGACAAAAAGAGACAGGAAAAACTGGATGCTTCTCTGAAGATGGAATCCTTGAATGAGACACCAGGAGAAGAAAAGAGGTCCCACGACAGCCACTGGCTCATCACAAGCAGCCTGAGTGAACAGAGGACAGGGAGGAGGGGAGAGACAGTCACACAGCGTGTGTGTTCATGTGGATAAAATGGACAATACTCAATTTAGGGGTTTAGGAATAAAACACTAACTAAACGTTAAAGCATAATATGCACGTAGAGAAGTTTTACATTTGGATTTAAAAGTCTTTACAGAGTCAGACTGTCTTATGATGTCAGCAGGGAGGTGAATCCAGCCAGCAAGGTTTATTAAGGCTGGGGACAGACTGGCGCTCTGCATTCTGAGAGCAGAAGGCACAGGGTGGAATAAAGAAGCACCTTAAAGTCTAATCTGTGGCAATGTGGACATTTTTTAGGGTTTAGTTTGAATTCTAACTTCTGGCCCCAGTTCTAACCTAAGTCCTGAGTCACTGAAGGTTGGTAGGACCAGTGACTACAGTTCCAAGGTTGAGGATACCTGCAGAAAGATACAGAGAGAAGACACAAAGTTAACAACATGCAATGAAATCTATAGCAGCATAACTAAGAGATGGTTCAGAGTCACCTGAGCCATCTCTAACTATAAGCTTTATCAAAGAGGA
>JAUYWH010000024.1:1415003-1470092 GCA_034779795.1 Ctenopoma multispine | reverse complement strand
GGTAGAGAGGGTGTCTGCCTCCCGAACCTGGGTTGGGAGCTGGTTCCACAGGAGAGGAGCTTGATAGCTAAAGGCTCTGTCTCACAGTCTACATTTAGAAACTCTAGGAACCACAAGGACTCCTCAACATGTATCTGGCCAAGGCTGGGAATCAAACTGCTCACCCTTGGGTTTGAAGAAGACTGCTTTTCCCACTGAGCTCTTTTGCTACCTTAAATAAAGGAGCCGAATCATTTGATTTATATGTGAATATAAGTATTTTTATTCTAGATTTAACAGGGAGCCAATGGAGAGAAGCTAATGTAGGAGAAATATGATCTCTCTTGTTAATTCCAGTCGGAACTGCAGCATTCTGGATTAGCTGGAGGATTTTGAGTGAGCTATTGGGACATCCTATCAGTAACTAATTACATTAGTCAAATCTAGACGTAACAAATGCATGAACTAATTTCTCAGCATCACTGTGTTTAGCTGACCAACATTGTATTTTGAGAATTTAGTGTTTGATGCCTACAGGACATTAATGGTAGAGGTGCATGTCTGCTCCTTGAGGGCACAAAATAAAAGCTTTAGCGTACATATATTCTTTGAAGAATAGGGTGACTCCAGTATTCTCAACATCGCCCATACTGAGGTACCCAAGCCCCGTTCAACGTTCAATGGGTTAAGCGTCAGACTGGGATGTAGAAGGTCGTAGGTTCAAATCCCAGCCTGACTCCTAGCCCATCCCCCACCAGGTGTGTCCCTGAGCCAGACACTCAGCGCTAGCTCCCTGTAAGTCGCTTTGTATAAAAGCGTCTGCCAAGCAAAGTAAATCTAAAGTAAAATATTCAATAAATCCATCTACAATATCAACATATCTTTCAAAGATCTACAAAGAGAGAGCTGATGTTCAAAATGTCCTTTCCCTCGAAATGATCAAATTTGTGACATGGTTCTGATATCTATTCATTTATTATCTTAACAGCTTTCCGTTGAAGTTCAGCACTGGAGCCAATCCCAGCTCTCACCAGGCAAGACGGGCAGGGTACATCTAGGACAGGTCTCCAGACTAACATACAAAGACAGACAAATGGGCAATTTAGAGTCACCAATTAATTAAATGAATGTCTTTTTGGACAATGAGAGGAAGCTGAAGTGCACGGAGAGAACATGCTAACTCCAAACAGAAAGTACCCAAGTACCCGGTCAACCGGAGGGTCCGAACCAAGTCTTTCTAGCAAACATTTAGTTTGCACTGAGTTTCTACAGATCATTGGGAACATGGATGCTATTTTCAGACTTAAGATATACAGTAGATGCACTCTTATTATAAAAAAGCCTGCTACAGCCAGAGTGCTACACTGCGACTCCATTCAAATATCATTCATGCTTTTGCACAGCAAGACTGGTAAAATGAGACTGAAGTGGCTGGTAGTCATGGTATTAAAATACCTCTTGATCTAAAGCTATCAAATGTCCTGATGACTTCAAATGAAAATGATTGAATACCTCCCCGCTGTTCCTCCAGAAAGAAATGGAATAATGAAAAGGTTTCTTTTCCCTCTTAGTAACTGTTTCTCTGGTTCTCTGGCTCCAGTGAAACAGAAACACAGTGTGTGGACAGGTTTAGGATATGCTCTGCCTAAACTAGCAGGCAGCAGATAGTTGTCATGATTCATCCATCTTCACTGAAAGTGTGGACATTGAAAAAAGGACATCTATCACATTGTCTGTGAATGAGAAATATCTTTTAATATGTCAGAAACAACAAAAACAACACTGTCCATACTTGATTTGAATCTCTACTTCTTTGACTTAGCACTCTCCTTCAATTCCCCTTCTTGGTGTCTTCAATATCCACAAGACCACAAAACTGCTGAAGAATGTGTGGTATTACTGGACCGTTTCAGTAATTCACACAACAGATCAGTTCCTCTGGGAAATGTTGAGGTTTATAAAAACAAACTTTACAGGAGAATGTGTGTACCTTTGTGGAAACTCTGACCTGTGCCTAAGAACATTTTGAAGACTGGATAAAACTGGTGGCTCAGATGGTGAGGCGCTGAACTGAAGGCTGATTTTAACGTTCCTTCTCACACATTTAATGCTGCTTCATATCAAACCAATAATATATCCACAATGTGATAAAAGATTTCTACTAAGTACAGACCAATCCAAACTGTATTCAAATTTGTAATTCTTCATAAAGCTATTAGTAAACCCTTGACCACCTGGTGCAAGCTCATGACTTCAAATCCATTAACTCTAAATACCACAAAGCATTACATTCCTCCACCTCCATGTCTGAACACTTTGTTTAAATTGAGGACTGTATCGTTTCATTAACAGCTTCCAGTTCTCTCCATCAGATGAGACTGCAGATCAATTCAGAAATCAATTCCTTCACATTCAGAATCATAGATGACTATAGGACCACCATTAGTGACTAAAGTGAGGAAAAGCATATGCACTGATCAGAAAGTCATATTCACGGCTCAAATAACTCCTTGAGAAATATTATGAACACAGAAATTCTTTGTTAAACTTTGTTTGATTCATATATGTTTCTTACAGTAGACTGTATGGACTGTACGACAGGATGCTCACAATGTTGCTAGTTTATTAAGTAGTAGTGTTAAAAAAACATCCTGGAGTAAAACTACTTTAGGTCTGTCTACATTTCTTATGTTGTGAGTGAAGAGCAGCTGTCAGTGAGAAAGTAGTGTCTGTGACTGACAACAAGGTAAAGACAGAAATAATGACATGACTGAAAAAAAAGATAAATCCTTATGAAGCAGAGGGAAGCAAACCCACACACTCTCACCACACAGCTGCTGATGCTCAGCACTGACTATGCACATCTAAACACTTTCCACTCTGCTCCAGTATTTTAGCTGAGTCCACTCACTTATTTACAGCCAGCAGTGGGAAAAAACTGAGGCAAACAAGCAATGAAAAACCATAAGTCATCATCTAGTACATTACTATATAACTGACATCTGCTACCACAGCCTCCTGCAAGTGGAAGTGTAAATATTGTTTATGGGTTGTAGTGTCCCCCTGCAATGAACAATGGAGAATATGCTTGCTCAGCAATACTAGGACTGTGTGTATAAGTAACATTTTCAGTGTGTGAAGGGCTGAAAGAGGCCCACAGTGCTAGAAATGATTGAAAGGGTAATAGGTTGCAGACACAGATGGCAGACTACCAACCTCAGCAGGAAGAAGTATATTTAAATGGATGTTGTTCATTTTAACTGATGGATCATGGCCAAGGTGATAAACCCCAGTAACAACTGAAAAACACAAGTTGACAACTTCTAGTCTAGTCAACTGTTGCTGTTTGCAGCCAGGTGCCTCTCACTTAGTATGTTCTTCATGTAGTGTGTTGTTATTTGCTCCATCGTACAGGTGTTAATGAGAACTGGTAGATGTTACCTGGGAGTTCTGCTTTTTGATATTATGTCTGATTTAATAATTATAGTAATAGCAGGTGCCAAAAACTATAATAGCTACCAAAACTATTTCTAGTTTTTTCATCGTGGGTTGTTGAATGTTCTTCTCTCAGTATTTTCCAGTCTCTAATTTAGGGCTTCACCTGAAGACATTGTTCTTCCAGACCTAGTTTGGCTATCTGGGTCAGTCATGCTTCTCCTCTCAGACCTCTGGTTCTCTATATTTCTGTGTGGGCAGTGATCATTTATGTCTCTACTTCCAGCCACTTTGACATTTAAAATCCTAAACAAGGGTCTGTTCAATGACAAGGTGAAAAGACATCATTAGTGTGTAATTTCCAGGTAGTGAAATGTAAAGGTGCATCATTTAGAGAAGAGGCTAGTTGATTCATATAAGTGAGTGGAGGGATGGTGTGGCTGAGGATTTGAAGTGCTCTCCACCACAATGACCACTCATGACACCTCATGAAAAAAAGAGGTCTGATACTGAAAGTGCATGTCTTTCTCTCACATAATTCCTACTTTCTTTCTAACAATTTGATTCGATTTTCAGATTAGCCAGGTGTTCCAGCCCTTTGTTTTTCTGATATAATCTGAATGATAGATGAATTTATTTGTAATAAGGGAAAGAACATACGTAGGTATGATCTAATGATTTAAGAAATATTGGTGTAACTGTAATTTCAGTTAACAATCCAGGCTAGTAGCCTAATCAGGTCAGGTTTGTTATCTGCATAGCAGAATGCTACCATAGAACTGTGAACATGTACAGCCCCAGTATATTGTCCTGCTTGCTGCAGTGGCTCAACCTCACACGAGACTAAAAGATGTATTTAAAAAGAATCTTAAAAAAAAATGTGATTGACAAACTTATCTTTTTAGTTAATTCACAAGTTAATTCACTTTTCAGCCATTTAATTGTCTATTGTTAAGCATATCTTGGTAAAGGATGACAGGCCCACCTCATTTACAGCACCAGTGGAAAGCACTGACCCACCTTCTCCAGTGGCAGTTCATGTAGTTGACATTCATTCATCAGATTCACCTGTCACGGTTTCCAACAGATGGCCTTGTCAAGACTTTACTTATGACATTTCTCACCGTCTTAATGTGCTTTACACTATCAGTTGTCTTGTGCAAAGGAAGGGCAGCTACAAAGACTATAACCCTATTAGTGCTACAGCTACTGTAAAAATTCATACAATGGCAAGAAACACTCAAGTAAACAGAAAAGGCAGACACACACAGAGACCCAGAGAGAGGTAACAAGCCCCAAAACAGGTGGAGCAGGAGGAGAAGAGGTGACTACAGACAGAGAGAGCGAGAGAGAGAGCGAGAGAGACAGAGAGAGAGAGGGCAGAGTGACGGGGGGGCAGGAAATTGACCATATATGGCACAGACCAGCGAGTCAGGCCAGAGACTGTGACAGCTTTGCTGGAGACACTGTTGGTGACTTAGTTAAAGTTGGGAGCACCACGTGGCTTTCTCCAAAAAGCTCCAGAGTCTAACAACTCAAAGCTAAAAGCAGTTTTGACTGAGGAGTCCAGAGATGGACCTGAACACTGTAGTGCCATCTCACATCAAGATTTCAATTCCAGTAATGTCACATGTCTGAGGCAGGACTGAAATGCAGATGAGTACACAGGAAGATGTCTTTCTTAAATATTCTTTAGCCTTTGACAGTAGTAGCAGAGACAGACAGGAAATATGGAGAGAGAGGGTCTAGCGCTGAACACGAGGTTACGGTTTATACTAACAGTGAATGAGACTAAATTAAATTTGTAAAACAGCTGAAGAAGAAGCCATCATTTCAGAGTCATTAGTAACCCAGAGATCACTTTTCTGCAGCTACCTGGGATGAAGTCTGTCAGCCACACTAATGTGTCCTCATTCAGGCTTTCACAGTGCATCATATACTTACTAATACTTCAGTGATACCATGTACTGACTCTGGTGGTGGTACATTTATACAACTTGTGATTCAACTTTTATGAACACAGTATTATTGAAACAAACTGTAATCTCCTTTACAGGTATCTACTAAAAGAGACATTATTTTGCTGTCTTACCAGCATCTGTTGACGCCTCTTGACTGACTGTAAGCTCTGACCATCCAGCTGTAGTCTACAGGAGGGTTCACTACATTTGCTGCTTGTAAATGAAGCCCCAGACATGCATGTGCCACAGCAACAGTCCGAGCTACTGGAGTGAGAACTTATTCAACAGACTTTCCAAGCAAAATGTAACTAGATCTTTTTTATACCTCAATGGTACTTTTAGCAAAGTGTGTAACAGTTAGAAAAAGTCCATTTGTACTTGGGTAGAAAAATATTAACAGTAAGATAGATAAGATAAGACTTTATTGATCCCACAGCGGGGAAATTAGCGTGTTACCACAGCTCAGTACAGAAGCAAAGAGTAGAAACTGGCATCCAAAAAAATAAAACAGTACGCTTATCAGAATTATATAATTAGTAAAAGAGTTTCTAGGACAATACAAATCTATTTAGTTAGTTTAGTTAGTTAAAGTTAAATATTCCAAAGTATATTAAAGTTTATTTTTTGATAGTGTACTAAATCTAAAATATATATTGTAATTATAATTATTTATAATTCAACTTTTTCAAACTATATTGATGTTGTAATATGACCTTTATACAATTTTAAGTAGTTTATTTATTAGTATAGTAAATGTACTTCAGGATGCACTATTTTCAGTTAGATTTTTAAACTTGTTTAAATCTACTTCTTATGAGCATGTTAATACCATATCACATGTAAATTTCACTAGGTACAAGTTAATAAAAAAACCTCTTTCTTTTGTGTATTTCTGTGCTTTCATGGCATCAGTCTAAAGAGTAGCTGCTTCAGGCTGTGTTTTAGTTTACTTATTTAAAGATAGAATATCTCTAAATTCACTCAAAGTTTCACTCTATGTTGTACATTGCTGCAGTTAGTTTTCTTTTTGAGAAGTATGTTGAAACCTGAACCTAACTTGTATTAGTAGCAGCAGAGAGCAGAGCACAGGACAGAAGTACTCTGCAACATTCTCTCTTTCACCTTTGACATTTCCAAACACATACAGGAAGTTACCAGCTGCAAATACACTGGCCTGGCCGACTCAAACTTGTAATTATGTTTTGTATACATTCCAAATGTTGAATGTCTTTTATGTAAAATCAAGTCAATGAAAATATGATCAAAGTTTATCATTAGTATACACTGTATATGCATATTGGTGTTAACATACTTGGGATGAAGTATATTTTAAAACTAATGTACCATTTCTGTTTTTGTACACTGAAATAGTGAAGTATGCAGTATTGTCTAGGATTTGAACCCAGGATTTTTTGCATCTTAAGCATGAATATACTCCTAGACCAACTGGTCAAACAGGCAAGGCTGTCACAAAGAGACTTGTTTTGATGTCATAACCCATATGAATTATTATTCACTGCTTTATGGCACCTTTTAGAGTGTATACTTTAAGTGAGACTCCCGCTTCTCGCTGTGGATTTTTTTCCTTCTCTCGCTCATCTCCAGTCCAGCCCCTGCATGCCAGACCAGAAAACACACAAGGGGGTCACTTTCTGTGACTCTCAAATCCTTTGTAGGCTGAAAATGAAGCTTTTAACTTTGCCTGATCAGTGCTGAGGTCCAGCAGAGTTTCATTTAAATCAAAGTATTAACTGTTAATAACTTTTTAAAGTCCTGACGTTATATATACTTCTACTAAGTAATAAAAAACAGCGACTGCAGTGGTGTGCTTAAACATACTGGCACTCATGTTGTGAACCAAGTCCGATTTGGTGAAAGCTTTTCCTTTTCACTCTGAGCTGGCTTTGACTTGTCCTTTACAGTGGGCCTATTTTGCTGCCTAAGAGCCCCCTCTTTAGATAGAGTGCTTTTTACTTGCCAAACTAAACAAATGGATGTGTCCATCATGCTGGATGAACAAAGGCATGCATGAAAGGAAATGTCTCCCAGACAATAAGAGAATTTAAAAGAGAATAAAAGAAAAATATGAAGAAAGTGCTAGTATTTTAGAAATAACAGAAAAAGTCATTGGGAGGTATAAAAGAATTATACAGCTACAGCGCTGCAGGTGAAAGACTCCTGCAACTACTGTAGAGTGTTGAGGGTTTCATGTACTTCTTCTCTACATTTGTTCTTTTGGTCCCAGATGCTCGACCCATTTTGGCACTCTAGGTGAGATTACGCGCGATTACACGATTGAGATAGAAACTTTGAGTAACAGTTCACCATCAGATCTTTTCATCTGCTGTATTAAATCTACATGATGAGACATTTTTCATAAATCTGCAGAATGTCTTAAAGTCGGATCCAGTCTTTCACTGCTTCTCTTTCTGCCACTCTTTAATATCATTGTCCATATTTTCCCCACTTATTCATGGACATTGACTCTGTGTCTCGCTCTGTCAGGTGGAGGCATGTGTGTGTCTCTGTGTGGGTGCGGCACACTTGTCCTGCTTTCTTGTCATTCAACAAACACCATCGGTGCACATATCGAACAAAATGTCGTTGCTTGGCTCACAGGACAGGTACATGAATTATCTGACTAACTTGTTAAAAATGTAGTATTTGCAGAATACAATATTCAGGTATAAGGTGCTGATACAGGTTAAAATAGTTAAAATGACTAACTGCATAAAAGTATAGAAGAATAAAGTGACATAGTGACATGTTATTGCAGCATGTTATAGTCCAGTGAGGGGGGGGGACAGAGGGAAGGATTGAAAGGGGGAGGGGGGGGGGCTGTTACAGTCCATGGATGAGGGTTTTGTATTTATTGTGGGTGTTCAACAGTCTTATAGCGAGGGAAAAGAAACCGAGGAAACGGGGCTGTGGACGGATCCCGTCTGTGAAAGGACAAACTATTGCGTTTCACTTTATTTTGGAGAGAATCATTAGGCTTCATACAGGGAGCAGAGCTCAAATAAGTAACTACATTTTAGAAAACAATCTCAAAAACCTGTGACTGACAATATTTACATGCTAGGGGCTTGGAACTGCGCCCCCTTGGTGACTGCCTAGTTCGCCTATGCCAAGAGCCGGCACTATTCTCTCTCCTTACAGACACAGACACACATAATAAAGAAAGCCGTTTGATAAATTCCTAATCTAGTCCTAGTCCATGCTGACCTCCTCGTCAGAACAAAGCTGTGGCGAAGTATGAAGTTGACAGTTCTCATTTTTTCTCTTGCATCAAAACACTCCTGACACCATGTATGCTCATGTTCATTCTGATCCTCGGGTATTAAACATGATGACATGCTGGCCTGAAGCAGCTAAACTTGATCTGACTCCATTCAACTAAGCAGTATTTCATCTGATCAGATATAAAAGCACAATCGCTGCCAATAGTAAAACAGATGGAACCCAAGTCAATCAAATGGTCCGACCAACTGTTAGCCACACATTGTGTGAGCTCATCACTGCCACCCACAATGTCTGACTAACCTAAGACTCTGTGAATATCAAAGTATCAAATCAGCATCTCAAACCTGAGCTCCATCAGCTAGGACTAAGACTAGCTGGTGCTGGGGGAGTATGTTGCCCAGATGAAGCAAATATTTGGATACTTAGTTTAGGGACAGTTCACAGTTCAAGTAAAAATTGAGGCCCCCTTAACTGAATATTGATAGTTGATTATTGGCTTAATATTTGTCCTTGCTTGCTTTAATATTAATAATATTACTATTTGAGTCTGTTGTTACTGAAGTCCACTTTCAAATACACTGACCTTTAATTAGACACCAACCATCTCTGACTGAAATGTGCGCTGATTATATAGTAGATGATAACCACATTCAAATATGTCTGAGAGTAATTGCTTAACGGTCACCAAAAAGCCAAACATTTAAAAACAATAACAGGAAAAGGCATCAAAAAATAAAAATACTGTTAGTGGAGCCATTTCCAGTTTTAATAGAAAATATAAGAGAACCACCAGCCCTGTATAGAGAGAGAGAGAGAGAGAGAGAGAGAGTAACATTAGTAGTCCTGAACAGCTGATGATGTTCACTAGTCCAGTCATATTTATTTTGACTGACAGTTGACATATTGTTATATAATGTAGATATTGAGTAATTTATGCATTTATCATAGCATGTTTTGATCTAGTTATGTTTCACAGGTATATCACAGGTAAAACAGCATGCTTATGTAACCTGTCACTTCTCTTCCTCTTCTACAGCAGCTATGTCTTTATAGAAGCTACATACAAACCTGAAGCTGAAAAAGATTTGGGATTCAGTGCAGTGTAACTTGATAACTCTGTACGCCTTGTGTATGTATTGTTTGGAGATTATGCTCTAAGAGTAGCAACACTTACAAATCACAGAGGAGAAAGGAGTGTGAGAGACCTCCAGCTTCTGTCCATAGTGGAAGAAGGTTTCCGGGGATTTGTGAGAGCCACGTCATTTAAAATGGACAAATAAGGGATTTTGTTTTGGAAATTAAATTCAACTGCAGCGTGAATAGATTAATAGATGAATAGGCCGTGGTATGAATGTGGTTAGTGCAGTGCACAAAGCTGGGACTGAAGCATTCTCCTTGTTTTTCACACAGGCTCAGTTTAGTTGTAAAGGACAGTTTAAAAGGGGTGAAGTGTGAGGGGTAGGTGCTTTGAGTTTTTGACCCAGAAAGGCAGACAGGAGACCAGGGAGACTTTAAGGTGGTTTCATTATAAAAACAGACTATGAGTATGATGATGCAGTGAAAGCAGAGAGGATCAACTCAAATATTCTGTCATTTTTTCACTACAGAACAAAGGCCACAGGGAAGATCAGGACTGTTTTAATTGAAAGTAGCAGAACACAAGCTCAATTAGTCAGTAGATACCCGCTGGAATAGACTCTACATGCTGGAGAGGCTTCAGTGGGCCTCCTAGCAGTTTTCATTGCCAGAGCATCAGATACTGATGCTTTGGTGCGTCATACCATGAGCATGGAGATTTTGACCAAGGGTGTAACTATTTAATGTGTGAAAATAATCATATGAATTTATACTTGATTAATTACCTTGGGGAAATTCTTGTGGACAGGCAGCTGCATTTTAAACACCAAGGGCTCAAGACTCAGTGTCTTGTCCTGGGACACTTCAGCATGTGGTTTAAATGGAAGAGCCGCTGTCCTGCTTATTTTCCAACTATCCCAATTATCTGGCTATCACTGCATTTGCACCTTTTGATTAGGTGAATACACATAATCCAGGTAATCAGCAGCCCTCAAGGATCTGTTGAAAAGGTAGAAGATGAATGTGAAGGGCGCTGAGGGAACTCGGTGGCTATGACAGATGTAGGGGGGGAGGAGCAATCGAATGGTGTGAGGGCTCCTGAAGACCTGGACAAAGAGGCAAAGAGGCAGCTAGAGGAGAGTTAAATCTGTCTGGTAGGTAAGAGATTTTCAGAAAGCACATGCTTGCGTTTCAGAGATACCAGACTGGAGTGGTGTCCGCTCTGGAGAGTAGTTTTATATTAGAGATATTATAGAGATATTATTAATCCCACCACTGGGTCAAGAGATCCAATGCAAACAAATGACATATTACAAAAACAGTCCAATCCAATTCAAATCCAAAATCTAAATACACTCAGAAATGCAGTTTTTATAAACTCTCTCCAGTCCATAATCCAAGACATAGCAGCAGACAGTCTGTCAGAAACCAGCAGGTCAAATGTAGAACCACGACACAACATGCAGCACTTTACCACAGAAGACAGACGTATTGTCGATTTGTAGTTTGAACTTGTAAGGGGTATAGCCTACTTTATTAACCTCCATAGGAACAGTTGCTCAAGATTATAGATGTAGAATACAGGAAATACAATGTGGTTGCTGGGAGGACAGATGTACAGTAAATAACAACCTTGATGTAAAAATTCCCTGCATGTAGTCTTACAGCTAACTGTTTAAAATCTGGGCTGTGGAAAAGTTCTTTCACAGAATGTGACCCAGGTGGTAGCAGCAAACCCTTATGGATATGCCTCTTCATCACATCCCCCAAAACAGTGACCCACTTCTGTTGGACACATCTCATTTCCCTTGTTTTCTTGTACAAAGTATCTGTGATAGCAGTATGGTGTTAAAATAAGTAGTATTACACATCATGTCCTATTTTCAAGTCCCATCTTAAATTACTAATTCATTTACAGTGAAAGAGAGTCAGATGCTGGGCGGCACGGTGGTTTAGTGGTTAGCACGGTCGCCTCACAGCTAGAAGGACCCGGGTTTCATTCCCGGGGTCGGCCGGGTGCCTTTCTGTGTGGAGTTTGCATGTCCTCCCCGTGTCTGCGTGGGTTTCCTCCGGGTACTCCGGTTTCCTGCCACCGTCCAAAGACATGCATGTCAGGTTGATTGAGCGATCCGAAATTGTCCGTAGGTGTGTATGTGAGTGTGCATGGTTGTATGTCTGTATGTCTATGTGCCAGTCCCTGCGAAGGACTGGCGATCTGTCCGGGCCGTACCCCGCCTCTCGCCCGAATTCGGATAAGCGGTAGATAATGGATGGATGGATGGATGGAGAGTCAGATGTTCAGAGATAGGCTCCACTCCCCAGATCACTGGAAATCATAGCAAACCTTCAGCAAATGGATGTCTTATCACCTCTGACTGACTACTGGAACCAAGTACATCCATACTTGTTTGGTATGGAGAGTGACCAATTGTTAAGCTTCCAACAATGCAGTCCTGTCAGTCTTTCTTGGCTTTTGTTTACTGTCTGGCTGAAAGTCAATCTCACAGCCCCACATGGTCCAGATGATTCCATTTCTTAATAAGAATGGAGGGGAGGGGTGGTACCAGACTAGTTGCAGCGTAGTAAAGACTCAACACTCTGGATGACTGTCTCTGGTCTCTGTTCCTTTGATATAAATGCGATGACTAATCATTCTTTCTCTATTTGTCTTATATGATTATCCATGAAGGCTCATGGAAAGCCATGGAAGTCGACCTTTTTCTCTCACTCCCACAGGTTGCTGTAATAAACCTATGACTGGAGATACACAAGGTCTTTGAGTAGAAGGAGGAGAAAAGAGGAGAAGGTACCCAACCTCTTGTCTGTAGCAGCTGAGATAGGCTCCAGCACTCCTGTGACCCTTATGAGGAAAATGGGACAGAAGTGTAAGTCTCTGACCTATGACCTTTGACCATCTAAATCTAATCGTTTTATTCCTGAATCCAAGTGGACTATTTAAAATACTTGACACAACAACTGGAGCACAAACTTAGAAAATCCCAATAACAAAGTGACAAACTGTAAAAGAATGAATTGATAATATGATGAATTTCAAACTCTGACGTTAAAATAAAGATATTCAGTTTAAGGAGGTCTAGCTGTGTTGTTATGTCCAGCATGCACAGTTCAAAGAGTTTACCTCTCTAACAGAACAGATAACCCCCTCTTCAGCAGCCCCACTCCTCTCAGCCCACCTTCATTTAGCTGCCACAGACAACATTAACAAATTACCACTAAAGCTTAAGACACTGATTTCCCTGCTCTGTCTCCTAGTGCCTTTTTTATTGCATTCTTTGAGCCAACATTATTTATCAGCAGCACCACAGCTCCCCTTTGCTTTCATCCCCAGAGACTCAGAGTTCCTCAGTGTCACTATGACTGTGCCAGCAGAAGCTTACTGACGCATGAAAATGTTAAACCCTTCAACACCCACACTGCCTGTCTCATGTGTACAAGGTGAACACCAGAAGCTGACATAATGGCATCAAGCACAAGTTTCCACGCTGTTTATCATTCTGCTGAAGAACAGGGGTCAGATTCCGAGGAGAGAATAATTCATGTGAAAGTGTAATCTCAAAGGAAATAAACGAGAACAGTAATTTAGTTTTGTAGCTACATCCTCCTCTTCTAAATGAATCACCAACTATGTGCGCAAATAAAAATTTTATTTCATGTAAAGCCCAGAAGAATATGAACCACAGTTTCTTTTCTAACTCACCGCACATCATTACTACATTTATAATAATGGAATAATTAACTTAAACACAGAAAACTGTTAGATTTTCAACATGTCTTTATTCACTCTAATATATTATTGTGGATGCAGCTCTTAATATAAGCGGGATTTTCTCCTGAGTCTGTGGTAATCAAGTCTTGTTGGTTAAGAGTTGGTTGTAGTAGTGTGGAAACGTATTTGTAACTTTGTAACTTTACGGTTTTTGTATACATCACACAAAAAGATTTCAGATCTGAACATTTTACATGAGCCAGAGTTCACTCAAAAACATTTATCATTTGAGCCCTCAAAGTTGGACTGATCTTATGCAGTCATTCTCATTGATATTCTTTTGAGTCCTGAGAGTCTTAGAAAAGTTTTTGTAACACTTCCAAAGTATTTCAATCGTTTGCTTTCTAATCTCTCTCTGTAATTTCCTCTGATCCCACAAAACTGCTCTTTGTTAAGGCCTGTTAACCAACTTCACACTGACATCTGAAAAAGTTCTATGTAAGAATCAAGCATTAAACAAACAGGGCTCCATAATTACTAAAGTTTGGTCAATAAGTTGATTTTCTAAAATGTCGTAAAACTAATTTGTGTTTCTCGGTTGCCTTTGTTGTAAATTTTCTTTGAAGATCGGGAGCTATTCACTGTATTATGAGTTATACACATCAATGAAAGAAATCAAGAAATGTCCAAATAGGGAAAGTTCCTCCACATTACTCAGTACTGTCAAATGGGCAACACGATTACATAGATCATGTACCAGAATTGATTAAAAGACAAATAAAAGTACTCTTCAAGTACAATAACAAACACACCATCCTCACTGCCTCTGTCACACTGAACTGTTTCATCCTTTATTGTCAGTCTGATGAACCCATTCTTTTTACTTAGCTCTGTGTGTCATGCAGTCTAACAACAATATAATCATTTATTTAATTCCAAACGACAAAGTACAAGAACCCTTTCACTTTTAATTGTCCAGACTTTCCTATTTCATGCAGGCAAACCTGCCTGCAACTCTGAAAAAGAAGAAGAACACACAAGAAGCCTTCCAAAGTTTCATGTCATATTTTTATTATGAAATCATGTTCTGGTCTTCAGAGATGTGCGATTAATTAACACACACTATTTTTCCCTCAGCCACCACCCTGCTTGCCTAGCCATTAGCCGTTCTCCATTATCCAGCTGCTCTTTAGTTGTTCCAGTGTCAGCTCGAAACAAGGTGAAGCCTGCAAGCAGTAATGATGTCTTTGCCTAACAAGGACTGGACAAACAAGCATGCAGACATTGTTTTACAGCCCACATTTAATGACTGTCTGTAGATGTAGATAGACACAGCCACATGCACATTAACATACATAAACCTTCTTCCCTGTGGTGGTGAGAAGGAGCATACCAATTCTTTGAGTGGCTGTTTTCTACATGGGTAAAAATGAATCAGTATTTACACAGAGCAGATGTATTTGTATTTAAATGAATCATAGGGATTTCAATCTTTAAACAATCTGTGGCCTTCTGAAACAGGGTGCAGACCATCAGAGGAACACCTCCCAGAGCTGTCTCATTTAAAGTGACTGACTGCACCGATCAGAGCAGTCGCTGCACTTTTAAACACAATGCACAAAAATGAATCATTATTGTGTATTTCCTGCATAACTCGAAATTCATCAATACCTGGTAGAAAACAGACTGGGAGTTCCTATATTAATGAGCCAGTAGTTAATGATTAGATCATCAATTTCAGTGAAATGGAGTAAGGACATCAACAGCAGCACAAGAACTGAATTTAAAGTGAAAATGTCAGTGTTGAATTTTTATTTAATTTTGATAAACTTTATTAATCCCCATGAGTAAATTGATGTAGACATGCAGCTACATTTAAGGTGCCAGGGGTTCAAGGTTCATTGTTTTGTCCAGTGACACTGACAATATAGTCTGGAGGAACTGGGAGTCAAACCACTGACACTGTGGTCTATGGATAACAGCTTAATCAACTTACTCACAACCAACCAACCCTTAACCTTTAATTAATCCCCTAAGAAAAACAACACCAAGAAAATGGTTGTTACTAAATACTACTTTCATTCTTAAAAATGTCCATATTCAGGATGGATCCCAGCTGTAATACAATACGTTCTTATCTGCACAATCAGAAACAAGAGATTATGTATATAAAGCCATCAGATACGCAGAAGGAATTGACTTTTTGAAGCATTGTAAAACATCAATAATATTCCTGTCTGTGGGTGACATTTCTTTTGACAATTACAAAAAGTGTTTCAACATATAAAAATACATCATTTGAGGGAACAATCATCAATTTTGTCTCTTTTGTAGCATTTTTACAAATATGGCTGACATTTTTATAATTGTCTTCTTTAATAACGTCAGCCGCAGTACAAAGCAGAAACATCTGTTCTACTTTGACACTGTCGGGTTTGTTTCTTTAGTTCTGGATTGTGTTATTCCTTTGTTGAAGCTCTATAAACATTCCTCACCATATTGTGTTTGTACAATTACATGCTGATGGGCTTGGGAGCAAACTTTACTCATAATTTCATAATATATCAAACAAAATGTCAATAAATATGGTGTCTCTGCAAAGGAATCTTGATATGTTTTGACAGTGAACACAGCATAACTGTTTTTGTGAGTCAGTACACTCTAAAACATCCTGGGTTAAAATTGATCCACTGGTGTTGGATCCTATGCTCCTCCCTACTTCATATGTCAAACACCTTTTCAACCAACACGAACAAACCCACCCAGTGTTTTGTCTGTAGCTTATTGTTGTTCTTTTATTATCAACTGTTCTTTTCTTTCCACTCACCCCAACCAGTTGTGGCAGATGGCCGCCCACTGTGAGCCTGGTCCTATTCGAGGTCTCTTCTGATAAAGAGGGTTTTGCTTGCTAAAGTGGGACCGTTGGATTTACTGTATTACTCTATAGTTACAGTAAAGTGCCTTGAGATTACTTTTGTTTTGATTTGGTGCTATATGAATAAACTGAGTTTAATGGAAATCTGATACATGACACACTGTGCAGACCATTTACCCGTATTGTATACGCTTTGTATTGACCTGAACCTGAATTTTTTAGAGTGTAAGTAAACTGGTAAAACATAAACATAATGTTTGCTATAAGCCAGCCTATATACAGTATGTCTGTGTGTAGTCTGCCGTTTTATAGAATTGGTTGACAATTCCTGAAGTATTATAAACCCTCTACTTTCTCACAAAGGCAGCTGGTCCTGTCTGCTGGCTAATGTGTACTCTATATCATTTTTATGTAGGAAAAGCTAGAGGCATTTTAAAAGAATTCTTGCAACCTTTGAAGGCAAACTCAGTTGTTTGTCGCAAAGACAAATCTTTTCTTGGAAATAATAATAATTAATGCACAGTAAAACCGCATTCTTCAAGTCTTGATTTGAACATGAATTATTTATTGTATCAGGTTATGAGCATTGTGTGTTTAGTCTGATACACCCCTTAAGAAATAATTTCAGTTCCTGATAGTTTGATGCAATTTAATAGCTGCTCTGGGCTGCTAGTAGTCATCTGTAGAGTGGACCTTTGAAAACTTGAAATTGAAAGGGTAGAGCTGTTTGATCATACGGTAGATTTAATCATAACTATTGCAGAACTTATTTTAACAAAGAAATACTTCCCTACCCTCACATGGTATACCTGCAAGCTTTTTCTACAATTAACTCTAATGGATATTGAAGAAATCCTAGCAGGTTTCTTGTGTCAAAGCTAAAGAGCTGCAGTAAAGAATTCAGCATCAAGATTCAGTACTTCTACTAGAGTAGAGAATGTGTCTACACTACATACATATATACAGATTCAAGAAGAGAACCATGTCAAACACCTGATTTTTTTACTCCTTCAATATTCATTAAATGTCTTCTATACCCAAACTGACCTTTAGTGTTGGAGGCTGCACACTGGTGAAATTATACCTTCTAAAAGGAGAAAATGTTTTCTGTGTACTCATTTCACATTTGTAGTGTGAAAACTGCAAAACACTTTAAACATGAAAATTATGGCAAACAATACAAAGCGTTTTAGAGGCTGCATACTTTTTTATAGGCACTGTAAATGGTTTTGCTGTTTTGGTTCACAAACCATTTATGGTTAATTGCAGGTGGTGGACAGAATATGTTTTGATTTTCATCATACACCTCAGCTGCCTTTGGTGACTATGGCTCTAATAATAATAATTATTGTTATTAACACCACCACCACTAACAACAATAAATAATAATAATAATAATAATAAGAAGAAGAAGGTTACAATAATAAAACTCATTGTTAATGTTAGCCATGGTTAAAACACACAATATTTCACACGACCTGAACATGAGAATATAAGTAAGAAACTACTGTAAGATAGAAATGTACAGTAAACTAAAACTTTCCAAATGTATGCACAGATACCCATACTCCTTTTTCAGTATGTCACATGCTAGTACAGATACAGTAGGTGTTTCCATCACTGTGTCAACCTCCTCTATGCAAACACAATAAAATGAACTTGTCCCTCCAAGTGTTTGGATGGATTGCTTCATTTTCTCAGTAGAGTACACAGCTGCCTTAAAGACAATATGCACACTGTCATGAGATTTGGCAGAGGGTTGTTATGAAATTCAGTGATCATTGCCGTTGCCTTGCTGTGGTTCATTAAAGTGGGCTGTCACAGAGAAAAATGTACTACACACTTCTGAGTAACTAGAGCTGGCTTCTGTCATCTCCAGACCTGTCTGCTCTCTCACACATACTGCCTCTGTGTCTCACTATCTGCGTCACACACATATGCCCACACAGGTCCATCACAGACCACTGAGCTATTTTCGCTCCCTTTTTCATTAGATTAAGGTTCAGTGGAGTTACATGTTTGTTCAGCATTCTGGCAGCACTCTCCAGTCATACAAGTGTGAAAAGGCAGTGGTCTGATGGCATGTAATCACTCATTAGGACACATTAAGTGTGTGTCTTCTCTTAAGCCCAATCCTCCTTGCATGACATTTCTGTCTGACAGGTTGCACGCAATGTTAATTAAAAAATAAATAAAGCTGCTATAGAAATCTATTTACTGTAAAGAGTCTTTGAAAGATTCTTAACTTCTCATTAAAAAAAAAAAGAATTTCCAGGCTCCATCTGATCAACATTCAAATAATACCTGGGTGTTTGGTAGAAGGTGCAACAGCCTGTTCTAAGAATGTCTCGTGCAAGGCAGCAAAATGATCCGGTAATAATTTTATAAAGATTGACAAGCCAAGTCTTCCGATTCACTGTGTCTAATAATGATGTCAGACACTATCGGGAAGGAGAAACGAGACATAAATTAAGACGGAGAGATAAAACGAGGACATGAAAACAGATCTAAATGAATCACACAGTGTTAACTCACTCATGAGCTAGTCTTCCAAGCAGAGCAAATACTTATATCTGAGTACTTAAATAGAAATTCACTGTGTCTATATGTAAGAAATACTAGTGAGGCTGCATTAATATAAATGGACAATAACAATGGAAATCATTTTACCTGACGTTTAGGAGCAGGACGACCCCACAAACACTCCCCTTCCTGCAGTGCACATCTATTTGTTCTGATTTTCTGCCCCCCTCCTGACCCTCTCGTTGCTCTTTCATCTCCTAAAGGGGCTCCTGGGATCTGCACAGAAGTGTCAGTAGAGCCAGCCCGAGGCATTCCCCCACGTTGCAGCAGTCATCCTGCTCCATCACTCTATCTTTCAGATGCTACTCATAACATTTCTCTTCAATAGACAGTTCATTTGCATCTCATTTGGCATGGTCTTTTCTAGTGAACATTCGTTTTAACTTTTGCAGTTCAAGAAGTATTTACATGTGAGTGAGTGTGGGTGTCATGCATCCACAAGTTCACACTCAGGAATTGTGCTGTATGTTGATGGATTGACAGCCATCAGTATTTTCAACATAACTACACAGAACCAACAATGAATTACCTGTACTCACAGGTGATGCTTGTCAGTCTGCCTACTGGCTTAACTTATTCATCTGTGCTGTAGACCTCAGTTGTTGTTCACAAATGATTAAAAACATAAGAGCCAGATACAATGCTTTACTTAGTGACATACTGTATTAGTCAGGATAACAAAAAAATCACAGATATATTTTTGGCAAATGCTTTGACTATTTATGACATTTTGGACCAATGTAATTATATTTTTTGTAATTATATTATATTTTTGTCTCTGTGTGTAATGGTCGTGAGATCTATAAAAGCATACAGCATCTCTTAGGAGATAATAGGCAAAACAAACCTTACTCATAGGACAGTGTGCGTGTGTACTAAAGGTTTGCATGAACTAAAAGAGACCAAAACACCCAATCTTTGCTTAGGTGAAAGGAAGCAGTCTTGTGTGCTGATCATAGACGTCATTAGGTCTTTTTAGCTGAAGCCTCCAAAAATGTTCCCAAGCCCCCCATAAAATTATAGCTAATTATAATATTTTATAATTAGGTATATGACTGAGCACAGGTATTCATTTAACAAATAAAAGCCAGACTATGAATTGAAATCATATGAATAATAAGTCTAGTTATAGTTATTATCATTTGGATTAAAATGATGCTGTAGGTGGAAGGCAGGCATTAGGACCTAGGAGGAAGCGACATGTAGTCGCTTGTTAACAACGTTCCAGAGCGAAGTAGTCAGAAATTCACTTCATAGTCTGAAACTGTGAGTAGGTGACTGTTAATTGCTTAACTTTACTTATGTTTCCTTAAGTCCTGTCTCTAGCTTCCTCTTTAAAAATGTATTATTCTGTGACTACAGTGTTTAGAGGTTGACCTGCTGGTATGTTTTGGATCATTGTCATAATGCATTACCCAAGAGCAGCATGACGGGTCAGACTTGAGTTGAGCTCATGAACTGATGACCGGACGTTCTCCTTCAGAATTTTCTGGTAGAACATAGAATTTAAACAACAAATTTCTACAGTCTGTTATTAACATCTCACACAAAATATAAGGAAGCTTCAGAACCTCCTTCATAAAAATATAAATACAATCCAGAACCACAAGTAGACCAGCACTCTGGGGGTGTTAGTGCTAGTTATCTGTAATAAGAAGAATGATGCTCTCAAATGGATCATAACATCTTATAATGTGTAGGAAGATACCTGCTACTCCTCCACCCCACCTGTGTTTCTAGGAACATGATAAGGGGGGGGCGACCAATTCAGACTGGCATATTCTTCCTGCTGCAGCCAGGTTTCAGTGAGACTAAATAAATCTGATGGTCACTTATCAAGTGTTTTACTAACAAAGATTTAGAGTGAGTGAGATCTAATATTTATCAGTCCACGTCTGATTATTCTGTTTTTATTTTGTTCTTCCTACACATTATAAGATGTTATGATCCATTTGAGAGCATCATTCTTCTTATTACAGATAACTAGCACTAACACCCCCAGAGTGCTGGTCTACTTGTGGTTCTTGGAGTTTCCAAATGTAGAATGGCAGGTAGTGAATCAATTGGAGTCGTTTTGATTTTTATTTGGTTTTTATGAATCATTCCTCTTGTGCTGATTTATATAATTTAGGTGTTCAGGGGGCAGACACTGTCTCTATGGGGTTTTGATAGTTTTGGAAAAGTGACATCTGTAAGAAAACTGCAGAGAGGCGTGTAAGACGTCTCTGCGACCTGAGTTTCGATTGTCTAATAAACTTTACCGTAGTTGTACATAAAAGAGCTGCACCATCTAAAGTGGGATGGGTGCCACCTCTTTCGTCTAATGAGCCCAAGTGTTCCCCAAAAAGTTTTCCAATTATCTACAAATCGTTTGCAGGGGCACCAACTGCTGTTCATCTGTCCATTTTCCTAACAACTAGTCCTCACAAGGGTCGCGGGGGTTCTGGAGCCTATCCCAGCTGTCTTTGGGCGAGAGGCAGGGTCCACCCTGGACAGATCACCATTCTATCGTGGATCCATATACAGACAAATCACTGCGCACACTCACATTCACACCTACAGACAATTTAGAGTCATTAATTACCCTGACTTTGGATGGTGGGAGGAAGGCAGAGCACCCGAAGAGAACCCATGCAGGCACGGGCAGAACATGCACACAGAAAAGCACGACCCTGGGGTTTGAAACCAGGTCCTTCTCTTGTTGAAAGAACTGTCGCATACATCTTTTCCTCATGGATATTATATTAAATGCTACATGAAATAAGCACGTTATGCTTAATCATTCTTCATTTAGATTTTCTCTGATTAGAATTTTTAACAAGAGGACTACTGACCTGTCACCACAAAAAGAAAGTTTTTAATTGGACTCTAAAAGTGAATAAATGTAGATCTCCTAGAAACTCACACACACACACACACACGTGATAGAGCAGCCAACCCTGACTCTGCCTCTTGTCATTAAAAATAACACAGTGAAGATTTGCCAGACATAATGATCAGCATCCAAGTCTAAGCCCTCCATCCCACTCCTTGCTTTTCTTCACAGGTTTGCATCCTACTCCCTTTAAGCACTCTAGCTCATTAAAATGCCTCAGCTACTACCAAAAACCTATGTCTGCATGCAGACAGGCCTCACGCACATTAAGTAAACATGCTTTTATGTGACTGGTGCTGATTTTGTTTTGATTAAATGCATTTACTTTATTTCAAATCTAACATCATCTGAATGTTCCTTCCTATTTTTACATAACTAATGATGATGTTACATAGACATTTCTTTGCATGCAAATTAAGTCTTATAAGCCAAACTTCTGCTCTTTAGTCATTTTAACGGCGTCTGTTAACCTCCGACTCACATACCTATCATACAAAGGGAAAAGTTGCAGTATTTCATGCAAACAGTGAATCATGAAAGATTGGGCAGATAGGAGAGGAGAGGCTTGATCTCCAATTTGAGTGTGGGTTATGCACAGTCTTGAATACAGTCAGTAAGGAGGCAGATCAGTTGGGTAACAGCTACATTTTCTGTCTGCCATGTTCCAGTTTCAATCTGAACAATAAACTGCTGCCTTGTCACTACTGAAAAGGCTGAGTACATGTGCACCGACACAGACCTCACTGAACCTTTAGTGACTGCAAATAAGAAAAAGTGTCCTGAAACATCTATCAGGAGTAGCTAACGTATATCCCGACAGCACAGCTTGTCATCTGAATAAAAATCTGAGGTTGTGTTTGTTTGCCTTTCAAATCCAGATTAAATAAATTATTGCTAAAAGAGGCCTACAAAAGAATCACTAACTGAGAGATCAAAGAGGCAAAAGGTTTGTATCATGCTTCCCTGCTGAGTGGTAAAAAGCAAATGTCAACATATGTTTAAAATGCATTCTCAATCAATATTACAACCTTGGAGCATAGACCCACTGAGAATGTCTTGTATATAAAACATGCTTCATTAGTAGTCAAATAATGATGGTCTATTTTAAAGAGGTAAACTATTTCCATCTAGTGAGCATCGCTCCAAAAGAGGCCATGTAACTTTTACTAAAAAGCTACTGTGGCTTTTACAAAATATAACAGTACTGCAGCACAAAAGGGACGTTTGAGAAGGGAACAGTAGCTAACTTTATCTATATTTTGATTCACTTTAATCACTCTTGTTATATTTATTTTACTAACTGGAAGCTGCCATGGAAATACTTAGTATACATCTACCGTCTTGCAAACATGATGTGAGTGCAAAATAAAATTATACATAATAAATAATATACTGTATATAGTTAAATAATAGTAAAAGTTGAAAGTTAGATTTTCCCTCAGTACTTCCAGTACCGAATAATGTCCCAATATTAAAAATTACATCCATCATAATTCTCCTAAAATATAAAGCTGATAATTAATTGAACTAAATTGAATTGAACTGTTATTAAACAGTTTAATAAACCAGCTGCTTCTCAGCTAGGTTCCTTCCACCCCCCTTCTGTTTTCTGATGTCTGTATCAGCGTGTGTCTGGATTCCACAGTAAACGTGCCCATTCAAGCTCAAGTCCGTCACAGCCCAGCCATCAATTTAGGATAGCTATGTCTGTATATTGCACCTGACAAATATATTATACAAGCAAATACAAATAGAAGGGATGACCTGAATAAAAAACCTTTAAATGATAATGAAAAAAACTGCTACTTAAAAGCATCCAAAGTTGTGTAACTAAAGTAAAGTAACTAAAGATGCAGAAACTGAAGCAGAAGTGAGTCTCTCCTGGTCCTCTGGCAGCAGGAATCAGAATATGAACTAGCTAACAGGCTAACAAGCACTGACTCTGACTGACAAATCTGGCAAGCCCCGAAGCTCCCAGTGAGTAAAACTGAGCAGTCCCACTGAGCAGCCTGTTCGACATGCCTCAGAGTACAGGCTGCAGTTCAGCATGCACGGGAAATGTCGAGAGAGAGGGAGCCTGTACGAGAGCTGGTATCAGCATCAGATGAGTTGACTCGAGTGTGGAGCGCTGAACAGTGTCAGCAGCAAGCGCATAGGCCCCGAGAGGAAACGTCTGTCACCAACTACACTGATTAAAGCTCAAGTCTGTCACACAGAGCAAAGTGGATTTTAGGGTCAGGATAATATCAAGTTGTAGAAGTATTGGTTGTTGCACTGCAACAAAAATGCCAGTAGCTCTGTGAGGCTGGTTAGTGGTTAGAGCAGGGTGTGCTTACACTGTTCTCGGTCTGACTTTTCCTGGCCATACGACAAAGCGTCCTGTGGTGCAATAAATGTGATAAAACTGACACAACTTAAACAAACTTTTTTTTTTCATTAAAAATTCAACAATCATTAATATCGACTTTGCACAACTCAGTTGTGCTCATTCACATATCTGGCCTTTTACACATGCAGTGAAATGCACTCACCCTTTGACTGTTTCCTCACCACCAGCCGAGCTCACACAGACACCCTTTATTGTGTACTGTTCCTTTTAATGACATAGAAAAATAAAAAGCCCACAACTTAGTGAGACATTTATTTACATGCATGTCAGTGCAGAATCATATTTTAATAAGTTTATGCATTAATCCAAGTAGAGATTTGTGCTAGGTGTAATAAAATTATCTCCAGTTGCTTCTGAGGTGTAATGTTGACTAGAATGGGAGGTTGCAGTGACTCTGACCACCAAAATCTAATCATTTCATCCTCTCGTCCAAGTGGACATTTGTTCCAAATTTGAAGAAATTCCCAAAAGGTGTTCCTGAGAATTCACATACAGTACTTGAGGTCACAGTGACCATAGCTTTTTACCATCAAAATCAAACTACTCAAAGATCAATACGTTAAAGTGAACGATTGTGTAAAATTTGAAGAAAGCCCCTCATAGTTTTTGTATCTATCATGTTCACAAGAATGGGGCAGACAGATAGGACCAATGTGAGGTCACAGTAACCTGGACCTTTGACCACTACACTCTGTTCAGTTTATCTAGTTGACAGTGTCCAAGTGGACATTTGTGCGACTTGATATATCATGTTCACAAGACTGTGATGGAAAACATAATACCCAAGGCTGTTGCCAGTTTGGAGGCATAATGTCCATCCATCCATCCATTTTCCTAAACGCTTATCCTCGTAAGGGTCGCGGGGGGGGCTGGAGCCTATCCCAGCTGTCGAGGCATAATATCTGAACAGAAATGTGACTCTAAACAGATGTTAATGTTATAGAGTATGTCAGTATCAGCTGTTCTCAACTTATTCTGTTGGCACCCACTGGCCAAAGAAAATGAAATAAATGAATGCAGCTTCAACCTTTGTTTGCAAGAAAGACATCTGACATCGTATTGTCATGTTGTACAAGCTTCTTATGCCCTCTGCCTCATTGCTGCTTTAAATATAAACCAAAAATGTGCAGAAACAGGCCGACAAGCTGATCATGCAATCAATGGTGCGGCGAGCTAAAGAGTGAAATCTAGACATAAGCTAAACAGAAAAGAGCAGCACTCCATCCAGAAAATGCAGCACTGATCAATGTTTGATCTTTTCAAAGATTTCATCTCTTTGGTGCCCTTTGCTATAAAAAAACATCATAGACCAGCCGAGCTGGCAAACATAGACAATCTCTGTGTAGTTCTGTGCTACTGCCTTTAGGGGTTTTAGAGTTTTTAAGTTCAAACAGCCTTCAAACACAAGGTGTGTGTTGAGGCAGCAGTCCGGCCCAATTTTTGCAACTGAACCAGTGACTCATCTGATTCAGATGAGTTGAAATTCAAAGGTCTGAGCTGTTGCTCTGAAAGTGCCTTCATACCACTTTGTTATTGAATTGTTTAGTGTCTAAAGAGCAATTTTTTTGATTTGTAGTTTCCTATCGTCTGTTTCTTTACTGTTACTGTAATATCTTAAAAACAAAATGAAGTTTATATCGTGGAGACACCATTTGAGGGAACATACATTACTGTGTTTCTACTGTTTGAATGAGGTTTCAGATAAAATACATTGCATAAGGCAGGTCTATTTGTTTATGTGAGAATGAGGTTGAGCTGATCCCGTCTATCAACTCCCTCATCAGTCCTGATGAAGGATGATATGAGCAAAAGGAGAAGGATTGAAAATGAATGTGAGCAGGAAGAAGCAGAAAGTAGCTGACAAACTGAGACAGACAGACATGGACAGATGGACTGACAATCACTTTCCATTAGACTCTGGGGCTTTAGAATTTTTGTTTCTATGGACTCTCCCTGTCCCTGTTTTTGCCCTTTTGTAGCTCAGTATATGAAATCAATAAGAGCTGCTACGTCATGTTGTTTCCATTTTCTAAAAAAAAAAAAGCAAATGAAAAAGCCAATGATGAGATAGAGAGTGTGTGTGTGTGTGTGTGTGTGTGTGTGTGTGTGTGTGTGTGTGTGTGTGTGTGTGTGTGGAGGAGCAGAACCTTGGATAAAGAGTCTAATAAAGACGACCACTCATCTTTAAAATGCTCATAACTTCTTCAATCAAATAAAGAGGAAAGCAAAAATGATCAAGGTCAAGTCTGAGCTCTATGAATTTCAGTGTTTGTCTTACTGCTAATGGAATTCTTGTTGACTGTCAGTGCAATGTTGTTTATATGGAGAGACATTTTTGCCTGCAGTTAAAGAGTAATAACACCTTTAAAATGCTACTTTCAGTGTATTTGGTGCATGGTTTTATGTTTTCTCCTTTAGTTCAGGCCAAGACCATAGACCATACCAAGAATGATGTCATGATTGACAGTAGGGACATGAAATGGAGCCTGTTTCCAAGTTTTAACCATCACTGTCATATTTTTATGCCTCTGCACCAGCAATTGCCATAGACGGAGGCATGTCCAGGGCGAAATTCCTTCTGTGATATCACAGGGATGCCTGGAGGGGAGTTCCTTAAATTTGGGACGAGCCTCCACTTGAACTCGATGATGAACTGATAAGAAGTTGGTGCTAAATATTTAAAAGTCAGAATAACTCATGCATGTCTCATTTTCATTAATTCTATGTCAGTCACTGCTCTTACCACATATCACCACTAGTATAAGCCAAAGCCCTATTATCATGGATCACACTACTTTAAATGATTAAATTAACATACATATGTCTGTGTTTTCAGTCATTTACTATTTATAAGTAAATTTTGCCCATCTCTCCTTCAACTAAGAACATGCAGTCAAGTAACTTATTCTGCACTGTCTTAGGAGTTCCCTTTACTTTACTTTGTTTGGCAGACGCTTTTATCCAAGGAGAAGACACAAATAATTACCATTTAGGTTCTGTAAATTCTAAGTTACTACCAAATAAGAGTGCTGATAAGACCCGAACTTGTCAAGAGGAAGAACATGCTAGGAATTGTTGAGTGCTAGGCAATTTTGTGAGCGTGTATGTGTGTGTGAGTTACACTCATTTGAAATACTTTTTAAATAAGTGAGTTTTCAAATATTTTTTTCAAGGTGATGATAGTCTTGGATACTCAGATGGCACAGAGCAAGTCATTCCAGCAGCCTAGGGACAACAAATGAGAATAGGCTTGACTGGGATGGGAGACCTCCTCTCATTTGCGGATCTGAGTGTAGCTTACTATTAACGTGTTGATATAGGAACAACACAGTAAACACAGTAACAGTCTGCAGGTACTGCAGGTACTGCTGCATCCAACAAAGTCCACCAACAAAGTGTACTGTTTTTCCTTTAAGCTGCATAGTGATATTCACATTGCCAAACATAACATGACACATAGCATTTAGCATTTTTCATGTAGCTGCTAGTCTGTTCATGTTTTCTCAGATTTTAAGAAAAATATATTAAATCTGTATTACCTGTCTGAATCCAGGCTCATTCTGATCCTATCAGCTGACAGAGGAGGCTGGGAAAACAAAACAAAGCTTCGGTCTCAGGACAGACAGTTCTCTAGTACATCTTCTCATACCAGTTTTTGGAGAAAGACCGAGTGTAATATCTCCCTGTCTGACGTTAGTTTTTGATTTTGATGTCCAGCTACCCTGTGGGGTTCTTTTGTGGAACAATTCTGTTATTAATTCTGTTATTCTGCAACTGTTTTTTCATTATCAATGACAAAAAACTGCTCCTCTTGCTGACTGTAAACAAAACACAAGCACTGCTGTGAATTTCTATTAGAATTTCCAGGTAAGGAGCTGTGGCGTCAGTCTCGTGGGCGGGCTCCAAGGTTCTCCTATACTTTGTATTGGAAGTGGTCCCAGTGTGCATGCACCAGTTATAGCGTAGGTCTGTGGTGAAGATTTTTGCACCCCAAAGGAACAGGAAATACGTTACATGACCGTTTAGATGCATTAAACAAGTGAGAGAACATTTTTAAACTATACTTGAATGCAATGTCTGTATAATATATAGATAGGTAGTTTTTTAAATGTTCATGTTTTTTTTAATTATGTGATTCTTATCTTCTTCGTGTGAGACAGGTGGGGCAGTGCCCCAGCGCCCTCTATTAACGAGCCACCACTGATAATGATAACAATAATAATAATAATGATAATAAGGTAGTGTATATAGGCTTAGCCTGCTAATCCTAGTTAGCAGTATAAGACTCTGGACAATAAAGTTATTACATTAGGTTTTTATAATCCAGTAAATTCAATTTGGGGATAATAGTTAATTAGACCAAGTAGGACAGAATCTGTTCTAGTCTGGATCTATTGGTTCACTGCGCATTCAACAAGCTGGGCCTGCAGCTGCTGCTTTTCATTGCCAATCAGACCTGGCTTTGCAGCTGTGTACACCCTGCTGAGCTACAAAACGAGCCCTACACCAGAAGAGAAAGGTTCAACTTTATCTAAATATTCTCAGATGCAGTCCAACTATAACCAAGTGAAAGCCAACTGAGAGTTATCTTGATTCCACTGGAAACTTAAGCAGAGAGATATTTACTACCACTAAATAAAGTTTTTAAAAAAGGACATACTGTATAAAGATGTAAATGAAGTGCGTAACACAACACACAGAATGGACAACTTGCTGTAATTAATGGAACCATGAATTCTGCATTCTGACTGCCCCTCAATTGCACTTATGCATCAGGACAATGATTCCCACAGCAAGTCCACTACTGAATGGCTCAAAATGAAAAGAATATCTTTTGAAGTGGCCTAGTAAAAGTCCAGATTTAAATCTCAATGAGGTCAGGATGGCCTCCCAGTTATGACAGCTCATATGACAAATCAGCACTGTATATTATTGAAGTTGGCTCTAGTTTATGGAGCGATGAGAAAGGGAAAACTATGTGACTCATGGAGCGTTCTAGGAGGAAAAAGATCTATGTAAATTTATGCTGATATGAAACACTTCACTTTCTATAGAATTTGTGTGCAGCACAAACTAGTCTTCATTAATGACTGATTCTCTTTGCAACTGAATGTAATTTATGCATATAGAATATTCAAGCAAGCTCTTCCCTTTTCCCCTCCCTTCAGGTGTAATATTTATTAATTCCCAACGTTTCGGTCTATTTGACCTTCATGATGTATCTGGGGAAACATTCAAACATTCCACTTACATACATAGAAGTTACCTCCAATTATCCAATCAGAGGAGTACAGAAATCAAATCAGTGACCTAGATCTCCTTGACTGAACACATCCATCTTCATGTTTCAGTATGAAACCAACTGAGAAATTATACAAAGCACAAACAAAAATAACAATTCATCAAACACACCAAGTAGGTACATAAAGGCCACAATCCAAATGTTTTATAAGTCTTCTAGCATTTAAAGTCTAGAACTATAAACTATAAGAAACCAGAAATAGATGAAAGCTATAAATATATATTATATATATATATATATATATAAATATATAAATTATAACAACCAGTGTCTCTTTGTAACTCCATGGCTAAGGTGTGTTTTTTGCTCATTCTCACTGAACTGTTTGATCATTCAATTTAACCTTCACTATTACCTTCTCCTCAATATCCCATGACCAGAGAAATACTGCATGGATAGCCATTCTATGGGACATTTTGAGATAATTTTTCCTTTTTTCCATCAATAGTTCTGGGATACACAGTCACACTGGGCCTGTTTACATGACAAAAAAAAGTTCAATAACTGGGAGTAATCAGATATACTTCAGAAATGTGATAATTCAGAAACCCTGGTTTACATGTTTCAGTCCATTATTGGATTTCTTTCCGACTGCGTGCGCACATACGTAGCAATATAAGACTTAAATTTCCTATCATTTTTAAAACTTCCGTTCTTGTTTTGTGGAACATGGCAAAATCTATGGTCTAATCTGCCAAATTAACTGAACCATGATTCAATATTGTAAACAAAGTAAAAACTTTCAAGGTTGTTTATTGAATCAAAAATTTGTCATATATACATTTTTCATATTTTATACTGTAAATATACAATTAAATATTAAATAAATCTATTCAGTATTGAATAGATATTAAAATGAATTTCCTCCATAAGGTAGCTGGGTTCATCCTTGGAGATAAGATAACGAGCTATTAAAATCAGAGGGAACTCTGGGTTAGAGCTCTTACTCCTTCATGTTGAAAGAAAACAGCTACAGTAAGATGGTTCAGGCATTTGTTCAGGATGCCTCCTGGGTGTCTACAGCTGGAAGTCTTCCAGGCTCCCATCCTCAGAGTTCAGACAATCAGCAAAAAATAGGTGTAAGCAAATTGATAAGAGTTGGAAATACCAAAAACGAAATCAAAGTTTAGCTGCAGAGTCATTCCCCAAACTGTTCATTATACTCATGCATTGCAATCAGCAGTTCATTTACATCTGAAAGATAAGGGCCACTCCTTTGGTGATCAGGGCATCAAGATCCTGGACCGTGAGGCCGACTGGTTCAAACGAGGTGTGAGAGAAGCAGTTTACTGCAAGATTGAACGAACCTCATTAAACAGAGGAGGTGGCCTTAGACATAATTTATCACCCACTTACAATGCAGTTCTTTCAACTTTACCCAGGTGGTTTCACAGTCATTCACAACCTGGCTCAGGTGGTCACAATGATACATGATAGCTAGGGGGAACAACAACCCATAGGTGACCATCAAGTACTAACAACTTGAGGACTCCACAGGGTTTATAAACCTGCTGCTCCAACCAGTCAGTCAGACTTGAGAAAGTCCTCTGGAATGGAGGGTGAAACATCTTCAAGGAACTAAAACAAGTCCAGTTGCCACTGAATAACCTGAGAATCTTCACAAACAGACTTTGCCATAGTTTTCAATGCTTCTGGATCTTAGCAGTTACCGTTTAGAAAAAATAACAAGTTGTAATGTAATTTATTACATTAGGATGTAATAAAGCTAAAGTTTATCAGATAATTACTAAAAAAACCTTCAAACCACTGAGGTAAACGCCGCAGTCTGACCACTGTTACAATATGTTTATTAGTGCCACCAATGCTGTCGTTTTCTTTAGAGAACATTCTCTTTTCCCGTGCCAGACTCAAGCCCAGAATGTTGTATTTATGTGTGTGAACCACCAGGACGCCACCATGGGTTTCATTTTTGCATCATCAGCCATTGTTTTTTGTTTGAATACCCCCTTTTGTGCTATAGGTCAATCAGGCAGGAAGTGAATTAAAAGTTTCACATTATTGGCCCTGGGGAGGAACTGTGCGGCAATTTTGCCGAAGAGCACTACAATCACAGATATTGATTATCTGAAGACCACTGTCAGTGCCAAACCTGGTTTAGGATTTTATTTTTTTAAAAGTCTGTGTGTGTGTGTGTCTCTCTCTCTTTCTCCTACTCACAAACAACTGATAAAAATCTCCAGGGACACAACCTAAAAACACACTGTCTTGTCCCAGTCTCATCCTCCCAGTTTGCACAGAATCCATATTTTCTTGTCTTCTACACCTTCCCCTAGTTTTGTCTTGTATTTTACTTTACTTCACTGTGAGCACTCAGCTATTAGTGATTATTCACTCAGATATCTGTCATCTCACAAAATGATTTGCACCATTTCACAATTTCTTTATCTTTCATGGTCATGCCATCCCTAATATTACACCCTTCAGTACTGTGTAGACAGCAGCTGTCACCCTCATCCATTTTGAAGCACATGGAATGAATTCATTTCATCATTAAATCATGACATAAAGAGCTCATATTATGCACAACCCTGATAACCCTCTCAGAAATAAGTCATGTGATTGCAAGGTAATTAGACACCAATCTGTAGGCTAGAGAAGCAGCACTTACCTAGAGTGACAGTTAGTGTGAGTGTCCCTGTGTGCAACATGCTCGTATGCGCTAGCAGGGCATGTTATTTGGCTGCTGCCCACCTGGTAATTTGTGAGCTTCCTATTGCTTCTCTGAGCCTGTAGCAAATCAGACTTAACACGGAGAAAGGTCGTCATACAATCTTCTGAATTGTGAACCCATCAAGACAAACATACAACCAGAAAAAGGTGGTGTAGTGGTAACATAATGACTTGCATAACTTACTGACTAGTTAAAATAAGCAACACTAAAGTCTTGTTCAATCACTGTTAAGGTGGCAATTATCCTGCCTACTTATTTAGCTTGTAATAGCAATTTGAAGTGAGAATGGAGCATGAAATGCAAAATGAAAGGGTTATCCTCTAAGGAGCATGAGCAAGGGTGGAACAAGGTTTAAGACCACACATAATATGAAAGAAACCTCAAGCAGATCTAGGCTTAGGGTGGGGAGCCATCTGCCTCAACCAGTTGGGGTGTGGGACAGTGGAGAGACAAAAGAACAGCAGGCAAATAAAAGAACAACAACAAGCAGCAGACCAAACACTGGGCAGGTTGGAAGGGCCATTAAATGCTGGAAACATACAGCTCAGAGCCTGGGGGATACCTACAGAAGGGTACAGAGAGAGAGAGACAGACAGAGAGGATGAAGCACAACTACAGAGGAGAGAATGCACAAAGATAAACGACACGCAAAAGTGGCATACAGATATGAAAAAGATAAGATAAGATCATCCTTTATTAGAAATTTGCATTGTCAGTAACAGTAAGCAGTAACAGTTACTTAACAGTAAGTAGACAGCACAAGATAAAAGCAGCAAACATTTTAAAACAATAGAATAAAAACAATATCAACAGAGCAGTACACTGTAGTACACTACATAAACAATCTAGAAATATAAATATGTATGAGTGTGTTGAAAAATATAAATGTCTATATACGTATATGTACACTTATAAATATATGTATGTACACAGGGTAAATGTATGTATGTATGTACAGAGTGGATATATATATATATATATATGATTATATGTTAATATGCTAATGAAAGTTCAAACCACTGAGGTAAACGCCACAGTCTGAAAGTTATGAAAGTTATGATTGCACATGTTGCATCAGAAAAATAGCACTTATGGAAAAATAATGAATAAAACTGAGAGGAAAATACAGGAGTTAATATAAAGGAGGTCCCCCAGCAGACTAAATCATAACTAAGAGATGATTCCAAGTCGTCTGAGGCAGTTTTAAATTTTAAGTCTAGTCTTAAAGGTAGAGAGGGTGTCTGCTTTCCAAACCTGAACTGGGAGCTGGTTCCACAGGAGAGGAGCTTGATAGCTAAAGGCTCTGCCTCCCAGTCTACATTTAGAAACTCTAGGAACCACAAGTAGACCAGCACCGAAGTCTTTTTAAAGAACTATTGGACATTGTATCAGTAATGAATTACAGTAGACCAGTGTAGAAGTAACAAGTGCATGGACCTTATTTCAGCACCACTTGTGACAGGATGATTCTAATATTCCTTGAGTGGATGAATGCAGTGCTGTTCCTTTAATCCCAAAGACATGTTACTGTCTGTGTAATAAAATGTTATAGTGTCGAAAGCGGCACTAAGATCTAACAAGATGAATATAGAGGGAAGTCCATTTTCTGAAGCTAAGAGAAGATCGTTGATGACTCATTCGTATCTATACTATTTCAGTACTATGATTTACTCTAAATCCTGACTGGAAATTTTCATACAGATTGTTCCTAGGTGCAAATTTTTCAGTGATTTTAGAAATAAAGGGCAGATTGGATATCAGTAAATAATGGCCTAAAATCCCCAGAGTCAAGGTAGGTTTTGTTAATATAGTTTTGACTATTGACTCTGTTGAACTGAATGCCCTCTTCAGTGCCTGTCAACTATTTCAGGTCTCAGAGAAGCTTTTAGCATTCAGAAAGTTTTTAGTCTGGAAAAGACATGATTAGAGGAAATCTCTCCTCAGATTTGGTTCTGCTTTATTCAGACCCATCACATGACTGATGTGTTTGTCTTCTGGATTGGCCACGTTTTAGTGGTTATTCGACCCAGAACCATCAGCTTAGTTTTAGAAACAATCAGACCCTTCGCCTCTTCTACTTGTACATCTATTCTTTAAATAGCTGTAAGATTGAATGATAGATTTTTTTCTGTAAAAATTCTCCAGTTTTTGTATTAAAGGACACATTAGTGTAGTATTCCAATTTTTTCCATGTGGTTCCATCTTTAATAAAAACACACAACTGTTTTCTGTTCTCCATCTGTAACTACAATGTGGAGCTAGCTTGTTTTCTGTTGGGCGGCACGGGGGTGGAGTGGGGGCCGGGTGCCTTTCTGTGAGGAGTTTGCATGTTCCCGTGTCTGCGTGGGTTCTCTCTTGTCCATAGGTGTGGATGTGAGTGTGCATGGTTGTTTGTCTGTATATGTCTGCTCTGCAATAGACTGGCAGCCTGTACAGGGTGTACCCCGCCTCTCACCTGAAGACTGCTGGGATAGGCTCCAGCACCCCCCGTGACCCTTGCAAGGATAAGCAGTTAAGAAGCATTGTCCTACATGATCTTTGATCTATGACAGACTAAACACAATTTATTTGCTTTGATTCCTTTTTACTGTGGTCAAGGAGAATGCTGAAAGGATTTGTTTTTTTCTGCTGTATGGACAAACTTAATTTCAATACAGTGGATTTAAGACATTTTTTTCTGGTCCTAACAACATTTCCATGATGGTTAAAACTTCATTTAAGGGCAAAGAAATAATAGAACCAGGTTTTTACAACAAATTGCTAGTGTGTGCTGCATCAGGGTCTGTCTAGGAAGAAGAATGCGTAACACACCACAGGAGTGAAAGAGCACCATGTTAATTCGGTTTTCAGTTTTCCTTCATACATATGTGAATGAACGTGATAGGTCAGAGAAAGACATGGAACAAATCTGAACATATGTCAGAAAAATTTGAATTGTATTTTCTCTCAGACTAACCATCTACATTTGCATCATTTACATCCTTCTGACTAAGCTTCTGAACGCTGACTTTAAGCTCATCCATCACCCTCCCATGCTTGTATTTGCATGACTTTTTGAGTTTAATATGCATCCTTCTATCCTCTCCATTTTAGGTGCCGTCCTGTTTTGCAGACTGATGGATAGTTTCTCACTCTTTTGTGCTCTCTCAGCTTGGTGCCTCATCCTTCTTTCTATCCACCTCTGCTTTCCTGTGGCAGCGGGTATTCAGCTGGGTGCAGGCGAGGATGCCTTTACAGATACAATGACACCCATGTATAATTAATGGAGAGAAGATGCCAAGCGGTAGTTACATGTAACACTGGCCTACGTTATCTTCTCAAAGCCTGGGAGGGGGCGATGCCACTCTGTTCACAGTCACTGTGACAGCCAGGTGTTCACTTCGTTTAGAAATTCTTGTTTTTCCATCTTGTCCGACATTGTGCTTACATACACACGCTGTGTGAGAAGGTTTAATGTGATTGCAGATTTATTTTAAGCATCCACCAAACTACATCACCTGAGTGACCATGTTAATTTGTTGAGCATCTGTAGCTGCTATATGCGTCACTTTGTGAGTTGAATATCTTTCTGCAACAACCCTGAGTATGTCTTATAAATCTTTTAATTATATCAGAGCACCCTAACGCTGGTGTCTTGTGCTCATTTCGGTTGACACTGAATTTCTCCTGCTGCTCTGGGTTAAATTTATTTATCAAATCTCTATTCTAGTTCAGGAGTTGCTGTTAACTTCTGGGGAGGTAATTTTCTGCATAATGATGAAAGCATTTCCATGGATATTGTGGTCATAGCAGCCATTTACAGTAGCAGACCTCTTATCACCCAGAAACCAAATCCTAGAGCTGAAACTGGTTGATAATGTTGATCTATTTCTCAGCTTACAGATGAAGAGATCAATGTGCAGTTGATGGTTTATTATGATATGTTTTCTCTCTGCTGCTGTGTTGTGAATAATGCATGCATTATCATACACACTTTGAACAGTTTTTTTTTCTTGAGGAAGGGTGGAGGTGGAAAGTGGGAAATAACAGAGCGGGTAAATGCCACATTAGCATTTTAAATTATATAATTGGATGATTAAATTAGCACAAAACAACAAGATGGATTTAGTAAAAGTACATAAAATTGTATTTATACACTTTGCAGTGTGTGCATCATACAACGTCTTCTGTCCTTATTGGATAAGGGAACCTACACCCAAAAGCACCTTAAGGGGAAAAAGAGAAACATAACACACTGATCAGCCACAATAGCAAAGCTACATGGTGGTTTTAATGTTGTGGTTGATTGGTGTAAACTTCAAGAGCCACAGAGCAGACATCCCTGCTGCAGGACAGACAGACGTGCAGGATTCCCTGTGTACAGAACAGAGCACATAGTACATTTACTTTACAGACAACCAGCATCACAACATTATGGATTATAGACATACAGTATATTGTATGGAGAATATGAACTAGGAAGATGTCAAGCAAGACCTGGCAGGGGGAGCAAACACCACTATATATATGGGAGAAATGAACACCACACAGAGGTAATAAGTTACACAAGGAAATGTTTATGAACACAAGAGAGAAGGAGACAAGAAAAAGATTGGGATACAAAAATCTGGATCCAAACTGTCTGGAATGAGGCACCAGCAGCCAGGAGCAAAGAAAGCAAAGAAAGAGGTCCCAGGACATTGTTTCATCGCAGACATCCATGGTAAAATATGACAGGGAAGAGCATATTTTTCAGAGTAGTAACACTGGCACTGGAACCAGGCACCAAAGTTGATGTACCAAATTTCCAAGGAGTATTTAACAATCTATGCCAGTGGTTCAGAAGGCAGTCTTGACACAGATGCACTGTGATAAACTACTCACGCATTAGATCTCTCAGACTTTCAGGCTGTATTGATCCACGGTCACATGGACAGAAACAGCCTTATTCACAGACATCGCTTAGGTCTACTTACTGGCGTCTGTTGGTTGGTCAGGATGTGATGGTAAATCACACCCATTTCTGAATGCAGAGTGATGGAAGGAATGGGGGAAGTCTGTGCATCTGCACACAGCTGTACAGCTGTCTGCCGTAGTGACGTTATTACAGACCTGTGTTTCAGGACTCTCTCCTCACATGTGTCGGGATTAAATGTCTCCAACAAAATTGGACATAGTTAAAGATTATGACATTCAGATACCAGATTTCAACTGAAAGAGCATGTGAATGGAAACACTATAGTTAGATTGGGGTAGCACATGCAATTCGAAATGGATGTTGTGACTCTAATGCTGTTAGTAATGTTTATGAAGACGTCAAATGTATAAAAATCACAAGTTGTCCAATGAGCGGAAGAAAGTTCACCTGTAAACTACAATGATTTTGTGGCTTTATTTGAGCTGCCAGAGGAACACACTGGGCCTCACAGCCTTGATTTAATTATCTGTGTGCACTGCTTTTTTTCTTCAGCGGCACCTCCTGGGCTCCATAAAAAATTGTGTGTTCCTGAGTACCACTAGAGGGAACCATACCATAGTTTGAGAACCAATCATCTATTCTGTCAGCAGTTGCACTGTTATATGATTGTCACATGTAAAGTATGTAAATATTAGTTCTGGGCAGCGATAAAAGTTTTATTTTAAAATTGCGATTAATCGCGTGATTTCTCTGCAATTAATCTGGAAAAATGTAATAATGAATTCAAAAGTATTTTATTGTGCACTTAATAATACTGCTATATGAACAAAAATTTTAATGTTTAGTCTGCAAACACTTTTGTTTTTAACAGCAGTATTCAATTAAATATTTATTGTAAATCTCAAACATTAATGTAATCAAATCAAATAGAAAACCAAATCTATTTGCCAGGACATTAACATTTGTCTAGTTTATTATAGAAAAACTAGATAAAGGTCAGTTAATTTTATTTTCTATACATACAGATCCCACCAGAGGTTTACAGGTGACCTGTTTCCATTCACTGGACAACGTCTGACCATCAGACCTTTATACACTTTACATAAACATTATTAACAGCAGTACAGTCACAATAACACATCCCGAATTGCATGTGTTAGTCTGAATTAACTACAGTGTTTTCACTCACATATGTAGCGAAAGTCTGCTACCTGAATGTCATTAATTAGAACCATGTCAAGTATGTTGGGGACATTCAGACGCATGTGAGCAGATCATCACAAAACACAGGTCGATAATAACATTATTAAACTGACTGAAGTTTGGTGCTCGCTGACGAGCAAAAGGCAGACAGCTGTATAGCTGAGTGCAGCTGTGTACACTTCACCAGTTAGATCACTGACTTTTAGGCTGCTTTTACACACAGTCACATGGACAGAAACTTATTCTTATTCACAGACAAAGCTGAAGTCTAGTTGCTGAAGTCTGTTGATTGATAAGGATGTGATGGTAAATCACATATTTCTGAATCAAGAGAAATCTAACGAGTGAAGTCTCAACCATCTCATTTGTCTTGGTTGCATTAAAGTCAGGTGGTTGTTCCCACACCATTAAACTAACTAAACAGCCTCATGTTATTTCTCTTGTCATTTCTGACTCTACTTGGTCGCATTAACTATTGTCCTCCGATCTCAGTATCACACGCACACACACACAGACCCACAGGTGAGCAATCTCCGTCCAGCAAACAGAGAGCACAAGTCACAAAATCTTTTATGTCAACCCCATGAAAAGCGTTTTAGACAGACTTTTATCTTTAATAAAACTGCGTTAATGCACATAAAATAATTGTTGGTGTTAATTAATTAACGCGTTAGCTGGATATTCTGTACGTAGGCGGGTGTAAAAAGAGGGTGGAAGTCATGAAGTTTAATAAAAACCAAATAAATAAATAACTGAAACACTGCAGACTGACTAAATGAAATGCTTGGAATGCTTCTTCTGTTCTCCCAGGAAGTGATTCGTAGGAAACAAACAAAGAAATCAGAGGAAATGTATTTCCTCAGCATAAAATGGATGTCTGGCAGCATCATAACAAAAATATTATAGATTTTCATCAAACCAAGGGTGCTAATGTTATTCATTAAGACTAGAATTAAAAGATTGAACAAAATTATATTAAGTTATGGTTTATGTTGAAGCTTTTTGCCCAGGTAAAGCATTTTTCCAGCCGGCTGAAGTGGAAAGGTTGCTCTATCAGTGAACCAAAGAGCAATATAAACAGACTGAGTGGATAAATCATTACTTAAAAGAAGCTTCAAGAAGCAAGGATGAACTGGTCAGAATGTAAGTCTGGACAGACATGCATGTAAAGTGCAGTTTGAGTGGGAGGCTTACAACTGTAGGTGGTAGTTTCTGTGAGTCAGTGACTAGAGGTGCCAAGTAAGCAAGAGCACAGTTAATGTAGGAGATAATAATGATCATTTTTCTAAATCTGCCCCTGGTCACAAGTCAGAACATTTGTTGTATTTGATAAATGTATCATGTGCTTTTGTATAAAATGTTACTATGAATAGTAACTGATAATCACAACTGTCAGATCAGTGTAAGGGAGTTTATTGAAGTACAACCTGTCACCACTGAAATATAACAACATATATAAAATGGAACGCACCTGGAACTTGTGTTATCATGCAACTAGCAACAGTTACCTACAGTAAGCATGCTGGTGAGATCTGTCTATACAGATGGCAAAGCATGACAAAAGTCTGTAGCTCCACTGCCCTGTGTCTGGAGGTGTTTGGGCACAGTTCAGAGTGTACGTCATTTACATTTTAGAAGTGTTAAGAGCCAAATAACTGTCACTGTAGTGACAGTGTACACTGTAGTAGTGTAAATGCAGGTAAATCAACTTGTGTTGTGGCTGTGAAATGTTCATACATGTAATCGTACACACATAAAGCATCAACGTGAAAGGTGAACCACAAGTCTTTAGGCTGAGGAATTGTTTTGTAGTCAGAGCCAGACTATTCCTAAGATCACATTCTTTTCAAATAAGCTCTCATTAACTAAACTTTCTCATTTCTTTTTTTCCAGATGTTGTAACAATTTATGTACAGATGGTTCTGTGAATAGTAAATCTGCCCTTTTCATCTTTATCCCATGCTTTTTGCTATGTAAAATACCATTTCTGATGAAAGACTACACTTGCTGTCCAAGCAGAAGTGGCATTTCTAAATCCCACTTAAAGGTTCATTTCTTTGCATTTTTTCCAGCTGCCTTGCTCACTTTTTTCCCACCATGTATGGGAATCAGCAACCACACCGGATCCAATTTTCAATTCTGTTTGCTGATATCATTATTTCTGGTAGTATCCTCGGTCGGGACCTTGATTTATTGCCTATATTGCTGCAAACTGAGTTGCTGCAAATGACTGTCATCTTTAGTTTAGCATCCTCTATTCACAGAAAGGCCCCTAGGACTGCCAGAAGCTCTGCTGTGAATACTGATGTCTGATCAAGAAGACTCTGTCCTTGTCTTATTTAATGATTCTAAAGAAACATCCCAAATGCTGTTTTTCCAGTGACAAGACTTCTAGTGCCAACAGTATAAATCTGTAGGCTGAGCCCTACATCTTCTTTAGGTATGATGTTTAGTAACATCTCTTTTAATATCCCTAAGCCCTAACAATAACTCTAACCAACTAATGTCTGGATCTCCCAGTTTTTGGGAGATCTGTCTCCAATCAGTGTTAGGATCAGGGCCGTTTCTGGGTCTTTGGGGATCCTATGCAAGATTATTTTGGGGGCCCCTGTTCTGAATTGATACAAGGAATTTAAACCCTTCAATGATCTTCAATGCATCACAGTATGTTCTTGAAAATTGTATTAAAAACAACAACAGAGAAAAAAATCAAGTTGAACCAAGCAATAGACTATAGAAAATAAAACAAATCTCTCTCTATGACCATAAAGGTGCAGAAGCTTACAAAGCTTACGAACGAAGATTCCAGGCAAAATCATGAGCAAAGATTCTCACAGATTCGTTGCGTCTAAATTTTTATTATGAGATGAACAATTTGGTTTATTACATAATAAACCTAAATATGTACACATAGAAATATATAACACATTGTATAGAGGTGTCCAAACCTTTTTTAAAGACGGATAGATTTGATGATGTGAGGATTCCTGTGGGTCTCCCAGAAAAAGATTTGACAGCAAATGTTATTATTAGAATTGTGACAATTATTGTTTTTAAATGCAAAATAAGCCACACAGGAATGGTCAAATGAAAAAAAAAAAAGCTTTATAGTTAAGACTGGTTTTGAACCCAAGACTCCCACATGCAAGAGCATTTCCATAATAGCTGTGCTATCAATGACTGTATGTATACTGAATATGTCTGGTTTAGAACAAATCAATGTTAATACTCTGGCACAGCTGTTTATGTAGGGATATTAAAAATACTTCCCAATGGTTTATAGAAGTTTCTTTTAATATTACAGAGCAAATATAATCTGAGAGATTTTTGAATTACATGTAATTGTACTAAAATATTTTGAGACTGAAGCGGTAGCCTGAAGCCCCAGTGGCCGCGGTCTCTGCATAGTTTGCATAGCACAAGAAACAGTACTGGTTAGAATACCTCATATGACATTAAATAACATCTAATGTAATATAAATTTACACCACCAGATTTGCACACTCTGCACACTCCTGAACTAAACCTGGAATGGGTTTCCAACAACCTTGAAATAGTTGGTGAGTATAGGTGTTGAGTACTTGTTGGTTTTCTTCACACTTTGGTCCAACTCATCCCAAACCATAGCAGTTGGATTTAGTTTAGGTGATCGTGGAGGTCATCACTCTCACCGCCCATGGTGAAAACTAGATGGGATGTTCTTGCTGAAAAGGCTGTGGTAGACATGCGGGTTAAGTGTGCCTTCAAAGTCACCAACAATGCCATCAGAAAACAGCCCCACACACCATCACACCTGCTCCATGCTTTTATGCTCAATGTCTAACAAAAAAAACAGACCAAAGGACAATTTTAAGATTTGCTGACCTTACTCTGTGCTGTCCTTACAACTGATGGCTTAAAGCACATTAAGAAGGAAAGAAATGTCAGAAATTAACTCCTGACAAGCAGGAAAACATTCCAGGTGACTACCTTGTGAATTTGATGAAAAAATGTCACAACAATTATCAAATATATTCTGGATTATTGAACACATTTTTGTTCACTACAAAATTACATATTTGTTTTGTCGTCATTTTATTTGTCATGTATGTTTTCAGTATTACTGTACAGTGCTGAAAACAATAAAGATAAAAGAACAAAATGTGTGTCCAAACTTCTGACTGGTAGTGTAAATCAGTTTGTGGCAGCAGATAGATGTCCAGTATATTACTGGCATCAGATTTGTCCCATTTAACTGGTCCATTGTGTTTCCCCAAAATTACCATGTCTATCAAAATAGAGTTTATATATTTGTTGATGGAGAGCTAGTTTAATCCTTCTCAAATCAAGTGGAGTTTTTCCTATTTCTCTGAAAAACGTTGATGTTAAGGTATCACAGAGTTCTCCACTTCCTATTGCTTTAACTTTTTTTTAGATGAATACTGAACGTATCATCATTGTGCTCAGTTTTTTCAGTTTCCAGAGAGTCTGCTATAATACATAACACTTGAATAACTTTGACCATGTGAAATTCCTGATCAAATTAAACATTCTTCCTCATAGACCGGCACCACACAGCGCTGACATAAAAGCCTCCTTTCAAAGCACATCAGAAATGAATTAGGTTTTCACACAGCAACTCTGCAAGGATTTTTCTCTGGTTTCTTGGTAACTCTAAACATAGTGATAATATATAAAAACACAAAAATAGTCATAAATACAGGCAGTACAGCAGGTGCCCTGAGAATTGTACTGTGAAAAGGAGCAACACTGCAAAGCTCCAACGATGTGACATGTAGTGTTGTCATTGTGTCCCATTGTGACCTGGAAACTGATGATGTAATAACTGTGCATAATCTAATAAAATGTAATAAGTTATTACATAGGTGTGCATTGTTATATTATGACTTTTGTAGCAATGTTTTTATTAAAAAACATTTTAACATGTGGCAACAAATAGAAACTTAATGCTGTGTTTCATATTTTAATGCAACATGCAAGATATGTCTTTTATGACCATTTTAGGTATGTTATGTACTGAAACAAGGCACACTTTCCCTGAAACACCTTGAAAAGAGTCTAACAAGATATTGGCTAATCTAGTTCAGTCTATGAATCCTTAGATATCGTCACAATGGCAAAGTTGTAACACTGTCAGAGCTGAAATCGACTTCATATAAAGTAGAAACATAGTAAACATATTTATCAAAGTGTAAATCATTTTTTAAACATTAAAATATTAAAAATGTTTTAGTTACATAAACAAATACTTGAACTTTAGAGTAAGGAGTTAAAAATGTTACAGTATAGTAGGCAAAAGTAGAAAATAATTTTAGCTAACATGTCAACATAACTAAGCTTGTCAGTGGAAATGCTTGTCACTGTGAATTCAAACTAGTAAAACCCTTCATTCTATCGTTTATTTACTTTGTATTTCTGTCCTCTGAGCATCATGCAAATAATCTGGAAGATGCAAAATAATATTACTTTAAATGTACATAATGTCTGAGTTTTCTGTTGCAGAAATGTTATTAATTTAATGAAAATGTCTGACACTGTATGGTAAAAAATGTAAATGTTGCATTTTTACAAGTCAAGCTAGCTCTAAACCACACCTCCATTCTCATTTCATTAATTGGACTCCAGGTTTGCTAACACACCAGTTGGAATTTAGTAAATCAGAAGCCTAGTGTTTACATAATACATTATTTTGTATTTTCAATGTGTGTGTGTGTTTACTAAACACATGGAAAATTAGGACTGTGTTTTATCATGACCAATTTATGCAGAACACCAGGATACTGAATTCACGTAGTCTTTTGCAACTGTACAGTGATTTTCTACCTTAGAATTAAGAATTAAACCACTGAGGCTACAAGTGGGAGAAAACCACTCTAACTCCTATCAACAGTTTTCATCAATAATGTCATCAGAATTGTATTCCCAAAGAACAGTTTCTGTCCAGAATGGGAGGGGTTGGCCAAAATCTTCCCTAGATGCTTAAGGGTCCCGGAGTCATGCAGGTCGTGCAGTGATGGCAAATTACAGCCAATTATTCTCTCAAATCAAAGGAAATACTGTTTTCTGCTCTCGCCCTTGGTGATGGAGGCAGGCTGGGTCAGAAGATCCATCGTCTGCTGCATCTTCTTTGTTAGGGAGCTTATATATATTTGCCACTGGTGGTCCTGAGTGAGTGTGGTGCCCAGGCATCAGCTGCAAACTGATACAATTCACTGTAAAGTGAAAGATTTTTATTTTTTTTTTAATAGTATACAGTTAGGCTGTACAGTATCTCCTATTTTATGTCTCTTCTTTTATGACCCTTCCGCCTTTTGCTCTTAATTTCTTATTCTCATTAGTGTTCTGAACATGGACAGCTGAAATAGGTTTTACTCCACTGTGAGATTCGTTTGGTGCCTTCTTCATTGGAGTAGTTTCAGATGCCATTTACTTTATCATCTCACATAGTGAGTCACATCTGTCTCCTCTCACTATTCACACTTCCCACCTCTAAGGGTAGTCTTTCGTCAGATGCCTCACACTTTTATAGGCTTATATCTTCTTGTTCTTATATCTGAAACCTTGATTAATGTTCTGGCAAATCTGCTCAAAACTGGAGCATGGAAACTTTCCAGCTTTTATTTGTCCATTATGTCCCATTCATCCATCCAGCACTACAAAGTCAAGCTTCCCTATAAAATCCTCAAGCACCTTCCTTCTTTAAACTGCTTCCCCAGATGGTGCTGTACACCATAGTGCAGGTTAACCTATCATTTCTGTTTTTCCTGACTACAGGAAAAACAGAAGGTTTAGAAATGGCAAAAGAGGCAGAAGAAAGTTTACATAATGTATGTAAAGTAATGCATGCGGCGACTGGATGAATGGGATGGGCATGGAAGGGCTAGGGAAGGGTGGTTCATCTCTGAACTAATGCAAATAAGTGAATATAATCCTGGTAAAAATTGAGGGTTGTTATTTGTAATCTGCATGTATTGCTGTGTTTCATGTGTTCAGTTTTACCATTTGTTTTTTTTCCTTTGGCTGTCATTTACCCCTAAGCTTGCACTCCCCAGCAGTTAGAGTATATTTGATGACAGGTCAGGTCCTGATTTGATTTTAAAAATAAACCCTCAGTACTTTTGTCAACTTTGTTGTGTAGGAAAAGGCACAGGTATCTCACCAAGTTGTCAGTTTATTTGTCATTTCTCTTTAAATTATCTGATAGTATTTCTCTCTTTGTGTAACTGTTTTTTATGAATGTAACTGGCTGTGGGCGTTTTGTGTGTCACTAAATTTTTACAGTTGATTACTTTTAACAATTAATTACTGATCATTCTGGACTCATTTTTGTTTATTAGTCATTCATTTAAAAAAATGATTACCTTAAAATCCTCCTATCTTCCTTTCACTATCAGTCTGGCACTAAAAAGTGTGTACCTGCTTCAATCTGAATAAAGGCCATGTTAATCTCATAACCTTTTCATAACCAACATTAACCATAACAAACAATATATACTTTAAGTAATTATTTATAGGTTTGTTTAAACTTCAATAATATTGCTTATTTCCTTATTTAAATTTCTTATATTATATTTTATATTATATAAATATCTTGAAACCTTGTACCATTTGTGTGTTTATTGTCTGCTATCATTTCAAGAGCTGTTGTCATCAAAAGACTTCTGTAGTGACTATCTGCAGTTTGTAGTGTACCAACTTTTCTTTCAGCCACATCTGAAGACTGGACAGCAGACTGTCATATATTTATTAGGAGACGTCTTTTGCAATCATTGTGTTACAAACCCCTTTTTATTATCAGAATTTGATCCATATGGTCCAGCTAGAAAGTCTTGAGGACATTTAAGGTTATTTTATTTCATTCTATTCTAGCTCAGGCTCATATACAGTAGTACTAATAAGGCGGCAAGTCCGATATATAATATGGGGAGAGGCCATGAAGGGCTTTAAAAATCAACAATAAAATCATAAAATTAAGTTATTACTTTATCAGTTCCCTTTGAGGACAGGCTCCCCCCTTGATGCTCCATTGGTTCAGTGTCTTGTCCAGGGACACTTCAACATGTGGCCTGGAACCAGGGGGAATTGAATCGCCAACCAACCCAGGGTTGGGTTTGGGTAAGGTTTGGCCTGCACATTCTTTAGCTCAGGTTAGTTTTGTTTTTAAATTTTTCATATAACATTCATAGAAAAAAATTGGACCAAATGTATTAAAGAGGAGGCTTTGTGCCATGGATCTCCCCAAACCTAAGTATAAAACTCAATCCAGCAAAATGCATGAAACTATCAATCAGAATAGAGAGAATATAGAAGATTATATACATAAAAATGTCAGTATGTTATGGCTATGTTGGCTGTATAACACACACAGTTCTAAGCAGCAAATGTTTGTGGTATACTTGATTTCAACATTTACACCACGCTTAAGAAATGAGTACAAAAACTGTGTTCTACAAAATTTTACTGAAGACTTAACATCAGCTTTAGAAATACATTTGATTTGCTTGGCTACTGAGTTATTAAAATTATTGCATTTAATTAATTAAATTAAATTGAGAAAAAAAGCAAATACAGTAAGTGGGAATAAAAACATGGATGCAATAAAATACTGTACATGTCTAAAGAAAATATGGCAGTGAACAAGTCTGATCGGAACCAAGGATGAAGAGGTCAGATTTCAGTCACACTCAGTTCCTCTGGATAATCCAACAGCTTGGAGCATAAAAACCTAATGTTTTGCCTGGCAGCTTGTGCTGGTTCGTAGACTGAGGACTGTGGCTGGTGCAAGACCATGAACTGTTTTAAAAAGAACTAAGATAAGATTAAAATCACTATGGTAACTGACAGGCAGCAGCCACTGAAAGAGGCTAGAGGCAGCACATCACAGGTGTGTTGATAAAAAGCACTCTGATTAGTAATTAGCTCCTGTGAGGGTAAAGGCTTTGAGTTTGCTTGATTGGCTGGTGTGAAGCAGGAAGGAGACAGAAATTTTCTCCTGTCAACATTTTCTTTCAAACTGACTCCACAGCGCAGTGAACGTTCGCTGAACTCCTCCTGTGTCACGTTGGTGTTTGTGTCCCCCAGTAACAATGACTGTGACAACAGCTGTGTCTTGTGGATCCTGTGCCCCACCAGCCCTATCTCCTAAATATTAAATTGCTTTTTAGCTTAACCAACTTCTCTCATAGTTGAATCATGGCATCTGGATGTCTTTCTTGTTAAGTTAAAACATTTCACTAGCTTTTTCAGTCTGGGGAGAGTTGACTGGAGGCTACACATTTATCCTCCAGGTTCGTTTCACTTCACACCTGCCTTTTAGCTTCTGTTGAGGTGGGGAGGTTTTCTGCTATATGGTTCAACAGCCGTGTCTCCTAAAAATTACATTTGTATAGGATGAAACTGCAATCCTGATTACGGTTTGTAACAGGACGTATTTGTGACACGATTGTATTTTCTGTTAACGTAATGAACATATGTTCATAGTTAATGTAAATGAGAAGTAGCAAATACGTTGATACTGAACGTATTAATGAAACGTTCACAGGCAACGTAATTTTGTCAGCCAAAATATCCGATCTACAGGCGGTTTTATGTCACCTAAAATATCTGATGTTACATTTCAACATCCAGATAGGTGAGTGTAGCATTATTAAAGTGATTTAGGGCGGGAATCAGGCATCACAGCAGTGGGTTAGTGTCAAGTGAAAGACTGGGGGCATCTTGATGGATAAAAATGTCATTTCACACAATGGCTTGAAAAACACTACAGTAAAAATGACACCAAAACACAATCTTTATTCTAACCCTAACCTCAGTACTTTTATTGCCTAAACCCAACCTCACAGGAGTCTTTGGTCTCGTACTCGGTTCTCTGGCATGTGAGTCCTGCTCAGTAAATGCCCTCCATCCACCACAACCACCTCCTTCCAAACCGTTTTGCATTAATAAATGTAACATGTCATTTGTTCATTCACAAAAATACGCTTCAGTACAACGTGACAATTGTATTCTACAAAAACGTAATTGGGAATGCAGTTTTGAAAAGATAAAAGAACAAAAATCTGAAGCACGCAGACTTTATTCTAAACTTTGTCCTAATCTCGGCTAATATTGAGGAAATTTCCCTCTTTGGCTGGTTGAAACTTCGTTTATGTAATGTAAAACCTCAGTCAGAATAAATGTAATGCAGTAGATGATTTCCATCTAAAAAAAGCATAACATTTAGAAAGTGAAGTACAAGTAGCTTGTACACTAATTGAGTAAATTCACTTACTGTAGCTACATTCTTGATCATCCTAATAATCCAACAAGTACTTTGAGAAAGTTATAACTAAATATTTAGGCAAACTTTTCCTGTTTTATCCTCCATTCTCAGTGTTGCTCTGCCACCTCATTTTCATCTGTTTATCTCATTTATTCCCACCCGGCTCAGAGAAAGTGTTTGTGGAAGCACGCTGTAGCCTCTGTGGAGGAAGACACTTGGCTGTCAGCAGGATTTAGTTAGTGTGAATTATTAATAGCAGAGAAGCAGGAAGACGGATGTTTGTGTCCGGAGCACCTCGATCAGCCCAAAGGCCACTGCACATCATGGTAATGTTTTCTGATTTTAGCAGCTGGTCTGACTGTGATAACACAATATGCTTTAAAAAATACTAACTGTACTGACTCACATTGTGACATTGAAATGATGGGTGCACACACTCATGGAAAAAGTCCAATAACAACACCCTAAATTATAACTGCAACTAGAACTAGTTACATTTTTAGGTTTGTTAAAAAGAGTTGGTGTTCACTGATTGAAAAGAAATCAGTATAAAAGGCAGTTTAATCGCCAAATATGTCTCATGTAAACAAACCTACAACTGCATCAAAATTAAGACCTGTAAATTCTGAATATAATCCTACACTGTAAAGTGCCTTGAGAAACTTTATGTTGTAATTTGGCGCTATACAAATAAAGTTGAATTGAACTGAATCAAATGAATGGCTGCCTTTTACATTTGAATGACAGGTTGTGTCTTTTAAATTCTGCCCCAAACCCTATACTCCATGCACCTTGGACCTGAAGTCTGGAACTGTTCCTGTGAGTTTTCCTTAAATAGCCTCTTATAAGCACAGCTGTTTCCCCTTGCTTGCGTCTTTTCCTTGCACCTTAGTCCCTCCCACTACAAAGATTCATGGAGCAATGGAAAGAAAAGACATGAGGAGAGAAACTGAGGAAATTTAACATTAGAGGCATGAGCCGTTCTTTGATAATGCAGCATTAGAAGAGATTCAATTACAGAATATCAGAGCTTCAAATAAACAGTTTCACCTCAATAAGATATCAGCCAGATATGGTTATGGTTTAGACTACTTCCTGCAGTGTGTGTGTGTGTGTGTGTGTGTGTGTGTGGGCGTGTGTGTGTGTGTGTGTGGGCTACTGAACAGCAACTGACTTGGGCTCTTTACATGATGCAGAATTCCTTTATTCACATTGTTGCAAGTACATACTTCTTACATAAGCAATTTACAATTTAGAATATCAGAATATTTATGTTTTTATGTCTATGTCTGTCTGCACATCTTTCTTGTTAGGTTAAAACATTTCACTACTTATCCAAGTAGCTTCTTCAGTCTGATAGAGCTGGTTGGAGACCACAACACTCATTTTAGTGTCAAGGCCAGAGAAGCAGTTGCAGTTCTTACTGTGCTTCCCATCTGAAAGAAGCATTAAAACAAGTATTTGTATTTTTTACCTTGAAAATGATATAATTTTGTATCAATGGAAGTCCAGAATAAAATATAAAACCAAAATAAAGCATAATATGGTCACTTTAAAATGAATATGCCCATATCAACAACCCCTCAAAACAAAATGACAAAAAATCTACTGTATAGTGTCATGATGTCATTATCATCTTGAAATCAATTTCAAATCCCTAGCTCAAAGTAAGTGTCATTTGTAACATTTATTGTGATGCATATCAAAAATCTTTTAAATGGTAAACACCAAAATATAAAAGCTATTTTAAATGCAATGAGAAAACACAAAAAGTACAAAGCTCTATCCATATCTTCAGTTTTTAAAAGCAGAATGTTTTATTGACTTATGCTGAAAAGAAAACATGTCTCTGGCACTTGCTTTTAAAATGCCTCGCACTAGACTCAAGTAAATCGAGTAACTTGCCAAGCTTATTTGCACCAGTTGAAAATCCATTTGCTATCTGGTTTCTAAAACACCTCTTGCCCTGGAGAGATTTTACTGTCACAAAATGTGTATGAACTAAAAAGAAGTCCAGCTTGGACAATTTAACCAATCAATTCACTCTCATCAGACAGCCAAATTGGTCAATTTTTCAGTCTTCCACTTTGCCATCACTTTTAGTAGCTTTCATTAAGGTTGCAAGAACATATCAATGTGATGAACATTTGCCTCAGCAATTGATTTTTCTTAAACTGGATGCTGTGGAACTGAACAATATGTTCTCATCTCTCAGCGTGGAATAATGGTGCTTTGTCAGGTGTGCAAGAAACACAGACAAAGTGGGATTGGTGCGTCCTTGTAGCGTGCGATATTGAACCCACTTGTAGAGAGAGGAACAACAGCTAAGAAAGCACATGCACTAATGTAGTAACACCTGAGTGCCGAAATAGATTCCACCGGCCAACGAAGTTCCAAGTTTTAGGTCAATGTAATGTCGTTTAACCTGTTAAAAACATGGCTGAACGGAATTTGTTCCCAGGCCGGCATCACAAAAAATTAGAGGCAAAAGTACATAATAATTAATCTAGAAAACACTAATAAAAGTCATCAAAAACATACAGTCACAATGTTAGAAATGTTAGAAAATGAGCAGCTTGTGGCACAGAGTTCATGAACATCACAGCCTCAGGGAAGAAGCTGCACCTCAGCCTTGATGAATGGACTTTGAGGCTTTAAGGGAGAAAACAATGGAAAGGAGGGAGTACTCACTGTACCAGAGACTGGAGATAACAATCGAGTAGATGATCTGAAAAAATGAGTGGTAGGAGCTTAAGAGGAAACGTAATTCTGTTTGTCCTCTTCTCACAGTCTCCTGATCTGCTCACCTGACATGTTTGCATGGCATCAAATACTGACACTTGACTTAGGGTGTCTCATACTGATACTTAAGGTACTTTGTACATCTTTGATGTTACTATTTTAAACCCCGGCAAGAAGCACTATTGGCTGATCCATCCTACCACGTCCCTAAGCAGATCTAGGCAGGGAAACAAACAAAAACAAACACACAGCTCTTGACAGTTACAATGGTTGAAATACTTCTTCATTACAAAGCTAACAATGTCTTTCACATTCACAGTCTCTGGATCATCCCTGCCCCAACCACTGCAAATGACTTTCATCAGGTATATTCGGTTAATCAAAAGCTGGAAGTTACCATTTAACTTTGTCTTCCCCTGCTTCACCCTCATTTAAGGACAGAGACACATCAAGCTTCAGAGAACCAGGGGCAACTGAAACAAATGTTTCAAGAAGAAGACGAAGACCATGTCACAAATTAGCACTAGAAATGACCGTCTGTACCAGCAGTTTGTATTCACAAATTCAAGCACATGGCAGCATTTGCCTACTATTGCCACACCACTCTCGCTCAAACCAGACAGTTACTACCTCTAATGGAGAATATGTGTAATTAGAAGCTGTAAAAGGCACCGGCATTCATTTCCATTTTTGTGCAACATACTTGAAAAGGGGTCGAACCAGGGCCAACTATGTCGACAGATGTTCACCAATGGGCTGACATTAGCCAACTTTCAGCTTGGTGTGTCTCAGCCCTAAGCCAGTCCGGCTACATTGGCAGTAATGTACTGAAATGGACAAATAAGTTATTTGTTTGTTGTTAAGAAGTGAATATATTAATGGAAACATATTTGTTATTTGTTAGTTTATGAGCATACTCTACAAGAGCTCCCTCAGACAGCACACTCTTTTCAGCCAAATCTGACTGAATTATGATTGTTCGTGTCCTTTAACCACATTGTCAGATTGCAGTATGTATTATATCTTAAATGCCACCCGGGCATAAATTTGTTGTTAAAGTCTACATTTCTCTTTCTTTCTCTCGCTCGCTCTCCATTTTCTGTGTGGCTTTTGATATTTAAGTGGTACATTCCCCCAGGCCAGTGTCACTGCACTCCCCAACCTGACATTCATGTAGAAAGAATGCAACTAAATTACTCCCTAACACTGGAAGACTTTACAAGATCTTTGCAATTATGCTCACACTAAGCCTGAAACATAGAAAACAAAAATGTGGGTCAATAGTTCATCACTGTATGTATTATGCTTTAAAATGACTGATAAACAATTTAGATCCTTTGGCAGCTGAGGGCTTTTTATGCTCCATGAAGCTGAAAGCCATCTGGCTGATGAAGATAACTGACTACCAATGCTTTCTAGGTAGCAGCAAGTAAACACAAAAAATACTTCTGACTTGTTAAACAGCGATAAAATATCACTGTTTGTTCCCTATTAAAAGAAAGTGTATGAGTGTCCTCTCTGATCAGAAATGCATTGTGTTTGCAATGTGTGTTGAGAGTTATAATGTCAACATAAACAGCCTACCTCAGTGTCAGACATTAAGGCAGAAGAGACCTCAAGCACCTTTTGTTTCTCCAACTTGCTTCAATTGCCTGTCTGCCACATCCTATGTTCTGAATTCAGGGGAATAACCATGGCTTGATAACTATCTCCATATCAGTACACACACTGAAGATGTAAACACAAGAGGCTCAAGTATGCGTGCTTCAGTGAATACATTTGTGCTTTGCTTCAATAGGATATTTTCATCCATATTGCAAACACTTGTCTGAACCAAATTCGTGTTTGATCAGGAAAAGGAGAGTGATTATTAACAACAATACATTTAGCCACGGTCTCCGGCTCTGCTCGCTGGTCTGTGCCTTATATGGTCATTTCCTGTCATTGTTCTCCCCACACTCTGCTCTCCTGCTGCTTCACCAATTTCCTGCAATCAGTCTAACTCAACACTCCTGTTCCCCCCCTTTTATAAACACGTCTGTCAGCTTCGTTCCCCTGCCGTATCGTCTGCCTTCCTGATCTTTAGTACAGCAACTTTCCAGCATTCGTCTCTGACAGGACCTTATGTCATCAACTCTGCCTGAAACCCTGACCTCCATTCTGCCTTGACAGGGCCACGGAGTCGACTGTGTGCAATTTCAGGTGTTCTAAAGCTCTGTCACAATCAAACAAACTCATAATTTACATTGTTGGACTGGAACGTCCATAAATAAGTGCATCTGTTTTCATTATCTAGTTTGAGGATTATAATAATATAAAATATAATGTAAATATATAATGTCCATACCTGTTCAAACTGATTATTCTGAGGATGATTATAGTTCCTGAGCTGTGAGCTATATACACCTATATATCTATAAAATTGATATATTTCTAGGAGATTGGAAGATCGCAACAAGTTGGCTCACTTCTACTGTCTATATCCCTGATCTCCATGGTTACGGACTCTACTTGCTCTATGGTAGTGAAGTCTGACACATCAAACTATCCCACATAAACAAACCTTTAAATAAGCTACAGAAGTAGAGTAAAGGGAAGAGGTGACAGAAGTTTAAATAATGTCATTTAAATAATAAAAAAGAAGAATTAATTATGTATAATTATGTAGAAAACCCAACAATTCCACTTGAGCAGTGGAGAGGGAAAAATTCCCCTTAACAGAGCTGGAAACCTCCAGCAGAACCAGGTTCATCTGCCATGATTGGTTGGGGTGAGTAATTCTGTGATAACAGTTCCAGGGATTTACTGTAATCAATTTAGAGAGGAATGGGTCTCTGCACTGCTTGGTGGCAGTGTGTCCAGTGAACACCTGAACAGAGGGTACATGTCTCTGTGACGGTGTGGTAGGGTAGGTTCTGGAGATGAAAACAGAGTATGTCTTTTAATATAGTTTGATTTGCAGATGTGGCAATTATTATAACCAATAAGCAGATGTAGCTAGATGATGTCGACAGCAAATATAGGTTGAGGATATTGCCAGGTGAGCGTGTAGTGTATGATGATAGCCTGAAGGCATGACCTTGGAGAATGCAGCTCCACAAGAAAAGTGTGAAAGGCAGGACAGTTGATAAGGAGAGGGGCTAACTAGGCCCTATGTAGAAAAAACACAGTTGGATAGATGACAGTACACATTCCATTTCTTTCAAAAATTCTTGAAAGAGCCGTCCTGGCACAGCTTTCTTTATTTCTCCATGAGCACGATCTAACAGACCCTTTTCATTCTGGTTTCAGTAAAGGACGCTCGACTGAGACCTCCCTCCTGGCAATGGTGGATGACCTTCATGGTGCAAGAGCTGCTCACAGATCATCTGTCGTCATTCTACTGGATCTATCTGCTGCTTTTGACACGGTTAATCACCAGATTCTTCTCATCACACTGAGATTTAGGAATTACAGGAAGCGTACTGAATTGGTTCTCCTCTTATCTTCAAGACAGGTCCTTCCAGGTATCATAGGGAGTTGAGACATCCACACTGTCTAAGGTAACCACAGGGGTCCCACAAGGCTCTGTCCTTTGCCCCCTTCTTTTCTCACTATTCACTCGTTCACTTGGACACATCATCCAATCCCATGGCTTTTCCTATCGCTCCTATGCCGACGACACTCAGCTCTATCTGTCTTTTCCACCAGAGCATACCACTATTTCAACAAACATTTTGGAACTCATGTACAGTGATATCAGCCACTTTAAGAGAAGCTTTTAGTTTATCCAATGTCTGTGAAGATTCTCAGTCATCCAGGTAAAGTAGTCTGAGGATTGAGTCATGGCAACTGGACTTCTTTCTTCC
>JAUYWH010000024.1:1388815-1412025 GCA_034779795.1 Ctenopoma multispine | reverse complement strand
TTCTGTGGATGCAGAACGAAACGTCTCTACTTGGAAGAAAGAAGTCCAGTTGCCATGACTCAATCCTCAGACATAGTTTATCCAATGTTAATGTGTGGTTCTTCAATCCTTTCCAGCCTGGATAGAATTTCTATTCCTTAAATCAGGCACAATCTCCCTGATTTACACCTAATTACAATATCATTGTTTAAGGATTTACATCAGTTAATAAGAGGTTCACATACTTTTGCCACACACAAATATTTGACATTTATTTGTTTTCTACAAATGAATTAATATGTATAGTTTTAATCTTAGTTGTTTAACTAGATTCATGGGTTTGGTTCAATTTAGAAATAATTTTTGGGATTGGGTAGGGTTTGGTTAAGTGGGTCCATGTGTCTTTAGTTTAATCTAAAGTGCTATTAAAATTGGTGGCGAACTTTGTGAACTTGATATGTTGCTTCTGGAAGAATAACACAATTGCATTAGGTTTTAATTTGGCTTGGACATGAAACACAACATGCTCGTCAAAGTTTGGATTGAGTACAGCTACCATGACTGAGATCAGGTTTGGGCATAAAAATGCATCTCAAGCATTTAATAGCTCTGTCAGTGTTCTGACTGCCAGCCTAACTTCCACTCTGGTATATGTTCAGTTTTCATATCAGACACACTTTACACAAGCTGTATATTACGAGGTGCAAAAGTGCAACATGAACACAAATTTACTTGGACACAGACAAGCTGTTACTGCCTGTAATTGCGATTAGACCAGAGTCATGGCAGAATTAAGTAAATGTGTCACTTAAAGCCCTGTGGAGAGTGTAAATGCCAAACGAAGCATGGCATTTAGATCACTATCAGTCACTTACTCTCTCTTTCTTTTCCAATCTCTCTCCTGCTCTGCCTGCCGTTCAGACATTTTTGTAACATTTGCCCCACACAGTTTGTCTGTCTTGCTTTTATTTTATTTATTTTTAACTGTCCTTCATTGCGCTACGACTGTGATTACCTCATTGCATTCACAGTCCCACACACAAGCATTCCAGGGGACATGGTGTTAACTACAGTCAGATATAGGACTGAGATGACTTCTATATCTGACATCAGGTTAGGAGGTAGCACAGGTTAGAAATACAAGGTAAAATATTATAAATGTTATAAAAGTTACAAAAGTTCTAGCTTTAAATGGAACATTAAAACATGTTTTATATAGAATGCCGCATTTTACATATTTATTTGATTGTAATTATAGATGCAGCATCCTCCAACTAGCGTTTTGGAGGTGTAATTGCAGAGCGAACCAGACACACCAACACACAAGTACAAAGCATTTTGTTTTAATAATCTGACTCTGAAAAGTAACTAGCTCCTACTGTACTTATCACATACATGGAGTGGATTAAAAGTATGATATCTCCCTCTGAAATGTGGTGAAGTAGAAGTTTAAAGTAGGAGAAAATGGAAATACCCACAGTAGCAACAACAGTGTGTCAGTAGCTTCACTTCTGCTTTGTGATGACTGTCTGACAGTGAAGTGGCCAATTAAGTCTCCACTCCTTGAATCATTTAAATAACAAGCTGTTAGATCTCTGTACTGACATATAATGAGGTTATATTAATTGGCCTTTTTACAAGATGACATATTCACAATACGTTAATGTATTGAGGCTAGAGAATGCTCAGGATCATCTGAAGCTACTCACTTCATTTTGTTTTCAGAAACTTTCCTTAAAAACAAAAGTGCGAGGGAACATGAAATGATGGGAAATGTGCTTTTGAATCATGGACAACAACAACAACAACAGTGAACACTAAGAACTAGCTACAGTAACTTTTAATGATTATTCTTTTCTTTTAATCCTATTACCTCCATTGAAAGAGTTATTGTTAACCTCTTTGTCACCATTGGCAGCAACACAAAGGAACATCTCACTCAAAGGTCCACAGCGTTGGAAGATACAGTAATTACTTGATTTGCCTTGCTGTAGATTGAATTTCAGCGCAGAGCAAAGTTTCTGAATTTTGTCCTCTGTCTTTCACTGTGTAGTCACATTAGTCGGGGATCTCTTCACGGGTGGTGATGAGGAATGATTACGGTGACCTCCAACGCATATGACTTCAGTGTATTAAATTGAAGTAGACTCCTGTGTCACTCATTGCTTTCGGTTATTCCTGTTCTACATCTAAGAAGACTAATGGAGTTATTTGTTACTCACAAGCTGGAAGACACAGCAGGGCTTGGGCATAGTCATCTCCAAGCTAATTTAAAAGGCACATCCAGGTGCACTGTGCACAATGGGGTTGGATGAATTGGAATAAATCCGGAGGCATGTGTTTTAAGGCAATTGATTTATTCTTTATATGGTTTAACAACTGCAGCACAGAAATTCGTGGTAACAGTTAAATTATAGAGACGTCACAAGAAACTGCCACAATGATGTGGGTAGTGCAAGGCCAATATGAGCAAATATTTGGAGCTGCCAACAACATCCAGCATGAGGTCAGACGCTGCTGCAGAGACAGAAGACAGCAGTGAGGAGACTGAATCAGTGTCAAGCTAATATACTTCCTCATTCCGTTGGCTTTCCCACCAGTTTCCACTTCCCCCTTCGTTGTGCCCCCTGCAAAGACTGCAGGGCCCTAAAATACCTCTCGCACCAGAAAAAGTGAGTGATGCTTGTGGTGACCATTGCACTATTGGAACAGCTCTGTGAGACTGCATGTTAGTATGCAGTTCTAGACCTGGATGTATCTTTCAGCATTGATGGAGACGTTCCAGATGTGCAGGCTGCCTATACCTTAGGCACTAATGCCACCCCCCCACCCCCCACCCCCATATCATCAGAGATGCAACCTTTTAAACTAAACACTAAAACAAGACGGAAGGTCTCACAGCTCTTCAGCCCAGAGGACGCAGGCCCATGCTCATATTTGGCTTCTGCTTTACATGATGGAGCTCTAACTTGCATTTTTGGATGGTACAGTGAACAGTGTTTTCACAGAAAGTGATTTTTGGAAGTAGTAGTATGAGGTGATTTCCATCACACAATCATGCAGGTTTTGTTTTGTTTTCATTCCACGCTACATTTTCACAACACATTTTACTTCAGGTGTGGTTTTTCATTCCCTTTCATCACTGACTTTGGGCCAAGTTGTGACAAAATGGAGCGTTGTCCAGGAGGATCCCCCCCAGTTGTTGCAGCCTGCGCCAAACCTAGACAAAAGAGTAGAGACCACACATGACTTATAACTTAAAATATTTCTATTTTACATAACTAAATGTCAAACTAACAGTAAGAACTAAGAACAGACCGAACAACAAAGGAAGAATAAGACTGACTGGTGAGCTGAACCTCACTGACTACACCCACCTGACTTATGCAGAGGGGGTCATCACAATTTTTTATGAAAATAAAATGCACATTTAAAAGTAACATGAGCAGCAGGAAGGCCACCTAACTGCTTCAGGTGCTACATATTTATAGCATCAATATTTATCTCTGTTCCTCTATGGTTTCATCCCCTTAACTCTGTCTGCAAGCTAGTGATAGCACAGGGAGAGCGGAAATCAGGGACACTTCTCCATCACACTTTTTTTTTTCTACTGGTACTGCTGCTCTCCTTAAGATTGTTGAGATTGCTGCCCTCCTGACATTAAGATTGGGCAGCTCTTGTCGGCTGAGTAGCTGGCTGGCTGGTTGCTTTGTAATCTGCAGGCGTGGAATGCAAGGCTCGCTTTGTCTGGAGATTTGTGTATGCTCAAAAAGCTCTGAGACTTTTCTGAGCACGACCTCAGATTATCAGCACCATCACATGTTCTGATGGCAACAGAGAAAGAGGGTGAAGATTCTCTTTTTTCAGTTAGATCCTCCCAAAAGGGTATTTTAAGACCACTGAAAAATGTCTCTGCTTTGATCAGTTACTTCACCTTAATAGCACCCGTCCCTGCCCCTGCTGTTGTACTGAATGTTTCAAAGTAGTACTTATACTGTATGTGGGTAGGAAGTCTGGCACCGTGATAAATGGTTTTATGAAGGAAACAGTGAGAATCAATTGAACCTGTTTGAACTTTATCAGTGGACCAACATAGCAAAAGATCTGGTCGGTCTGCTCTGGGAGGTGTGTAGGATGGTGCAGCTGAGATTGTGTTTATGCAATGGAAGCAGCAATGTTGTTTTTGTCCTAATTTTCTCATGTGAAATTTTGTCTCTTGTGTATTTACACTTTTCACAATTTACAGAATATGGCTTTATAGGGCAGAGAGACACACTATAAATCATATGTATATTGTACAAGGGTTAATTCTGTACCCACATTCATGATTCCCAGATGATCAAGCTAATGTTTGGTGATGTATGTGCCATCCCTAGAGGATCACATTTGTGCTCTTAACTGACACGGCTTGACGTCTTAGATTGCTTGCCATGAAATTTAATAAGGGATTAGTGTCCCCTTAAAGATGAATTGTAATTCGTTTGTGATCCTCTTCCTCTAGTGTCATCATCATATAATTAAAAGATTTAGATACGAAATTAGATGATAGCTGCTTTACAAATAACAATAGTCAAATTAGTAAGTGAATTTGACCAACATTCAAGATCATGTAAATTATGAAGTCATAAATATGAAAATGAAAAAGACTACTTTCCACTGAAAACAGTTGGCAACACTGAACACTAAAATCTATTACAAGCAGTGGCACCAGGTGGCCTGGCAGTCCCTGTGCTATATTAATGCCTAGAGGAGGAACTGGCTGATGAAGTCTAATGTTACGTCTGGCCACCTGCTACTTCCGTGAGGTGGAGATACCCAAATCAGTCAGGAGGTGGTAGGTACTTGGCCTATGTTTATAAATGAATGTAGAACTGACTGAATTTGATTCCAGAAAAAAAACATTATATGTAAATTCAAGATGTATTTATATTTGTGGGCACACTTGAATTTTGTAGAATTTTATAACCATACTAATTATCTGTGTTGTAGGTTTGTTATTATTTCAGAAAACATAAAGTTGTATACTTGGCATAACAAATATTTTATTAAAAATAAACACACATAATGTTTTATATCTAAAAAGATCTTGACATTTGAGTGTAACACCATTTAACTAATTATTTTCATTCCCAATGTGCCACTCTTCTTTGAGTGTGTGCCCCTGTCTGACCAAACCATTGAACAAATCCAGACCTGTCCCTGTGCACACCCAATACTATGTTTGTCTTCTCAGTTTAATTCTAACTATCATCAGGTCTGCAGCAATGATGTTAGAAAACTAAAATTGTAAGTAAGTTCAAATTACACATTGTACTTTGTACATCGTACACTAATTTTATGACATTGCAAAGGCACTAACATCCTAATTTGCCAGTTATGTACACTTCTTTTTTGAATGGAAAAACAAACACAGTAATACTTTACTGCTCATTTATCATTCACATTAATGTAGCTGTAGTCAGACATGTACACACATACAAACATGGTTGTGTTCGTGAATGATGACAATGCAATAATATTATGAAATAGGTCTTCGTAGAACATTTTACAGTTGTTAACTGATACTGTATAAACACTTATAAATGTCTTTATAGCTGCTTACAAACATTTTTGTGGGTTATGAACTAAAATGTTAAATTCTTGTAAAATGATTATTTATGTTAAAACCTGTTTAGTTTAGTTGTCTGTGTTTTTGTCCTGTAGTTATTGTCATTCTATTTTTAGCTGTTTTTACTGTTTTTTGGCTTTGTCCATTGTTGGTGGCTGCAGCTTACCCTGGAGGATCAACAAAGTTTCACCTAATCTTATCAAACCAGGGACTGTGGCCATCACTGTCAATTCACTAACAATACAGAGTCAACAAGGGGCAACAGGTCATTTTGCTTCTCTGCCTATTTACCAAGTGTTGGCAGGATGTTGCTGTTCTTCAAGAGACTTGTTAGTCCCCCAGGTATTAGAGAACGCTGCAGACACACTGCAATGCTAATGACCATCATTTTGACATTGCTCTAGCTTGACTTACCTAGGGTAGTAGTACGTAGGAGTAGTGACAGACAAGTGAGCTAATCAAGCTGTAATCCTAGAATTCTATACATTTCTAACTTAAGCTAAAGCTAAATCAGTTCTGAATCCAGGCCATAAAGTTGATTGGCTGTTTATCAAACCCTCCTCCAAACAACTATTGTCCAGTCATAGCTAAGCAACCAAAATGCTTAAGCGTTAGATCTCTCCACATGCTGAAGTGCCGTTTATATCTAGTCAAGGAGCTTATCATTTTTATTTTGAGCCATGGAACAAAACAGTAGTGGTTCCCAACCCTGGTCCTGAAGGACCCCTGTCCTGCTTGTTTTCCAACCATTCCTGCACTTACAGCTTCTGATTGGCTGAACACACCTGATCCAGGTAATCAGCAGTGGGTAGAGATGACATTTCATGACCAGTTTATGCAAAAAAACAGGAAAAAAAGTTCACTTTCTTTTTCCCACCACTATAGATTGGTAATGTGGAAGGTGATATCTTATAAAGCCAGCTATACATTGATGTTGTCTCTGAATGATTGAGTAAAAATGATTTTCTATTGTCATTACCATCTCTCATGTCAGATAAAGATATTCAGAAAATAGAGAAGAAACTTTCCTTCTTCCGCCTGTGACTCCAAAGACCTTTGCGAGAGGGCGAGTGACAGGCAGGCAACATAGTTAGAAATACTTCCTGATGGTGAATGCTTAATGGAACTGACACACTGGGGAGCCACAGGTTTTGTTACGCAATTGCATTGCTGCCCTGTGAGGCACATAGAGCATAGAGCGTCCCACTGTGCCAGGCTGCCCTACAGCTGCCTCCACACAGGAATGGAGCCATCAGTACAGAGGTTAAGGAGGAGTATGTACAGGAGTGAAGGTGATTGTATTTCCTGTTCCAACATCTTAGTTTATGAATACAGTGCTATGTGGCAGCTAACTGCTAAAATATCTTCATTAGACTTTGAGTTCAGCATATGAATGCACCATCAAAAAGCATCACTAGACAGTTTTAATTCACGGGTATACTGTGTGAGTCTCTGTCAGGTCGATCCCTTACTCAGCTAGACTACCAGCCAGGACAAAAAGGCAGATGGTGTGCCTTAACAATATTCAATACAGGAATACACTCCAGTTTAAATGTAAGAAACTCTTCACAGTATGTAATGTGCTTGATTCGACTTAAGACCTATACAGGGAGCTTGGCATTTGAGGCAACTAGTAGGACTTTTACTTACCAGTGCAGGTGCCCAGGGCACAGTTTCAGCAAGGATGAGGGTTCAGACAAGGATCAGTACCCTCACTCCCTGAAGCTCTTGTAGCTTGAAAAGACCTCTGCAACGTAGAGATGAATAAGGCCCAGGTCCATTATATGCTGGACTAGGAGCCTGCAACACCCTTCCAGGCTGTAACTCAGTCAGCTTGATAGTAAACATGATGTCCAACCTGCCAGGAGTTTCAAACTATAGGGCAAGGAAGGAGTGAAACATTCAAAGACAATTTGCTGCTGGAGATCAAGTTAAATAGAGAGATGTGAAATGCTGCATGAATAGAGTGTGCATGGGGGGATTATGACAACAGGAAAGAGAAGCTCAAAAGGACCCACAAACACAAAGAGCCATGCCCTTAGCTGTCTGTCAGACTTTATCATCTGAGGTTGCTATGGTGCTGAAATTCCTGATGAATCACAGGTCACCTACACCTAAAAGCAGACTGTTGGTCATTAGTCTGCCAGCAGGACTTTTTACCTGCTGGGGCTTTAGGTTTGGGAGTTTGATGACAGAGGAGCAGACTGAGCATGCTGTTCGGTTTATCATCTGTGTGCACAGCATGCACAGGTTCTGTTCATTATTCCATTTGGCTGATCAGTAGTAATACTACATCTGTAATTTTTTGGCAGGAATCAGAACTTCTGCTTCTTCTGTTTACAATGAGGTCATTATGTATGATTTTGCATAAAATCTTAAACTAAAATAGTTAGATTAATAAGCAGGGGATTCTGAATTATTTTAGAGGTGAGACTTAGTTTAATTTGGGTTGATTTTCTTTACTGTAAGGAATTGGGGATTTTTTACAGTGTGCCAGATCTAAATGGGTTTGATGAGACGGTTCTGCATAACCCTCATCAACTTGTTTTGAGCAGTCTGCAGCCTTGTTTTAAGCAGTTGAGAGGAACCGCACCAAAACATGACAGCATAGTCAGAGTTGGATTGCAATAAAGACCCTGGCAGAATCTTTATCTGTTATTTATCTTTATCTGATTTATCTACTTTTCTGGCTAAAAATTATGTCTTTTGAATAAATGTACAGTAGATTCCACCACTGGCAGTTTGTAATGTAGTTTGTTTGGCAAAGTATTTTTGAATAGTCAAAAGGAGAACCTACTGACTGAGGATGATTAAAATATGAATCAAATAATATATCTATCTATCTATATATAATATAGATAGATATATATAATATAGATATTTACAATGTTTATGTGCCCAGTTGAGACCTGCTTTAACTGTTGTTCTTATAGCCTGTTAATACTAGTAGTAAGAGTGTACAACAACACAACATACTTGAGTGGATGCACATAAACAAATATGAACTGCATGAATATGCACATGTATCTGAAGGAAATTCAGTTTCCCAGAGAATGATTTAGTGAATACAAATATCTGAGAGTCTCTCTCTCTCTCTCTCTCTGTCTCTCGCACACTCCATATATATATAAATGTACCATGTCAATCAGGCTGTTGATTGCAGTCTGGAGAGGTGAGATTTTTTGCCATGACAAGAAGATAGACAGATAGGGACAGATGAGTTCCTCAGAGTGGTGCAAACAACCACAAACCACAAAAATACAATTAATCTATTCCTTATCATGATATACCCGTCACCCTGCGGTACTTTGTTTGTATCTTTGTCTCTCTCTGTGGTGGCGAAACAGTGCTTTTGGTAGCCCATCTTTTTTTAGGAGAGCCAGCACTGCCAAGCTAGAATTAAACCAGTTTAAAGAAGTGAGTTTTTTACATGGGGTGTTGATGGAACTCAGCCTCCAATGTATCTTTGATGCATTAGAAGAAAAACAACCACCAACAGAAACCAATCTCATTTACTAGTGTACAGGAAAACCCTCCAGCAGTACAGAATAGGGACAGTGGTGTCAGTAAGTCTGCTCTACTGTCTGTCCAACACTTAAAGCCTGAGAAGGCAAACAGCTTGACAGAGTGCCATGACATCTAGGTCCAGCAGATGCTACTTTATTCACCTGGCATCCAAAAAAAAAACCTCAAGAAGAGCAACAGAGGAGTGAACACTCTTCCAAGACAGATGTTGTATGTACAGAACAGAGAAATGTAGGAGATTTACATTACAGATAACATAACCTTTTATAGATATACTATAAATGATAAATATGACCAGGAAGGATGCTGAGCAAAAGTGTCCCCAACCGATACAAAGTGAAGCACACAAGTTATCCACAGAGTTTTACACATCAAGGTCAGTTTACTCATCATACTACTCATCCTTCAGCCTCTGTTTACACCCACATTACACTGAGTCATATTCTTTACAGTGACCGCCAACACACACTAAATTTGCAATATTGGTGCAGCCTCCAACATGGATTCGTTTTGTGTCAGTAAAAACATGGCAGACGGCAGTGACAGCACTTCAGAGAGATTTCACAGACACTTAAGAGGCCAAAAGGTTTCCATCACTGCGTCTTGTGTCTTAGTCCCTCCCGCTAAGATACATGGAGGGATGCAAGAAAAAGCCATGAGGAGAGAGGACCTGAGGAAACAGGGTTTTTGGAGACATTAAAGGTCCTCTCCTCTGAACTGATCTGCCACGACATCTCTCAACGGTGGAGTCAAGCTTGGAGTTGTAGTGACCTTTGTTTGTTGGAGTTTGTATTAGTCTAAAAACACGCTGTCCAAATATAATTATGATGCTAGGGATTGTTTAGAGCTAGACAATGGTTCTGTTATTTTCACTGTAGTTCAGTATAAAACTTTGCTGGTGTTGTGTTGCAGTGTCAGATCAGCTGCAGCCAAACATCAACAGGTTTTTTATAAAGAGATGTGTCGGTCCAGTAAAAGACTTCCACGAAGGATCGTCTCACGTGTCCTCACTTATCTCTCACAGTCAGTGCTTGTGTGTGTTGTGAACTGTAGTCTGTCAACATTGCACTCAACACAAGGTGTATAGCCTGACACCTGCTGCTCTTCATCTAACTGCACAAGTATTTTTGATTATTAACTTCACTTAGTGCTAATTTCATTGACAAATCCACTATCAGTCAAAGGTTTGGACACACATAGGAAGGACCATGTTTTTCATGAAAAGATACAGGTCTTCAGTTGTGTCATTGCACATGGTTTTCTAATGATCAGTTCTCCTTTCAAATGAATACATTTACATTATCAAGCATAACATGCTGTTGAAGACAGCACTAATGTTTGCAGAATTTAGGTCTCTGTATGTTTTTGTAAATGTTCTTTTTTCAGCTACAATAGTCATTTACATTTAGTTTGATGTTATGAAATCTGCTTTTCTTTCACAAACATGATCATTTCTATGTGTGTCCAAACATTTGACTGGTAGTGTATATTGTGTTTCCTGAAACTGCTTCACAATAAAAGCTTCCCCATGTTTCACCAGTTCAGTGCTTTTATCTGGAACATCAGCTGGAGGGAATGTTTGCTTCACATTTACAGTAACTTGATACACATGATACAACAGTAGGAGAATGAACAGGAAACAACATGCTCCATTAAGAGAAAACACAAGCAAATATTAGAATACTCAAAACATCTTGTGAATGATGCTGGTTCATTGTCAGTAAAAAAGAAAAAAGCAAAAGCATTCATACAACAGTGTACCACTAGAAGAATGGTCTGCAGATTTATTGACTTCTGTTAAATACTGAAGAAAAGCCACTGTACTAACACACACACTGAGTGCATTTTCTAAAATAATTAAATAAAGACACTTCAAATCTACTACACATTAAAAACACAGCAACCCAGCAGCTCTCCAGGGCTAAAAAATGAAATACACACTCACACATGCACACGCACACACACCCACACTAGCATTTCCAAGAGCTTTCTGCTTTGCTTTTGTCAGTCAAAAATGAAAACATATAATGCTCAATCAAAGTCCTTTCTAAATGTATTTTCATTCTGCACAGAGAACAGTGTGCATTGACACTGAAATGAATAAACATTGTTTTTAGACATTTTACCTGACTGTACTAAAACTGTGTAATTTGTATGTGAGTGCTCTCCGCTTCTCATAGCTGACTCCCTGTGAGAAATGCATCTCCACACATAACACACATGTTCACACACATACAGCAGCAACATCAGTTAAGCCTATTTACAAATTTAAGTTACAGAGTTTATGTTTTGTGTATGTATTGTAATTACATTATAGTTAATCCATCACCAAATCATTTGCCACAGCATCTGTTTTCTGAATTAGGGCTGCCTGCCAGTGGCTGGACATATGTCTCAGATTAATGTAAAAATTACAGTAGAAAAATTAAATAATCATTATATATATAATGATACTGTGGATTTCTGGTTAGGCTTTTGCAGAAAATAGCTTAGTTAGATATAGGCAGAGATCATGGTTTGGGTCTAAATAAGGAATTTTTCATGGTTACAGTTATAAACACATCATTGGTAACAGAATAATTATGTTATAAAATGAACAGTAGTTTCCTCATCTCCTCTGGACTAAAGTATTTTCTGAGGGAAGGCAGTCACCAAACAACAAAATAAAAAAAGAAAATTGAAACCTTCACGTTAGTGACAGGCATGAAATGATTGCAGTTCCAGTATACATAACAATAACTCAAAGGACAGTGACTGAGCAGAAAGGCAATGTGGTATGAAAAATGATCGAGCTGTTTGTAGATATAGAGTTTGTCTTCAAGGAGACAGAGCAAGCAGTTCCACTTTAAAGTGGTCATATTATGCTTCTCGTAGTCTGATTCTACATCTACGTTACTTTACTCTTACTTGGCAGATGCTTTTATCCAAAGCGACTTACAAGGAGAAGACACATACAGTATTCTTTTAAAGTTGGGTTCCCATGTTGCACACAATCAGAGGCAGGAAGCTTGATGTGAACATGTTTGCATGATGGCTGGTAATAAAATACAAGGTTTCAGTCTGGTCAAATTCACTTTGTTCTCACAGCTCTGTTGTTGGTTGTGCAGAAATCCATAACTGGCCATCCATTTTGGGCCCCTACACCCACTAAGTACACCATACTTCCCAACCTGCCTTAGTAAGCAACAGGATTTTTGGCCAGGTCATTGCTGAAAGACGGTGCTGTTCCAACACAAGAAGACTTCCACCATCTGGCCAATCACAACAGAGTGCAATGGGAGGAACAGAGAACTTGAAGACGCAGGAACTCAAAAGAGCCTTTTCAGTCTCAAGGCCAGAAGCACTGTTGCATAAAGAGGCCTTATAACGTGTATTTGCACTTCTTAACTTGAAAATAGATACCATTATATGTTATAACAACACAACATAACTTAGAATCTTTTACCAGTGGAGCCCCAGAATAAATGACCATAATATAACCACTTAGCTAACTAGATGCAAAACATATTAGAGTCTTTAAGTTTAAAAAAGAATATTTCATTACTGTGTTTACAACTTGTTGCATTGCTCCAGATGTCACCCAAAATCATTTGAAGCACATAATTTTAATATGGTTGGAAATGATCTAGGATATAAACATCAACTGCACCATACATCTACATATCTATTTACCATATTTTGAAAAAGCTAAAATGCTGTATATTGCAAAAACAGTAATAAATAACGTAACAGTAATAATAAAGTAAACCTAAGGGAGAACAAATAAAAAAAGCCAGTGATCTCCAGCTTGATCAGTGTAGGCAAGCAACGCATTGTAGGAATCCCAGAAAAATAAGCAAGAGTCATTAAATCATAACTTATACAACAGCGCTGTACATAACTATTAATTACGACTCACATCTAACTCATGGTTTAAACACATAATCGTAGCCTTCAGGTATGTAGCCAGAGGGGTCACCAGGGGAGACCACCCTCAAAATCTGATAATACCTGGTGCCATCCCCCCCCAATCCCTTCCAGCACATCTGGTGATACTATGCCATCTCTAAATGTTCACATTTGTGGTTTTGATTGATATGTCTTAACTTTATGTATTTAAATACACGATGAGATGATAGCTGGTTTACAAAAAAAAAATGGCTAAGCCAGTAAAACTGTTCATTTGAACTTTGATTTAGGCATGCTATTTCTTTATGCTGTATAAGTAAACTATGAAGTCAGAAATCTGATGGTATCTATTAAATCAGGAGCATATCAGATGTGCAAAAAGCACAGCTGATATGGTTTCTGTGTGGACACTGTTTTGGGTTTCCAATACATTTCTGACCTAAATTGGTGCCGTGTACTGTGCGTCTCCAGTGTAGACACACAGCTGCTGCACTGACACAACTATTTCTTCTGCTCTGCTAACAGGCTGCTCACACTTTCTAATAGACTCTTCAAACATGCCTCAATTCTACCTAGAAAATATATTATATAGCATTTAATAATAATTATGATAATAACATACTTTATTGACCCCCTTAGGGAAGTTGTTGTTGGACAGCTGCCAGACAAATTGTGTCACTACTGACACAACTAATGCCCTCTCAATAAATGCAGGTTTAGGCCCTAGTGAGGACCAATCATACTTCCCACACTGAGCTATAGAGCCACCATTGGGAAAAGTTTATGAAAACATTTTCATAAAGAACTGAATCTAAAAAACATGGCTTGGTAATATCAAAACCTTGCCTACACAGGACCTCCAGACTGAAAGAGTTAAAAATTTAATAGACTAGAAACTTTGTTTTGCATCCTTTTGAAAGCTTTTTTGGTCATTTTTCATAATTTTGTGTCCCTCTTTTTGCACCTTTTTTGTCTTTTTTTCTGGATGTGTCTTTTAACTGAGGTCTTTTGCTTTTGCTGATATCTTGAGTTCCTGGGCTGGTAGGCTTGTAATCAGTATTACATTATTATTATTATTATTATTATTAGTAGTAGTAGTAGTAGTAGTAGTAGTACCATTTCTTGCGCTGTGTGGACCCGTGGCCACTAGGGGACCCTCAAACTACCGCTTTAGTCTCAAAATATTTTGGTAGAATTACATGTAATTCAAATATCTTCTATCAGATTATATTTGCTCTGTAATGTTGAAAAAACTTCCATAAACCAGGGGAAGTGTTTTTAATATCCCTACAGAAACAGCTGCCACCAGAGGATTAACTTTGATTTGTGCTAAACCGAACAAATTCAGTGTACAGTCTTTGATAGCACAGCTATTATGGAAATGCTCTTGCATGTGGGAGTCCTGGGTTCAAGACCAGTCTTGGCTATAATGTAGTGATTTTTCTTTTGACCATTCCTGTGTAGCTTAATTTAAATTTAAAAACAATAATTGTCACAATTATAATAATGAAACTGTTTTAAAGCTGCATTAAACTGCACTAGAAAAGCATTTGTATGTAACCTTTGCTGTCAAATCTTTTTCTGAGAGACCAACAGGAATCTTCACATCATCAAATCTATGCGTCTTTAAAAAGGGTTTGGACACCTCTACACAATGTGTTATATATGTATATAATGTGTAAGCTCTTAAACCTTACACTGTAAACTGCCTTGAGATGACTTATGTTGTGATTTGGTGCTATATAAATAAAGTTAAATTGAATTCCTTTTATACATAATTAGGTTTATTATGTAATAAACTGTTCAATCTCATAACACAAACATTTAGAAACAAAGGATCTGATCTGAATCTTTGCTCATGATTTTTCCTGGTATCTCAAAAATATTTGATTTGCAGGTACGATTCTAACGTTTGTAAGCTTCTGCACCTTTATGGTCATAGAGAGACATTTGTTTTACCTTTATTATTTTTATAGTCTATTGCTTGGTTGAACTGGATTTTTTTCTCTGTTGTTTTTAATTTCAGTTTCGAAAACATACTGGGATGCGTTGCCACAGATCATTGAAGGTTTTAAATTCCTTGTATTGATTCAAAACTGGGGCCCTCAAAATAATCTTGCATAGGGCCCCCAAAGAGCCAGATATGGCCCTGCTTGTAATCCATCCATGCCTATAATTAACAGAATACTGTATATCAAAGTGCAACTCTTGACTAACTGACTAATAAAATAATAATGATAATGTTTTAAAGAAATATATTCCAGCAATGTAAATACAGTGATTTTTCCAACAATAGCAACACTAGATATATCACTTCAATAGAATTATTGAGTGGTTTGTAAGATTCAAATCTTTGTGGCCAGTATTTCATCCTTTACACTCCCCATAACGTAAGACTAAAACCTTTGATCCCAAAGGACCCAGAGTTAACAAACCCTTAAATGACGAAGATGTTTTAATGCATGCAACAACTGTATGTAGTATAATTTTAATGCATAATTCATGACTGTTAAAACCGCACATAAATAATTGCATTTGTATGAACACTGGAATATTTCCTCAATACACATCTTCAGACTCTTTCCAGAGCTTTCCAAAGCTACTTTGCAGCACATATTAAAACCCTCTCACTGCAGTGGAAATGAACAGGTAGTTATATGTAAATGTATGTCTTGAGTTTTGGCTTTTACCACTAAACTAAATAATGTATAATGTGTGCTCCAGAAGCTAGCAAAGGCCACAACATTAAATTCTCTACAGGACGTTGAGTAAAATGTGGTCATCCCACCAAGGGGGAGCAAGGCAGGGTTAGAACATTATTCATACTAGCTTTACCTTGCTAGTCAACTGAAAACAACCCCCCACACCGCTATATATTTTGTTACTAAGCACGTGGTACAGGACTTTGATTGACTTGTTATTTTGTTTTAGAACAAAAGACAGTGTGTCAAGTTCTCTGGGAGTCCCACTGATTTCAAATAAGTGTCCCTTAAAGTCAGTGTAATATTTTTGTGTTATTTTATGGGTCCATGGATGGACAGTTTGTGCTTATTTAGTTTTATTTGTGTCAATCGCCCATCTGCCATATCTTTGATGCTGTATTTTGTTATTTTTTTATTTATTTTATTTTATTTATTGGGTCCTGCCTTTCAACAAATATCCAGGGCTACATTTCTGTTCACACTCATTTTGTCATACTGTCAGCTTATCAGCCATAATCTGCTTTACAAAGACAGTTTGTTTGACTGACTGACTGATTCACTGACGGACTGATTTGATGTCACAAAAATCCATTTACTTTCAGCTTGTCAGCAATCATCTGCTGTACAAATACAGTTTGTTTGTATGACACATTGATTGACTGACTGAACAATATTAAGAAGGGGGACTAGAGTTAACATGAATATTGAGCCTGATTTGTCTCTGGTGTCTGTACATATTAGATACTTTACAGATAGACACTAAACATTATATTTCATATTTTATCACTGTCACAACAATACAATACATGGGGGCAACTAGCACTGTTTTAATAAGGAATTAAAAAAACTGTTTATTCATATACAAAACATATTCCTATATGTATATATATTCATACCTATAGATGATCAAACAAACAGTGAAAATCTATTCTGTGCCTCTATAGGTTCCACATTCATTAACGTTGACAATGAACATCTAACACACATTATGGTGTATTTTAGCCAACAGGAGGTCATCAGGACTGCATCAAGTCTTGGACTGTTGATCAGACTTTGAACAGGTTTGTGACTAGTTTGTCTGTACTGCTAAATGATAATACTGGTCAGTGCTTTTTTTTGGTTTTAACGATACTGAAGATGATGATAACTCAGATAATGGAAAAAAATAAGGGTGATCGTGATTATGATGGTAATAATGATAAAAGTAGCAGTGAGCCCTGGTTAGACACCTGAATTTTGAATTCTGAAAATCGCCATGCATAATCCTGCAAAAGGAGGCTATGTCTCTCTGAAGGGCTTAATATTTAATTTACTTCGTAGATTGGTAGGTAGCTTGTAACAAGCATAATTCCAGGACAAATGTGCCACTTTTACAATCCAAAACTGCTGACAGGTCATGTCATCGATTTCAATGTAACCACTGTATTGTAAACGTCAAAATATAAAGGGGAAACAATCATTTGTCCAGAACTTTAATGCTCTTTAGTGAATAAAAAAATCTGAATTATATATATTTGAAGTTGTTGTTACACTTCCTTTAACTAAACTTAAATGAGTGAATGACAGTTCTAGACTCTGGTCACAAGAGGATCCATTACTAGTTAAATATGAAAAGCTAGAATACTATACTAAGAATAATAGAATACCAAATTAGCTCACCAATACAAAGACCATTATGAACTCCTTTTTAGTATGCAAGTGTGTGTCATGTCAAATTTATCAGTGGAAGTCAATATTGATATTAGATAGGACAGATTATTAAAACTACATTATATGCAGGCTTTCATAGAGCAAATCCTTCATTATTTGTCATTGAATTCACAATAAATGTCCTTCATTGAATTACAGAGGGAAATTAAATCGTAGAATCCATCATGGTTCATTATGAGAGCTGGACTGTGTCATTTTGAGGGGTCAAATGTAGAATAATCACTTCAAAATAAACATATGCAGCCTTTTTTCTACAAACATTATAGCTTACATTTTAACAAGCAATTTGAAAAGATTTTGTAGCCAAATTATCCACGAGTGATTTATACCATTAACTCATCATCTTTCATATCTCAATGCAGAGTCATGAAATAAATGCAGGTTACAGGTTTTTTCTCTCTATTGTCATTACCAAGGCCGATGCTGTCCATGAGTAATCCACAGCTGTTTTGTGAGTGGTTGGAGACAGCTCACTGGTAATAACTTATTTTTACATCACTCAGTGGTACTGTAATATTCATGGATATGGAAATATGGAAATATTTACACATTTTCTTGTTTATTGTTTGTTGCATGACTGTCTGAAAAATGTACTGTGGTAACATTTGATGAAGGTTGATGCAACTCTTTACCACCAGTTGGTGATGTCTCAGCGGAACCTATATCAAACCTAAAAGCAGCTGGGCAGATGTCAATGGGATGATCTGCTTTCCTACCATTAACTGTCTCCCGATAGCTGCTTCCATAGTGCTTTGTAGTCAGATCAGTGGCACTATTCAAGACGGCGCCACTTGCTTTTTCACTGGTGCCGTTGCTATGGGCCTGGGAGGCTCTGGGGTCCCGTACGGTGCTGAAGCCGGTGTGGATCAAAGACAGCGTCCTCTGATTTCCTTCTTGTCGCTGGCAACGGTAAAGCCCACGAAATGCCGAGCGAAACTTCTGAGACATGGCATTGTATATCACAGGGTTTATAGCACTGTTGGCATAGATGCATGTCCGACAAAACAAGAGGAACCAGGCATCCAGATAAGGTGTGGACACAAAAGAGTTGATCAGAACTAATGTCCGGTAGGGCATCCACAGCAGAGCAAATAGGATCACCACCACTGCCAGCATCTTAGTCACCTGTAGAAGAGAAACAAAGATACAGTTCATAACAACTACATTAAAGCAGCTACTTGTTTGAATAAATTTAGAGCCAAATTTGGGCCTACTGTAAAAACACTTGGCCCCTGATCAAAGATTGCACCTTCACACTATACATGTTTTACATTATGTAGTAACATAACAGTAATATACGATATCATGTGTAAATATCACGCTCATGTGCCCACAGACACCTCAACATGTGGCCAGGAGGACCCAGGAACCGAACAACCAATCCTGGAGGTGATGGACAACTGACCTACCACCTGAGCCACAGACTTTGTATGCACCATACTATTTAACCACTATTGCTAAAATTAAGTCTAACACAATTACCAGTAATTACCAGTAAATAATTTTTTTTTTTTAAACAAAAGTAAACCTAAAAATAATGTAGTCACTTAAAAGAACAAGCACCTGTCCATATATTACTCTACATAATCACTCATAGAAGCAGAACCACTTCAAAGACTATACTTATATACTTCAAAATTCATTTAATCTCTTCTATAGCCCTCTAGGTGTATAGCAGGTAATGGTGGACGCTACACGCCAGAGAAACAACTTTTTTAAAAGGAGAAAATATTTATGTTAAATTCACATTTGTACTTTAAACTAAAAACAAAATAACAAAGAAAAAAATGTAGAGAAATATTTGTTACTATAGCCACTTGGTGTGGAACAAAAACACTTTATCCACTATATGTACTACTTAGTAATACATCACAGTAAACAATAAAGTATACAATATAAATGTCATGTACAAGCTGATAGATGCTGCTAGTCTTAAGAGGGATGGTCCCATATGTTTAGCACTCATAATGCATGTGCCTTCACAATGTGTGACATAGAGTCAATACCACAGTGCTTTAAATTACATTAACTGGTGAAAACAAATTTATGAGATGCTGGGCTGAGTTTTAAAAACCACACTGATAATTACCCATAATAATCAACACACTGTGCAGAAATGCATGAAGCTAAATGTTTGTACGCCAAAGCTCCAAGGCCCAGCACAATATGAGCTGGTGCATCATTATAATTTATCTGATTAGCTCTGATTGCGGCTTGATTATTTGATTCATCATCAACACATCAGATGATGCATTAGCAGTTACCCAAAGTGAAAGCGTGCAAGTGTGTGTGTTACAGAAAGATAGTTTGTGTGTGCGCAAGTGTGGGAAATGTGGGGAAGCAGACACCAATAATTAACACATTGTGTGGAGTCTGAGTGCATGTTAAGAGTGGGGGGGGGGTTAACTGAGGCTTAATGACTCATTTGAAGAATGACAGACAAAGGAGAGGCAAGGCCAAGTCAGGGGGAGGAAACAAAGGAAAAGCAAACCTGGCGTTAAAGAATGAGAGCTTATAAAGGAGACTGACTTCTAATCACAGTTGTATATTCAGGCCAATTCAGTAAAGCAGATACATAATTAAAAATGGAAGGACACAACACAAGCATGTATCTGTCGACCAGAGGAACGAAACGGATGGCGAGGATATGCATTCTCAAATGACTGACTGCTGCTGTGTTTCTTTGTGTGTCCACCATCCTTTAGCATGCGTTGACCCTCCTTCCCTCCACCGCACCGGTGCTAACTGACTGGTGACCATGGTAACAGCTCTGACAGCTTTGAACCCCTGCGAGACATGTGGGTGGGAGCTTGAGGGGATGGGGTAGGGATGCGGGTGCTGAGCCAGCCAGCCTGTAAGTGATTAGCCTTATCAGTGACCAATAATGCTCCACACACCTAACCTAACCCCTCACCACCCCCACCTGCCTTCCTTGTACCGTAACAATTCTGCTGAAGTGTGGCTGCTTTTGGCTCCCAACCACAGAAGAAAAAAAAATGTAACTGTAAAAAGTCAGGCATCATGCACACACCTCCTTTCAGCAAAATGCTGTCTGAAATAAGGCTCTGTGCCCACGCCCTTAAGCGGCGAGCCAGTGGCAGCCACCTCAGCAGGTAGATAAAAAACACACAACGGTACCTTAAATTGAACACAAAGGAGGTGGGGAGGAAAGCTTTCTAATTATCTCTGCACTATGATAATGAGACTGAAAGCATCAGGCTGACATTTTCAATATGCATTTTACGGCTTTAATTATGTGGCAGCAGGATCCAACATTACAAATAAACGCAATTCTTTTTGTGTCATCCCAGACAACTCCCTGAATCAAGTCATGGAGACACAGCTCTGCCCACTGAGCCACAGAGTTCACATTTAGCCTCTGATGCTATCAACTCGCTTGGGGGCAACAATGACCAAGCTTCCCTCTATCTTAACGTGCACTCGAGTAGATCACAGACATAAAGAATCCCTCAGAGATTAAAACTATACAGTAATCTCACAGCACACTGTATTAATCTCCGATCATAAAAGTGCCATTCTTTGACATACACAAGTTTATCAGCCTCCTATCAGATTGAGTTGGCCTCATCAAACGATGAATGAAAGAGCATGAAGTGCCTATTGAAGAACAGAGAGAGTGGAATCATCTGTGGTATTAAGCGCCCTTAAGTGTAAATCCCAAATCACATTATGCAAATCTGCCGCTCCTAGATGAAGCCCCCGAAATACATGAGATTACACATTCTCTGTGCTGTCATATGAGAGGTGGTAGAGGCCTGTGTTCAAGCAGACACAAAGACACACTGAGGCAGAAACAACATCTACTAGTTTGTCTGCAAGGACTCAAGAAGGACTCAAGACCCATTCAACTAAATGGTTTGTGCAGGTCCTTTTCTTGTCGCCAAAACAGCTCTGAGACAACTTTCAAAAGTGTCCGTGGCACAGTTGGTAGAGCAGTCAGCAGTAGTCTACCAACCCCAGGGTTAATGATTCGCTTCTCGGTTCCCCTGATTACTGGCCACATGTCGAAGTATCCCTGGAAATGACACTAAACCCTGAACCATTGGCACCTCAAAGGGGCAGCCTACCCACAAGAATCTTACCAAGGGGATTAGTAAAGTAACAATTGTTATTGTATCTTGTATTAACCGCATCTCAGCGGAATACCCTTTAAGTTCCTGTGAATTATGAAGCAGGGGCTCCATGGATTTGATTTGTTTTTTTCAGCACATCCAACAGACGCTCGTTAGGATTCAGATCTCAACAAATCGGAGGCCAACACCCTGAACTCTGTGTCATGTTGCTCATGCCATTCCTGAACAACTGTTTCACTGAGGTGACCGCCATGATAGGGTGGACTTGTTGCTCCATTGTTTAGGGAGGTGGTACTTGTCATAAATTTAAATTGACTGATGTTATGTGAGTCCATATAAGACAGATACATTTTTCTTTTCTTGGTACAGTCTTGGTACAGTACTGTGATCAGTAGCTCAGTGGAATAGCATGAACCCATTGGCAAAATAATCTATGTGTCACATTGACATACATGTGTATCTCTGTGTGCAAGCACAAGAAACAACAAAATAATCACCCACTGGGATGGCACTACTGGCACTACTGTAGTTCTTCTATGACATTTTCTGTCATGACTACTGAACTAATAAAGTAGTGTTTCAGGGAGTGATTCACAGCAACGATCCATCTGGGTCCAGTGTGGAGGTAATATGAAGTATAAAGACAGATAGTCAATATTAAAAAAATACATTTTCTTTCTAGAGTGTAAGCTGCTAAACGCATTCACTAAAGATTACTGTGCCTCTTTTCTGCTCCTCACCTACACACCCTTTTCTTCTAAAGGTCAGACATACTTTAATATGGTTTAGTAGTCACAGCTACAAACAGCTGAGTGGCAGCATGCCAGTGACTGCTCCCAGATCCGATCTGAGGAAATGGTTGGACATCAGAAAGTTGATAAGCAAGAAACATATTGCTGTACAAACAACAAAGCAGGTACTGCCAGCAGGGTCAGAACTCACTCCCCTCGATGTGTATCTAACATCTATAAGAGGGAACTCTCTCCATAGTGGTGCTATTTTGCAAAGATAAGTGATCTGTGAAGCAGGCCTCTCTTGAATGCAAAGAACACCCTCAGTTACACATTTTATCAGCCACATGAAGAAAACATGGGAGGAAGCAATAGATTTCAGATGGAATGCTTTTGTTTTTGTCTTACGTCTCTTTTCATTATACTGTGCATGGCTCCATTGGGCAATAGTATAAGGAAAAACTCTACTAATTTCCATTGCTATGCAGACGATACCCAATTATATTTATCTATGAAACCAGATTAAATAAATAATTTAAGCAAAATTAAAGCATGTTTGAAAGACAAAGACCTGGATTTCCTTTTTTGTACAATTTTCTACTCCTTAATTCAAACAAAACTGAGGTTATTATATTTGGACCCAAAAAACTCAGAGACATGCTATCTAGTCAGATTGATACACTAGATGACTTAGCATTCGCCTCAAGTGCTACTGTGAGGAATCTTGGAGTCATCTTTGACCAGGATATATCATTTACTATATAAAGATATAAAATAAATATCTAGAACATCCTTCCACCTCAAAGTGATGCTGAGAAACTAGTCCATGCATTTGTTACTTCTAGACTAAACTGCTGTAATTCATTACTGATAGGTATAACTCAATAACTCATTAGAAAGCCTCCAGCTAATCCAGAATGCTGCAGTCAGAGTTCTGACTGGAATTAACAAGAGAGATCATATTTCTCCTACA
>JAUYWH010000024.1:1355745-1373567 GCA_034779795.1 Ctenopoma multispine | reverse complement strand
GGAGGAAACCGGAGTACCCGGAGGAAACCCACGCAGACACGGGGAGGACATGCAAACTCCACACAGAAAGGCACCCGTGTGAGGCGACCGTGCTAACCACTACACCACCGTGCCGCCCTATATAATATAATATTATATTATATTATATTATATTATATTATATTATATTATATTTTATACCTTTTATTGATTGTTTTAGACATATATTTATATACTGTTTAAGTAAATGAACAGCTTTTGAGCCCCTGAAACTGAACGTAAATCAGAATTTGTTCTTCTGACAACATGGCAGCAACGTACTGATCTCAGATCTGTCCTCGTTCACTACCAGTCCCCCCACCCCTTCTCTCTTCCCTCCCTCCAGATTGTCGTATGTTGATGACGTTGAGGTAATGGCCGCTCTCGCTCTTCTGTGCGGGGTGCTTTAGTTTCTCCACCATAGCGGCTAAATTTAGCAGTATAATATTTATTGTAGAGTGTGAAAAATAATACCAGTGGCAGAGGGTTGTTGTTAACGCAGCGGTGCCATTTTAAACAGCTTCAGGTTGGCAAGGTGAATGGATTTTATTTGGTTGTTAGCAGTTAGCTTAGCTTCGGGGGAGGCTGCATTGTTAATTGAAAGACAGTCGAGTGTGCTACACTGTCCGCGTACTGCTAAAGCGGCCGTGTACGGCTAACGCTAGTTACGCCATCCACTAAACCCATTTGTTTGTTTTTATTTGGGAAGGATGACTTGTTGTCCGGTAAAGGCAGAATGCTCAGTGGTTAAGGTATCCTCACGTTGTCAAGTTCTGGGCCTTGTTGCCCACTAGCGCGACCCAGCTAATAGAAACGTTAACGTTAGAAATCAAGTTACGATGCAGCCGAACTTGTGTAATATTTACAGACTTGTAGTCACAAGTAGTTATACCATAAAATCTGTACGAAACATTTGAAGTGTTTTCTACTACTTCTATTGGCAGATAGTTGGCTAGCTTGCTGTAGCAAGTTTCTTTTTGTTTTGCTGTATATGTGCCGGAAGCTAATAAAGCTGTTGTCACTTCAATACATATAAATTTAATTCTTATATTTATAGTTAGTGTTTTTAAACTTTAACTAAAGTTTCCTCTGTTCAAGTAGACTGTTTGCTTTGCTGAGGTAAAGTCACCCAAAAACAAAGATTTTGACTTTAGCTTACACTTTTCGTGTGTGATTTAGAGCAATATATAGTGCATTGTAACTCGTCAGTGTGTTTCTTTTCATTTCTTTTATATTCTTTTCATATTCTTTTCATGAAGTAGAACATTGTAAATGTGCCTCCAAAAAGTATGTGCTTGTTATTTACAACTGCTTTTTTGTTAACACCAGACTATTCCAATGGATACTCCTGAGAGCCCTACCCAGTCCCCTCAGTCTCCTGAGGAGGAGGACAAGGGCCTTTCTGACAGTGAGCTGCTGGATTCTGCTGATGAAGGGGAGGACAGGGTCATCTCAGGCAGCGAGCTAGTCCGTGATGAGGAAAATGACGTACTTGATGATGAGGACAAAGAGGAAGAGGCAGTGGAAAGCCGTGGAAGAAGTTCAGAAGTAGAGGAGGAGAGGGAAGAAGATGATGAGGTGGTCCCTGACTTTATTTCTGACCCAGAGGACGAGGATGAAGAGCCTGCAGAAGAAATAGGAGGGATGGGACATGAGGATGAGACCATTATGCTTATGGATGAAGATGTTCCACGAGAAGGGCAGATAGATGGAGAGAACGAAGAAGAAGATCGAGTGATTGACACCCCTCAGTCTCCAGACTCTGAGCCAGAACAGGTTAGGAGATTCATCACTGAGGATGATGGAGATGACAGGGACGAAGGATATGGTTACTACAGAATTGATGCCTTAGCAGAGCCTGAGACAGCTGAGGTGGATGAGGAGGAGGAGGATGACGATGGAAGCAAGGTAGAGGAGAACAAAAGATCAAGAGCTGAGGAAGAGGAGAGAAGGAGAGCTGTCTTGGTGAGGGAGATGGACGATGACTCAGCATCTGTTTCCCGGGAGTTGGATGAACACGAACTGGATTACGACGAGGAGGTGCCAGAGGAGCCCAACATCCCTACACTGGAGGAAGAGGAAGACGAGGAAGATGCAAAGGTGGAGGGAGAAGAAGAGGAGAGTGAGAATAAGAGTAGTAAGAAGGAGAAGAAACCTATTCTTCCCCCATCTCCAAAAGACAGTGATTCCAAGAGAACAGATGACAGCAAAGGGTCCGAGAGGCTGCGCAGAGATTCTTTCAGAGACAAGAAGGATGAGGATGATGGAGAGATTGATGAAGGAGAGATTGATGTAAGTTATCGTTGTTTTTAGTTTTGCTGCTCACCACTTTCACTACATTTATGGTTCTGAGACAGGAAGAAATTTTGATGATCTATTTACTCCTGGGAGTCTCTAAATGGTTGATTACATTTACATTTGGCTTCAATCAAGCATAACACAGCTAACTCCTCCTCTCGACCCTGATGCTATTAATCTAGCTGAGGCTCTGTGTCACTTTAATTTGTTAAATATAAAATGTTCAAAGTATACTAATCGGAAGGAGCTTGCCAGTGCTTGTCAATTTGGCACACCATGGCAACATTATTTTTTTCATGTGAGTGAGGAGGCTTCTCTGCTTTTAACCCGTGCCATCAAATGTTTTTGGAGACATTATTCTGTCTGTTTAATTTATTTAACTATCTGTGGCTCTTTGTGTGAAGACTAGTTTAGCACTTCTACTGTTTCACTGGAATATGTGTCATTTTAGCTGCCTTAGTTGATGATGCATTCACACATGCAAAGTAGCTGAGCTCTGGCAAGTCTGTAGTTCTGAGACTGTGTTGTTAGAAGAATGTTACGTACACAAAGGCTCATCCCACATTTGCCAAAAAACATTGATTATCCCCAAGACTTTTGGGCAGATATTCTGTGGAAACATTTTGGAAGGTGTGCATCCTGTTAAATCTGGTTATAACCAACACAGCATTCCAATAAAAATATTATCATACTAACAATCAAACATGGTGGTGGTCTGAGGCTGCTTTGCTGCTTCTTGACCTGGACGACTTGCTGTGATTGATGGATCCATTCATTCTGTGATCTACCAAAAAATCCTGAAGGAGAATGTTCAACCATCAGTTTGTGACCTCAAACTCAAACACATTTAGGATCAAGACAATGATCCAAAACCCACCAGCAAGTCAACCTCTGAATGGTTTAAAGAAAGAGCAAAGTTTTGGAATGGCATAGTTGAACTCCAGACTTAGAACTGATTAAGATGTTCTGGTACGACCTTAAACAGTCTGTTTATGCTCGAAAACCCTGGTAAAAATGTCCATATACTGTACAAACTACTGTGTGTGTTAAAACATGTCTTCTACCCAAATGCTATGTGTAGATTTCTGATTGTGAAGGGGAGACCTGTCTATAGGAATTTTTGTCAGGACCGTGTCATAAATATGTGTATGCACCTTTGTTGTGGATCATCCGTCTGTCTCTTTGTGCTCTATTGTAAACTCTGTCTTCACACTATGACGCTTTTAAAAGTTGTATCATGCTTGTCAAACATCTCTTTAACTCTTTGTCTGATTTCCCTTGCGTGTGTGTCGGCAGGATGATGACCTGGAAGAGGGGGAGGTCAAAGATCCCTCAGACAGGAAGATCAGACCACGTCCCATCTGCAGGTTCTTCATCAAAGGTAGGTGGTACAAAGTAGCTCATATACATCGTATACATCAGCATGGCTAACATTATCAGTATGCACTGCTCAGAAAAATTAAAGGAACACTTTGAAAACACATAGGATCTCAATTGAAAAAAAAAAATCTTTCTGTATATCCATACTGATATGGAATGGGTAATGTGTTAAGAACAAAAGGATGGCACATCACTTGATAAAAATTAAAATTATCAAACTACAAAGAGCCTAATCCAAAGTCACCAAGAATTTAAACTGAAAACCTAATGCAGCAGGCTAGTCCAATTTGCTGAAATGCAGCAACTCAAAATGGTAGTCAGTAGTTTGTATGGCCCCCCATGTGCTTGTATGCATGCCTGATGACGTCAGTGCATGCTCCTTGTGAGATGATAGATGATCTCCTGGGGTATCTCCTCCCAGATCATGACCAGGGCATCACTGAGCTCCTGGACAGTCTGAGGTGCAACCTGGCAGCGTTGGATGGACCTAAACATGATGTCCCAGAGATGTTCTATTGGATTTAGGTCAAGTGAGCACAGAGGCCAGTCAATGGTATAAATTCCTTCATCCTCCAGGAACTGCCTGCATACGTTTGCCACATGAGGCCGGGTATTATCATGCACCGGGAGAAACCCAAGACCCACTGCGAAGGGTCCAACAATGGGTCCAAAGATATCCTTGCGATACCTAATGGCATTCAGGCTGTCTGTGTGTTCCTCCATGGATATGCATCCCCAGACCAACACTGAGCTACCACCAAACCGATCATGCTGAACAATGTTGCAGGCAGCATAACATTTACCTGGCTTCTCCAGACCCCACGTATTGATCCTTGTGCCATCCTGATGGAACTGGACTGCCTGTGCAACCTCTGTAGGGTCCAGGTATCACCTCATGCTACCATTAGTGACACTGATCCTAGTCAAATGCAAAACTACTAAAAAGCAGTCTAAAAAAGATGAGGTGGGAAAAATGTCTGTGGCCTTCTCCTGTTAAACCATTCCTGTTTTTGTGGTCGTCTCATTGTTGTCCCTTTAGTGCACCTGTTGTTAATTTAAGTAACACCAAAACAGCTGACACTGATTAACAATCCCCTCTTCTACTTGACTGACCACATCCATATCCCAGACGTTTAATTGATTTGATACTATACTGATTAAAAAGTGTTCCTTACATTTTTCTGGGCAGTGTATTTGCAACCTGAGGGAATAAAGCTATTTGTAGCATGAGACTTAAAATGAGATTTGTGGTTGGAATTGAAAGTCTGGAATGGTTCTTGAGATTATTCTACATCTTTATCAAGTTCTGGGCTCTGACTGGGCCACCTAAAAAGGCAAGTGTGGTGTTTTTGAAGCCATTGATTTAATTCAGGGTGATTGTCCTGCTGCATCACCTAACTACTGAGCATCAACTGGCAGACAGCCACCCTCATGTTAACCTGGAACATTCTTTCATAAATTAGGAAGTTTCCCCTGAGACTCAACTTATGGTGCTTCCTCTACTGTATTTCACAGTCAAAATGGTCTTTTCGTCTTTTCTTGTGCAGTTCCCTTTTTACCACAATTCTTAGCACTGCATGTTCTTTCTTAACAGGTCAACCTTTATCATTCCACTAAACATATTCACAGTAGCCGAAAAAAAAGATTATTCATTGGCATCTGAACTTTTTAGTTCTAAAACAAGCCCAGTTGCCACTGAATAACCTTTTTGGGCATAACCATGACCTGGACTGAATCTTCAGACATTTTCACAGTAGTGCTGTGAAATGTTGAGCTGCTCTTGTCAAACTTTAGCTGTGAAGTGATGTTTTTTGGAAACCCCAGCATCTTCTGTGGTGTTCTTCTATGGACATCATGCAACCATGCACTATGGTTTGTGTACCACAGAAGGTGATTCTTTGCTGCCTTGAGCTAATACACTGAACGTGTTGGCAGTAGTTTGTCACTATTTCAGTGTCCAACATAACATTTTTCCTCTACTCAACCAGGGGCCTATAGATCAGTTTTACTGTCCTGGAAAAAATGTTTTCTGTAACTGTTAATTTAGTTTCTCTTCTAATGGGACTTGTTTTACAGCAGGGGGCGGCGTAGGACTTAATATAGATTTCTTTTCTAGTGCCCTTCATAGAATGTTCTAAACAAAAAAAACAAGACACATAAAGTAAAGAGTTAAAATGAGAGCAGTGAAATTGTCTGTCAATTCAGTGATATATGAAAATGTCTTCATCTCATTTCAGTCTCTTAATCAAAGAAATTACTGCACTTGACAATGTGTTTTTTCTTACTCTACCTAAAATTAATTTTAAACATGTTTATGTTGTTTGCTGCAGGAAATTGTACTTGGGGCATGAATTGTAGGTTCATCCACCCTGGAGTGAACGACAAAGGAAATTATTCCCTCATCAGTAAACCAGACCTCTTCTCGCCTAATGGAGCGCCCCCTGGAGGTCCTCACCCACTCATTCCTAATAATCCCTGGGTACGTCTTTCTTCCCCTTTTCTGCATACACTCACATGAAGACACTTTTCTAAAATATTAAAAACAGACAGCTGTAACACTGGTAAAGTAGAGAAATATTGTTAATGTATGTATAAAAATGTATCGCACAGTAATACTGGTTGTCTAAAGCTTTCTGCGAGCACATGTGCAAATGTGGTGAATTATTTGTCGCTGCTTTAGGCTGGGCCAGCAGTGGAGGAGCTCCCTCCACCCCCTCTTTCAGTGGAGCCTCCTGTGGAGAGTGCCTGGGAGAGAGGTCTCCGGCATGCCAAAGAGGTAAACACTTCCTCTGCCTCTCACTGAAAGAAATTGCTGCACAGGCACGGACAACTCTTATCTTATATTATGGTTCTTAAGACTACTCATAGCAGCTGCGTTACTGTAGCTGTTGGAAAAGCATCAGTTACACAGCATTATCACAGAGTACTCTGGTTAGAATAAAGCAGTTGTGACAGGTATTAACATACAGCATTGTATCTCTTTTTAAGAGCACTTGTCATGATGGTCATATAGGAAAGAGAGTGAGATCAGACTGCTTTAGCTAAGTGTTGCTAAGGTAATCATCCATTATTAAGAAAAACAACCTGTCTGTGTTTTCAGTCATTCATTGTTGATCTGATTGCACAGGCCTGATGAAGAACACACAATCTGTACATTCCTCCAGAGCTGGTTGAACCTGTGTCTTCATGTCATTTTAAAAAGGACACATTTCTCTGTGGTATATTTCCCTTTTCCCGCTGCTTTTTGGAAGCGTCAGTGAGAAATTCCCTACTTCTATCATTCTGTATTCGATTCTGCGTCTCATAGGTGCTGAAGAAGGCCACAATCCGCAAGGAGCAGGAGCCGGACTTTGAGGAAAAGCGTTTCAATGTGACCATTGGAGAGGACGAGAGAGAATTTGACAAAGAGAACGATTTCTTTCGAGAACGCAGCTACCGCATCATCAGAGAGTATGACTGCTCACATTGATGGCATTAGTTGAAAGTGGGACACAGTGAATGTCACTGTGTGTCTTGCAAATGTCTCATCTAGCAAGTGTGGTCTTCTCAGTAGTCTTACAGGACTTAAATTTGGGTGGAAGCTAATGGTTCTAGAAGAGCTAATGAAACCTTTTTTATGTTCAAATAGCTTTTACTTGTCCATGCACATAAGTAATCACATTATAATAAATCCATGTAAACATACAACAGATGGCCAATCTCATTTTTTACCTACCTCTGATATGAAGTATGACCCACACATTTGAACTGTTTAGTGACTAAACATCCAGTCAGTCCAATATGCTTTTGTTATGCATGTGTGCACTTTAAAGAGGCCATTAGAAATAAAGTATAATGTGATTAATTTGTTTTCTGTTTTACTCTTTCAGTGAAATGGAATTCAGAGATCCTATATATGGGTAAGTGTAGATTTAATTAAACTCTTAACACCTCAGTGAGTTTTCTGTTCTTCATCAGTTAACCTGAATCTTCACCAGGCCATGGACACAGCAGATGTTGAAAAACAAAAATAAAAGTTTTCAAATTAAAATGGCTTGATTAAAATAGATTTGGAAAAAAATCAAACAAATATCCCTCTCAAGTCTATACGTGAGAATCAGGCCCCATTATACACATGGCACAAACTACCTAAAGATCTCAGATTAGAAAGAAACACATGATTACTACGATGAGTGACACAGGATAGGGAATTGACACTAGCCCATCTAAACAGAAGATTTAAACACTGGGTGGACAGAGGTGGCCTAGCACATTTAAACAACTTATTGAAACCTACCAGTTAGAGAAACAGGATTTCTTCAGATACCTTCAAATAGGTGACATATGGGGAATGAACCTGGTTGTTTTCACTGAGGCACATAAAAGTAAGAGAAAATATGAATCGGGGACACAGTCTACCCCCTTTAGCTCAGGATTGTTGAGGGAATTTTCATGGAAAAACATTGTACTTTATAACCTCAAAAATGAAAATGGCACAAAGTAATAAACCTGTATATGGTCATTGCTGGGGAAAGCGTGGTAAGCGTCTGCTAGTAATTTTCATATTCTCCATCTACTGTTAAATGTGGAAGAGATAAGGTCAATAGTTCAGTCACAGACTGATTTCAGCTTTTGTGTAATCTATCTGAGAAATGTACCAACTACACTTTCAAGACATGAAAGATATCTCTTGCAGATATTATTGACGGCAAGTGAAAAAAAACAATAATTAAGAAATTGTTGAGTCCTAATATGAAGGACAATTGTGAATCTTAAGATGCCGCAACATCTCTGTCATTGAAAGAAATGTATATGTATTTTAAGATGGTCCTGCGTGTTGAACGTTGCAATGTTTGTTCATATAAAACACAAAAAAAAGTTTTTAAAAAAGTTTGCAAACTGTAAACATCTACAGTAAAGACGTCATGATGTGTATTGCCTCTATTTTTTCCCTGTGCAGAGACCCGTATGCAGATCCGTACTATGATTATGAAATGGAGGCCCTGTGGCGCGGGGGCCAGTATGAAAACTTCAGAGTGCAGTACACAGAAGCTCCTCTTCCTTACCACTACAGTGTGAGTATCCTCCACAGTCTGGTCAAAATATTTTTCTGTAATTTCAACAACTGCAACGCTAAAATGCCTGTGAGACAAAGCAGAGGGCACCACATATTCCTTTATTTGTATTTGTATTTAACTCTCCACACCTGGTCCTGTTGCCAGAAAAATTTTTTATAAAATTATAAAAGTATAGATTTTTGAATCTTGAATTAAATAGAATGTTTTTCCTTCCTGTTCTTGTTAATTTTGACAGGAGCGCGAACGTGATCGCGACCCTCGGGAGCGGCACAGAGACCGGGAGAGGGAGCGAGATCACCGTGAGAGGGAGCGCCGGCTGAGGGAGAGGGAGAGGGAAAGAGAGCGGGAGCGCGAGAAGGAGAGGATGCGGCGGAAAGAAGAGTGGGAGAGGGACCGGATGAAGCGGGATGACAAAGAGAGGCCGAGGCTGCGTCCTCCTCGGGACGCCAGGGAGAAGAAAGACGAAGACAAACTGAAACCACGCTCTCCTCTGAGTCTGCCACCCAAGTAAGTGACATTTCAGTTGGCTTTTTTGGTTGATTGTTTTATTTTGCTAAAGAACCCAAGCAGGGTCTTGTTTGCCTTTTCATCATGGCCAGCTGAAAACTGCTCACTGAGCCAGGACTATTTTCTTCAGCCAGTATTAAAGGGTAAAATTGCAATTTTTTTTAGACTAATTCACATTGAAATGTAGAACAGTGGAAATGTAATGAATGTAATGACACTCACATGTAATTTTAGTACATAAATATAGTAGGGAGACTATATAAAGAAAGCTAGTGCCAGGATGAGACTTGAAGTCAGTCCACTGCTCTGTCCAGCTCTTCAGGGAATTGTCATAATGGCATTACAATAAATAAGAACCTTGAAATAGAACAATGAAAAAAAAAAAATAATAATAAGGAAATCTTTTGATTAGTTGGATTTCACTGGTGGAAGAGCTATTCAGTGAGTTTGTCACATATTAAGATAACTTTAGGAGCATATTTCTACCATTTATGGCATTGTTGTTGTTTTCTCTCCTGATCTCAACATTAATCCCCGGCCTTAGACAAAATGCATTACTGCAGTAAAGGAACTTGATTGGTGGGCAGAAGTGTAGAACTACAATACAGTAATTCTAGTTACATAATGGTGCGTAGCCAATATCATAAAGGTGGATGTGCTACTTTTTGGTAAAAGCAGCAACAACAGGAAATGTACGACAATGCTTACTAGAAATCTTGGCAAGCTTGACAATTTCATTTATGTGGTGGTTGTTAGTTTCACTGTTAGACACACAGCTACAGCTACATGCATCTTGACTTTAGAACTGAAGCTTCCATTAAATGGGTTAGGGTTGAAACCTCACTTCAGGTGCCACAGTCACAGTCATCGTGCTGCTTTTTATTGCTTTTTGTATCAATTTAATGTGAATCGGCTATCTTAATGAAATTGCCAGTTAGGCCTCATGTATATATAAATCTGCCAGTGTGGTAGCATATGCCTACAACAAATATGTTGATGTCTTGATTGAAGTTGGAAAGGAAATTTGTAGAATACATCAATGCAGGTAATCAGATGTTTTGACAAAGAAATGATGTAGATTGTGTGAAACCACTGATGTATGGTATTAGTGATTTCACACAATCTGCAGCAGCAGAACACACTAGCAAGGACAGCCATGAGAAACCATTAGCATCACAGTTTACTTTTTTCCTGTTTGGATGAGTGGTAGTGTGTATATTTGGTGTTGCAGTTCCAAAGAAATGAGGTCGGATGCTTCCTTAAGTCATTTTATCTCTGTCCAGCATCTGTGTTGTCAGAACAGTGTCTGTCTGTCAGAAGGACAAAAAGATGGCAGCCAAACAAACTGTCAACAGAAATGCAGTGGACAATCTTAGTTTTCATGTAGACCTGCCAGAAGAAAATAGGCCTGATCAAGAGAGCCCCATTCATCATTATAGATCATCATTTGCACAGCTTTTGATAAGATTTAAACAACTGCCTTTGGATATTGTGCTTCACTAACTGTTCCAGTGGAAAAAATAGGCTTGACTTGAAAGAAATGCAGGTGTTCCACTGATGACGTGACAGGTGTCACACCTGTCTGTAATGTCAAATGTAGGTTGACACATTTCATTGAATGTTATTCTTTCTGCACTGTGAAACAAAACAAAAGCTTCGTCTGTACGTGAGCATTTAGAGTTTCCACGAAGGACAAAGGTTCCAAAAATACAAATTAGACTGTAGAAGTCTTGTATACTGAGACTATTTCATATTTGTTGTTTTGTATTTATTTGACTGTTGCAAAAGGTATGGAAATAATAGTAGTAATAATTTAATAATACTAATAATTTGAAACAGTTCCTGTTACTGAAATGCATGAACGCTGTCCAGTATGAGCAACAGAAGATATTTCAGTTAATGACTGATAACACAGCTAGTTGTGTCACATATTTGTGATTAGGGCTGGGCGATATATCGATATTTTAAAATTATCGATATATGCTCCTAAACAAACCACACCACAAAACTAGACTCGGAGAGCGAGAAGTGGCACGACATTACCTAAACAGTATCTTATCATATTGCTAAAGACATAATCGCTACTTTAACAGTGGAACAACACAGCTTTATACGGTGCATAAAAGGGCACTTTCTTTCTTTTTTTTCTCCCTTTTTTTTTTTACAACATTTACTGATTAATCAGCAATGGAGCCTTTTTTTTTTTATAAACACCTATTTTATATGTGCCAAGTTTTCTAAACTGCCAAAAGTTTGTCATACATTAATAAAATAACATTAAAAACAAGTATTATAAATAAAATAACTATAAAAATACATATATTTAATAAGTAGTTTGTGCTACTGTTCCTTTGGAAGATAATTCCTTGCTTGCATTTTAGCTTGCACCTATTTTTATGATATTCTTATTTCTTTACACTTACAATTAAAACTTGTAAAGTTCACACAGTCTTAGAAATAGGGATGGCTCAGGATACATTTCACTGCGTGTTGTACACTGTGTAACTATGTACATGAAAAATAAATAATCTTAAATATAAAAAATAATAAAAATAACTACATTTGGAACCTGAACATTTGTCTCATAGTTGTCTTTTTGTAATTACTTAATGGGGTCAAAAAATATCAGGGTATATATCGTATATCGCCATTTAGCTTGAAAATATCGAGATATGAGTTTTGGTTCATATCGCCCAGCCCTATTTGTGGTGTGTTAATGTTGTCGCCAACACCCATGTTTGCTATTTTGATCTGTCAAGAATGACGCAACTGTGACATGGGAATCATTCCAGAATAAGCTGTGATTTTCTAAGGAATGTCCTCTGTTCCCTGTAATCTACACTTGGGTTTGTTTTGAGAAGAACGTGTTGGACCTCACCAAACTTACTACTTGAAAAATATAGAAATGTGTGCTTTTCTGGGGTCAGATAATCACAAGTTAGTAATACGATTCACCAAACTCACACCACAGAGATCCTTTGATCACATTAATACTGTTTTTATACACAAGTGATTTCATTTTTCCTTGTCTTCCCTGTTTTTTTGTAATACTTGTTAATCCTCCATTAATAGGTACTAAAACCAGTTAAGTCAGTTCAGTCTTTAACACGTTTTTATTAGTGCAGGGTAGCGATAAAAATTTGTAATTGCAGTTATTCGCATGATCTTTCAGTGATTAATTGCACTGTTACAAAAACAAATACGCTGGTTTTTAACAGCAGTATTCCCTTTACACAGCAGCAGTTAAATATTTCAAATCAAATAAAAAACCAAAGCTGTTTGCCAGGACATTAACGTTTATCTAGTTTATTATAGAAAAACTAGTTGTTCTCTAGTTAACTAGAGTCCAGAACTACCTGTGTGTTGCCACAGGTCTGTACCTTATTCTTTTATTAAACTAACTAAACAGCCTCATGTTATTTATCTTATGTCTTGTTTCGTTTACCAACCATCAACGGTGTCCGTTGTTAATAACGGATAACGGACAACAACAGTGTCCGTTGTTGGTGGGTGATTTGTTGCATCAACGTGTGTATTGTATTTGCTTTATTTTACTTTACTTGGCAGATGCTTTTATCCAAAGTGACTTACAAAGGAGAAGACACCAGCAATTACCATTTTGGTTTCTGTAAATTCTGAGTTACTACAACAAAGAGCCCTGATAAAGCCCAACTCGTCAAGACAAAGAACATGCTTAGGAATTGTTTAGTGCTAGACAGTTATGTGTTTGTGTATGTGTGTTAGACTCACTTGAAGTACTTTTTAAACAAGTGAGTATTTAAGTAATACGTACGTCAGACTCCAAGTATTCCGGTGATAGGAAAATTCTACTTAGCAGTGGTTACAAATAACTGTGGTTCTAACAACTCCACCATGTGAAAGAGATTTAAAACGAAAACGTCTGTCTGTGTATTTAGACCCAGTGAGCAACAGACTTTCATAATCATAATCATAATAAAACTGCTTTAAGACGCGATAAAATATTTGTCATTTTTATGTGTCCAGTTTTTATGTAATGATAAACTGGATATGAATATGGATACATTTGTCTTCTATATTTCAGTTTGAATTAGTACAGAATAAATGCTTGCAGATTTCATGAGGCGTGTACTCTCAGTGATGCAACACTAAGTTCATGCAGAGTTCAGCTTGTATGATCCACCGGGCTACCTCAAATCATATGGGCTTCCATAAAGCTCCTCAGCCCTCAGATTCATTATACCTACAAATGTCTGCAAACAACCCAATTACCTTTTTTTTTTTTTTTGCTCATGGACTTTACAGATCAATTTAACCCACTTCCCTTTGTCATTCCTTCCTCAAAGGAAACACTGAACTTATCATAAATGTTAAGAACTAAAAATAGCTCCTGTGTTGTGATACTATTTTTAGCTCTACTTGTTTGCTCTTGCATCACCCTTCTAGAATGTCTCACTCACTGGTGTGTACACACTGAAGAATGCACGTTCATGAATTTTTGGCTTTTCAGATGTTTCGATAATTCCAAGTATCTGTTCTTGTTCTATATTTGATCTTTGTGAAGCATGTTGCCCAAAGGGAGTTTCTGTTGTAATACTAATCTAAACATAGTCCTTATAAAATGTCTGGTCTCACAGAGAGATAGGACTCCCTTGAGCATTTTTTAAAAGCTTCTGAACCAAAAGACGAGTTTCATTCACAGGGGGAATATCCATTTATCTTATTAATTTCCTCTAACAAATATTTAGATACATGCCTGAAGACACTTGAATCTTGTTTTCTTTTTTGCAAAAATAAACCATGATCTCTGTTCCGGGGGAAATCCCATATATACAATGATGGTAAATGTCGTGGCCAGAATTTATCCAGTGGGTTATAACAAACCAGCACATATGTGCAGGTGCCCCAGGTAGCACTAGCAAGTATTCATACCCCTTTATGATTTAAGTTTTAAGTAGTAAAAAGTGCCTATCAAGATATGCTCATAAAGGCATTTAAAACACGTTTTAGTTTTCATGGTTTGTTTAATTAGGTAGACTTGGGTGGCTGTCAGTGAATGGTTGTCCATGAACCCCATGATTCAGTTGGTTGTTTAGTTCCCAGTTCCCCTTCCATGAATGTCAAGGTGTCCTTGGACAAGACAGTGTACACCTTTAGTAGCTTTCCTACCACAATTTCCCTACATGGTTTAATAAACTTATTATTATCATAAAATTGAACCAGACCCTTCAATTTGAAGACAGGAATGTTGTGCACTTGTGCACGTGTAATTCACGAAAACACAAAAACAGTTTTTGCTGTGATGATGCGGGTGTCTCCATTGCATGCTGTGAATATGCATTAATTGTTGTGGTCATGAAATCCTGGAGGGATTAGTTTAGGCATGGTTTCCACATTTGTGACATGAAGAAAAGTTACTCAAGTATAGATTTCTAGTGCAGTGTCAGTTAAATCGACTCAGTTTGGGCCACTGTGCAAAAGAGGTGGGCCTACAGAAGCTTCAGCTCAAAAAATACATGGTTGGTGTCTTTCAAATGACTCAGGTATGTCCAGTTTATCCTGAAAGTATAGAGGTTGTTATAGAGTCATTAATCAAATCTTCTCAGCAGGCCAATGGAGCCTCCCTCAAAGAAGGAGATTGTTCCGTTGATGAGGCGGCCAGATGAGTGGAAGGACCCATGGAGACGATCCAAATCCCCCAGGAGACGCCCAGGACTGGGCTCCCCAACACGAGGCCGTCGGCGACATCGGCCCTCAGGTTCCTCCGTCTCTCTGTCCAACTCCTCCAGGTACGGAATTGTTTTTACAAGTCAGGTTATTGTGCATCAAAAAGAATGCATTAGATTAGACCCTCTACAGTGATATTTGTCCTGCATAAGGCTGTGTGATGCTCAATATGCTTTGAGTTAAAAATGTTTAGCCCTTACAAAACTTTTTACAAAAGTTTATTTGACAAGTCAGCTGACAGATCCACCAGTCTTTCAGCTGATCAGAACCTCAAGTAGTCCATTTGAATCAAACAGCCCCAAAAAGAGGTGGTCTTGATCTGAATCCTCTAGCAAACTTTGGTGCAGTCTTCCTGGTGAGAAATCATACTGAACCAAAACTGGGCCAAAACCTATGAAATCAAATGATTCGAGGGCACTGAGTTGTATGTAGACTGTAATTTATTTTGTCTGTATGCCCAAAACACACTGCATGCGGATTGTAATCATCTGCATATTCAGGCATATTCATAGTATAATGGCTATTATACCAAGTGTTTTTCTAATTGCTTATCATGGTATCATAGATACCACTGTGTCAGCATAGACATTTTGAATAACTGCTTGCAGAAGTCTGTGTTTACTGAATGTCAAAGAAACTTCCTCTTCTCTTTCTGCTAAATTCAGTGACTATGTTAACCTGCAGTTACCTGTTATTTACCATTTTTATTTATTTTTTTATGCATCACTGTCACATATTTTCCATGTGGTCACAAATCAAAGTACTAAAAAAAACAAAATATTTGACCTGATGGTTTGACAAAAAGTCTACAAATCAGTATACAGTATACAATCATTGAGACACCTTTCACTCAAAACCATAAATATGCCAGTGGATAATCAGGGGTGGGAGGGAGGTAAAGAGCAGGATTTGATAGCTTGAATATTAAATTCCACATACTGTTTGCGTGTGTTGCAGGTCTTCATCTCGCTCCTCATCCTACTCAGGCTCTGGGTCATCTCGTTCCCACAGCCACTCCTCCTCGTTCAGCTCCTACTCCAGCCACTCGTCTCAGCGCAGCTCCTTCAGCGGCAGCCGCTCCAGGTACGCAGGGCCAGGGTTCGTCTGTGTGTATCGCACTACACCTGTTTTTGCTGTTGAACTTGCATCTGCATTGCCTACAGTCATTTATGTACAGTGTTTTAAGTTATTCCACAAAGGAGTGTGTATATGACTCTTTATCAGTGACCTTTTCCAAAGAAACTAATAGGGACATCTCTAGTTGTCAGTAATTAAATCACTAATAAAATCCCTCAGCTTTTCCATTAACAGGAATATATATAGTAGGTAGTAATCCTCCTTTTGTTGGAGAGGAAGTGAATCTTCCCTAAAAATATTAATGCAGAAGTCATATCTTGCTCAATAGCCTTTCTAAGTGGAGGAGAGATAAACACCTCTCCAGGGTAAGCATTTTGACAATAAACCACAGTTGTTGCATCAGTGTAGTAATGTTGTTACAGTAATGTTGTGGAAAGAATGAGGATATAACCTGTTTATTAGTTAGCTAAATATTCAATTAAGGAATTTGTGTATTCATGTAATTCCATTTGTTGTTGAGCTTTGTATTTCACTTTAAAAACATCTTCAGGAACAAACATAGGAGACAATGAAACAACAGTTTAGAAATTATGTGTGTCAGTTAGTATTTATTAGTTGTTGTTTGATTGTCACTTGATAATTAAAAATAAGATTAAAAGAACTGCCACCGAAATCCTATTTTTCCTGTAACTTTACTCTTAGATGTTGAATGTTTTAGAATATGTTTAACTATGAACAATTTAACAGTGCACTATAACAATATCCTCACTGATGAGTTTTTGTTTCTAAATTATTTGAATGCTACTTGTAGATAAGCAAGATCACAGCACAAAAACATAAAACCAGATAGATTTGTTGACTACATGAGATCTACAGTTTTTATGTCCTTGCTTGAAAATGAAAACACATTAAAATACAGCTTTTGAGTTCTGTTTTTGTCATAAATGGCATAAAGCAGTATAAACCATTGCATACAGGATGTGATCTGATCTTCACAGTATTTTGACTATTGTATCAATGGTTCCTAGGTCTCGATCATTCTCCACATCTCCATCGCCGAGTCCAGCAGCAATGAGGAATGCAAAGAACAAACCAGAAATTCCTCCTGTGTTAGTGAAAGGGTAAATTTTAAGTACTTACATTTAGTTGATTCATCCTATTGGCAAAGCTTTTATTATCGGTTTCCATTCATGTGTCTTCTTAAATAAAGCAAGCTGAAAATAAAATAAAAACAACAAAGCATGTGCTCTGCTGACATGCTGGTTGCCAGCATGTGTGCCCTGTCACTTGCCTGCATGCTTGGAAAAAAACATGAAATGCCTTTTCCTTCCCTAAGCTTGCCCCTGAAGCCCGGTGCCATGCCCCCTCCTCGCAGGGACAAGCCTCCCATGAAGAAAGCCCCCAGTCCTCCTCCGCCTGGTGCAATGCAGGGCAGGCCTGCCAAACTGATGGTAGAGGGAAGTAAGCCTCCCGCCAATCCCCGGGAGGCTGGAGGCACAGCTGGGGGGGCAGGCGGCAGTGGAGTCGGGAGGCCCCCACCACCACGGGAACCTGGAAAGCCTCTCAACCCAAGGGAAGGCAGACGGAAAGAACGGCAGCAGCATCCTCCTCGACGGTAAGTGCTTTACCTTTGAGCCCTTTGTTCATTTTGAGGCAGTCATACTGGTGGTCTTAAAAAAAGCTATAACATGTTGTTAGTTCTGCCCCTTGAACTTTTCCACATTTTGTCACATTACAGCCACAAACATGAATCAATTCTATTGGAATTCCACGTGAAAG
>JAUYWH010000024.1:1330807-1348874 GCA_034779795.1 Ctenopoma multispine | reverse complement strand
GTGTGTGTGTGTGTGTGTGTGTGTGTGTGTGTGTGTGTGTGTGTGTGTGTGTGTGTGTGTGTGTGTGTGTGTTGTGTATAACTCACACGTTATCTCTTGCTACAGATCACTGAGTGTGAGCAGTGTGTCATCGGTGTCATCAGCATCATCCAGCAGTAGCTCAGTGCGCAGCGCAGACTCAGACGACATGTATGCTGACTTGGCCAGCCCGGTGTCTTCTGCCAGCTCACGTTCACCCACCCCAAATCATCCCCGCAAAGAGCAGGGGCCTGCGCGGGATAGGCCTCCACATGGGAGAGACAAAACCAGGGGTTAGTGCAGGAAACAAAGTGCCCATAAAACAAGCATACAGGAAATATGGAACAGCATAAAAAAGCACAGATTTCTATTAAATAATAAAGAAATAAATTCAGCTTGATACACATTTCTCTTGAAGACATGTCATATCCACCTGTTAACGGTTTCATTCACAAAGCTGTTCACCAACTTTACTTAGTATTTTTAATGACTGTTGTTTACCTACAGTTCCTGTAAGGACTGAAAATATTTTACACTAACTATTCAAAATCAAAGGTATCAAGATATACATTAAAAAATGTTATGATTTTTTTTTCTAACTGTAATTGGCAATAAAGAAGCAGTGAATAGCATTGCATGGATAATCATTTGGTATGTTTTCCTGTCCTCCTGGCAGAGAGACCTCCGAAGAAGGATGAACCTATCAGGGAGGATCGCAGAAAGATCGACCCATCTGGTGCTCCACCTAGAGGAGTTAACCCTGCGCCCAGATCCGGACCTGGTAGCAGGGGTAGCCACCCTGTACACCCTGCACCAGGCACTATGGGCCCCCCTGGAAGCTATGGAGGTTCAGGTTCCCACAAAGACATCAAACTCACCCTGCTCAACAAGGTTATTGTTGCTACTCATTTATTTTTAAAGGGTTTGTTTACCCAGATCACAACATGTAGTAGTTAGTTTTGCAGATTTGCCAAAGATGTGAACCCAGTACTAATCTCCACAGTTTAGTCTAAAAAAAAACATAATGGAATACTTTAGAAAATATGTGCCCTGACCCAGACCCCATAGAACATATCTAGATTTCTGGAACATCTGCTGTTCACAAACAAAGATAAGGAAGAATGCTTGTTTGGATTTACCCATTTACTGCTGCCTTGGGCTTCTACACAGCAGTGAATGCGTTTAGAAAAGAGATTTTAGATTTAGATTCAAACAATAATATAAAAACATGTTTTCAGTTTGTCAGTATGTGTTGTTAAGTGGAAATTTATGGTCAAGAATGTAAGTGGATTGTTACCTTTGATCCGGGCAAGACAGGCTTGTTGGCACTATGTGCTAAGCTGAGTAGGGATGTAAGAAAATATTGATACACATGAGTATTGTGTTTAGTGATACTCTCAAAAACACTATCCATTTTAATTATTAGTTTACATGCAGAGATTCATGTGTCACTGGTTACTCCTAATTCGTAACCCCTGTATCACAATGCGTAGCATATCGACGGATTGTTTCCAATACACAGCGATAAAGCTAAGTTAATCCACTCTTTCTCATTCTGACTTGTCAGTAATTTTGCATATTTGACAAAATGTAAAAACTATTACTTTAAATTCTCGTTAATTTTTCTGAAGTAGGATTTTTCTATTACATTCCACTTCCCTGTCCTCAGTCAATTTAGTTCCATATTTTATATTTCCTTAGAAAACCAGTAACTTTACCACCAAATTGCTTGAAGTAATATCAGTCATGGTGATTCCTTTGCGCCCTAAAATGTTACCTGTACTCTGACTGTGTATTTTAGATTATGTCGCTCTGTATTTTCACTTTACTGTGTTTTTTCTGTTTTTTTATTTTTACAGCAGCAGGGAGATAAGGGTAACAGAAAGAGGTACCTGCCCTCAGACAAGGACAGGCCAGGTTCCCCCCTCAGCAAGAGAATGGCCATGTCTCCAGACAGAGGTGAGGAAAATACTGAATAAGCACACACACTTGTTTACTTACACATCCCTTACTGTTTATATAAATATAATTCAATTCAATTCAGCTTTATTTATATAGCGCCAATTTACAACATAAGTCATCTCAGGGCACTTTACAAGATGATATTAACTCATGTCCCTTCTGAACTGACACTATTCAGCATATAATAAAATATATGTGGAAAACCCCTCACCTTAATAAATTGAGACATTTGGGTCGGGTTCCACATGGGTAAAAATGGACACTTAAATGATAAGTCTATAACGTAACGTAAGCATTTGGTAAAATGTATTTATGATGTTGTAATCTCTGATGTTCTGTGATGCTGAATGAATGTTGATTTGATTAACATGTCAGATGGTTGCCAGAAGATTAAATTTCACATACTTGGTATAAAGAACATGCCTTTAAGCACACAGTTGAACATTAATTGACAAAGGAAATTAAAATGTCGAGTTTCTGAGTTTCAGCATGTTTGATGAATCATTAGTGATAATATTCATGGCACATCTGGTTTGTGTGTGAGGTAACTTCTTAAAAACCAACATTGCTGTAAAGGCCATCCTTTAATAATCTTGTTATGATTGTAACAACTGTGTGACTAAGACAGTGCTCAGACAGTAATATCATCTTAAACCCTTGAGTTTCATCATTTGTCACCATTGAGAGTTGTAAATTAGCTAAACTTTTCTTTACCATCAGGTATTTCTCCTACTTTTATAATATTACATTATTATTAATTCATACAGTATATACAGTTTTTGTTGACTGCCACACACAAATGCATTAGTACAGACCCATCCTCTCAGACTTTCTAAACCAAAATCTCCTCTCCTTACAGTGTAATTTATACATGTAAACTAAACGTTGTCTGTAGACATCCCACAAAAGCCGTCATTTCAGACATGTAATCCTTTTAGTTCATCTGATGGCATCTAAACATGTCAGGATCATGTCTTAATGACGACTTGTTCACTTTCCCAGATAACAGACAACAATCTTACAGCACAAGGTTCTAATGCACTGAAAAGCTCAGGAGTGGATGACCAGCTCCAATCAATAAAAAAAAAACTGTGGAATGCACTCATCAATCTATTCCTTGAGTTTGATGTCAGGCAAGGCATGTGAAAGGAAAGCCCTCAGACAATTTAACAATGCTCTTGTTATGAAATTCCAAACTATGCAGACGGCGTGCACTGATTTACTGCAGTGATATATATGGAGAGCAACACAGAGGATCTGTCTGTGATTAATGTTTTTAGTTAAATACGCAGAACCGCAGTCTCAGATTCATAACCATAATTTGTCTGTGCCTGAGTCAGAAGGATCAGTAGGTGAAAACAAAAGAAAAGAGCACTTATGTAATATGGGATTTTCTTTCTAAGCCAACAAAGAACGAAACTAAGTTAACAGGCCGAAACATGAGTTAACAGGCCGAAACATAAGTTAATAAATTTTTTCAGGCTAAGCAAGATAGTTTATTGGAGCCTTTTCTGTTTTTGCAGAGATGTTGTGTGATTGAACTTTTTGCAGCAACCATAGCAAAACAGGTTCAGTGGCCTTACTGCATTTGTTGTTTTGTGAATAAAGTCATTATTGTTTGTCTGCTCATCACAGAACATGTTTCTCTAACTCGCTGTGTGGCCGTTTGTGTTGACCATAACCCTTCACATTGCTGCACAAATGCTGCTACTGTTACTGTTCTAACAAGCTGCTCATGCTGCGCTTTCTGTGTAGATATGGTGTAAAATTCCAAGGCTCAGCATTTGATTTGAAAATCAGATTTCCCGTAAATATTCATTATTTGCCTTCATCAGAATTTAACCAGTTAACTCTGCCTGCTGCTGAAATATCTATCCTCGATTATTCTAATTTCATCCGATTGGATCATCAAAATCACAAATCTAATTGTATTATCTGTCAAATCGCAAAGCCCCCCATGATGAACACAATAACAAGATACATGTAAACATTTTCACTATTTTTAATTCCTCAACCATATATGATGTTTGTGGTTTCCATGTGTGTGAGAACAGGTTTCGTCAGGTTAGTAAATTATTTTAGAATGAATCTGAGCTTGAAGCCAGCTTTTACAGTCCATCATGTGGGTGCAGTATGGTTAGGTTGTACCACTTTTATCAACTGCTGTTTTCAGAGTCAAACAAACAAGTCAATGTGTCCATGGATTAATTACTTCTGGTTCTCTTTCAGATTTACAAAGTTGGTGTAAAAATGTATTGTGTTCAGTTAATTTCTACAAAAAATAGCTGTGTAGTCTCCAGAATTATAGTAATATGCTTTTAAAAGAAGTAACTGTTATTTAACAGCTTCAGTCCTAGTAGCATCATTGACTCTCAAACTGTTTTTTCAGGCCGTGATAAAAGGATGCCCGGTCGACCCCCACTCTCCCCTCGAATGGAACGACCCAGAGGCCAAGGGCCCAGACCCATGCCCCCCCAGGGTGACAGGTTGGTGCAACCTTCTGCATGTTGTTGGTGTAGGACTGTTTTTTTTTCCCCATAAGATCATACCACAGCAGAAGTCACAAGTAGTTTAAAAAAATGGTTATTCATCTGGAAGTGTGGAAATTCTATGGTCAACTTTTTTTTCTGACACATCGTTCTTATCACCAGTATTTATCATGTTAATTCATGCAGGGTTTTCAGAGCATGAAGTGTGCCTGACCACAAGGCACACACATTTTTAAAACAAATGAGGAACATGCCACAAGTGGAAGCACACAAATGCTAACAATCAATTCTGCACGTGTCATCATACTGACTGGCTCTTGCACAAATTCCCCATTATCAAACAGATGCTTTGTAATAGGGTTCAGATGAAAATAGACAGTGTCTATATGGAGAAAAAACTAACACATTTAAACACTTGAATTTACTGACTAATTAGGTGTAATCATAGTTGGCACCATTTGTCATCATCCTGTTATAGCATTAGTTATGACTGTATCAAAGTATCATTTATTTAAATTTGTGTTTAAAAAACAAGTTTCATAACTGTAAGGCAGATGTTAAAATGACAATAGCACAGATGGATAAAGCTGTTTTGCATTTTACTTATTTCTAGAGACCCTGCAGAGCTCCTGAGTTAATTAGTTTGTATTTTCTTTATTTAATTAGGAAAGCCCATTGTGCTCAACATCTCTTCTGCAAAAGAGATACAAAAATACATTACATATGTACAAATGAACACAGAAAAGCACACTATTCACCCAAACAATCATCAAATGGGGTCTAAATTCATTACACAACAACAACAACTCTGAAATATATAAGAAAAGTTATCTGATACCCTTGGTAAGACTTCCTGAAATACTAAAAATAAGACTATAAGAATATTTTCTCAAAACAAGATAATATCAAAGTCTTACCAAGTGTAATTATCTTACTGCATGGACAGATAATTTTACTTGATTCTAGTGTGAACCTTCTCAAATTAAGTGAAATAATCTACTTTTGCAGTAAGATATTACACGTCTGTGCTTGCTTAGTATATAACTCTCAAAACAAGATAAAGACTTTTTGGCTGGATTTAAGATTCTAAGACTTGGTTAGACAGCCACAATTTTCCGTGATGGTATCATAACAGCAACATAACGATGTGCATTACAGTGCTGAATTGGTAAATAAACATTTATATACCAAGTAAAACACAGTGGGCCTAAAATTGATTCTTGTGCAACACCTTTATTATGTATCTGGGAAATTGATTTGAACCCATCAGAAACAACAGTGTAAAGTCTAGGAGAAAGATGTGTTTTGAACCAGTAAAGGTTATCTAGATGACAACTGGCTGTATCAGTCATCTGTCAAAATAGTTATGTACACCTTTACATTAAATGACAAAGATAGTGCCTTTTATATCAGGTGATACAAATTTTAAGTGAGCAACACGTGATGGTGACTGATGGTGGTGTTACCAAAGTGAGATTGTTTTGTTGTTTGTTGATAGTTTTAGCCTTGGGTTTACCTTTAAAGCCTGAATAAGTTGTTAAACAAGGATACATAAGCATGAAAACCAGAGGCCATTTTGAGTCTGAGAGAGAAGAAGAAAGAAACAATTGGTGTACTGAGCAACACAAAAATAATGGGTCAGATCAAGGAAAACAACAACTGATAACAGAAGTATCAGGAGAGCTGGGAAGAAAAACCCCAAAAGAAGTCGGTGACATCACCAACAACAACCACAGTGCTGGGGTGAAGGTATCACAGCACACCATTCAAACAAGATTTCATGTACAGAAATGCAGAGTTGCTGCATTATTAACTAGATATTGTCTTTTGTTCTCTGTCACACTGTCTGCTTATCATTATCAAATATAAATTAAAAATGTGAACGTAACTCTTACTTCTATTTCTCAGAAAACGTCCTCTGTCACCACCTCCTAAGTCCTCTGGTAAAGGCCCAGCAGCACCACCAGGCAAGCCAGCCGCCCCAGGCTCGGGTTCAGCTGCCGGCTCTGGCTCTGGCTCTGGCTCTGGCTCTGGCTCTGGCTCTGGCTCTGGCTCTGGCTCTGGCTCTGGCTCTGGCTCCAGCAAACCCAGCAACACTCTGTCCCGCCGCGAGGAGCTGCTGAAACAACTGAAGGCCGTGGAAGATGCCATCGCCCGGAAGCGAGCAAAGATCCCTGCTAAATAAAAAGAGCCCGCCCCTCACACCTTCACCTGCCTGCCAGCCTGAGTCAGGCAGCAGCAAGGACCTTGGGACAGAGCATTTCCCCCCCTGCCATCAGTGGAAGTGATAAAATGTTGTATGGTTCATACCACCAAGAAAACCATCTTCTGCTCATTTGGCTCTGCTCTATTCTAAAACGTTGTTCACTCCCATGTGCCCGAGTTGTTCCCCTAAAAAAACCTATGAATGTCTCGGCTGCAGCTAGAAAACGGGGGGCAATGGGTATTTGGAGGGAGGGACGTCTCAGGACTGGGGTGTGCTTGTGTAGACTTTACCGAAAACAGAAGGTTGTAAGGTGCACTTGATCACTTGGAAGCATCTTCCTCATGTGGTGTGATGAGTAACAGATTTCTACACATTGATTCTACTAGTTCTGTCTTTCTCTTCCCCCTTTTATTATCTTGCTCTCACATCGTTTCTTTAGTTTTCCCTGTGTGGAGTGGTGTGAATGTTGGCTCAGCTCTAAAGGGTACCGACAGCCTATAGGGCTTCACACAACTTCTTTGTATAAATCTGCAAATTCTTGATTATCTGTATTCAGCCCCTGTAACGATCACGAGCCCGCACTTTGTTCACAGCGGGCCCATCTTTAACCAGTGACTTGTCTGTTCTGTGTTTTAGGGCATCGTTCACTGTCACATCTTGTACAATAACATAGCAAGTCATAAAATCCTTTCAAGCATATAATTATAGACAACAGTGATGTGAAGTATTGCTTTTTTATCTGCAGCATTTTGTTTTCTTCTTAGCTCTTTGCAAACGATAAACTGATGTTTTATTTGTGTCACATTTTTAGTTGGAGGTGGAACAGGGACATGTAGAAACAAGATACGTCTTGCTTTTGTGACAAAAGCCTTCTAAATAAACTATTTTGATAAAGAGAAGGTCAGTTTTTGTCTGTTGTGCAAGACGAGATGTGCAGGTGTTACAATAAAGATGTAAAATGATTTAATTCTGCATAAATTGGGATGAACTGTGACCTAATGTTCACCAAGGTCACAAATATCAACCAACACAATATTTCTAAGCTGATAAAACACATACAGTTCTGACCTTTCTTGTCTTTATTGACAAACAAACATACAGAGTGATGGTGAAAAAGAAAAAAGAAATGATAGTGTTTTAATAACTGGTTGAATCACCTTTGCCATGAACAGCCTCAAGCTCATCGTATAGCTGCAGGTTAGACCTGCACAAAATCTAAGAGGACTTTTGGACCGTTCTTCCTCACATACTGCACTGTTGATGTTTTCATGCTGTGAACAGTTTATCCATTAGACCACAGAAATGGTGTCTGTTGCCTTAACACATTGTTTCACCCTATTTTCTCTTGAAAACCACCAGATCATTTCCTTTTCCATTTCCATCAAGGTGTTACACTCTTTTCAATAGTAACTTGACCTTGTAACATTTAGCCATGCTAGTACCTCTGTTGTGCCTTCGGAAACATTTTGTTGCACACTGGGTGTTGTAGATTTAATTGGCGAAAATTAGAAAAAAAAGTATAAAGGCATCTCTAATATCCAGTTATCATTTAAAGAGTTAATTACAGATTCATTAGTTGTAGCTAAATATTTAAATCAATCAAATACCATTTTGGTAAATATTCATTTCTATCACAATGAAAATTCCTGGTGATTTCTCATTCTCATTTTGACACTATTGTGTCTTGTGATTATTCCACACAGTGACTGTAGAGAAGCTGTGTTGCAGAGAAAAGCTGACTATGTGTAGCAGTGGAAAAATATTATGCATGCAAGGTATTTTGTGTTTGCCCTAAGTGTTTTGCATTTAGGAACTCCTACATTCCATTTAGGAGTTCTCTCATAACTGTGTAACCTTTATCTCAAATTTGCTTGTTTTCCATAACATAAACATCAGGACTGAAACAGGGCTAATGCACCATTCCCTGTGAAAAAGAAATAATACATTTAAACGGAATCTGTCCATTCAATCAGACAGTAAATTCAAAAACCTGTGAACTTAGAAATTTATTTTTGTACCATTAACCACATTGCAAAAGCTTTTCAAGTGTAATGATGTCTGGGGTGTCAAAAAAGTGAGAGAAGCTACTCTGACCCTTGAGAGTAAACATCTACAGTAGCTTTGAAAAAGTATTCACACCCCTTCTCCCTTTTTAAATTAGAATTTCTAGAACTTAAAAAGAGAAACATCAGTGCTTATCAGACTGGTATGTCAGGGCAAAAACAAAGACATGAAGTCCAAGAAACTAAACACCCGTATGAGAAGATTTTGTGATGAGGACTAGATCAAAAAACAATTTCGAAAGCTCTCATTGTTCCTAGGAGTTGAATGGCCTCAATAAATTGGAAAGGGAGGTAGTCTGGAACCACCAGGACTCTCCTTGAGTTAGCTATCCAGGCAAATGCTTAACAGGACAAGAAGTACCTCGCTCACCCAAGAAGGTGTCCAAGGAAACAGAACTTGAGAAGTCCTCTGCGATAACAGGACAACCTGCTGCATGGATTATTTCAGTAACAGTCCCAGGCCCCATAGAACATCTGTGGAGAGACCTGAAGATGGCAGCTCGGAAACGTTGAGAGAAACGGTGGTATAAACTTCTTTATACTGTGGTTTATACACTGTTAAGGTTTTCTTCCCTCAGTGGGAACAGAATCTTTAAGTTTGATTATTAAAGTGTTTATTAAAATTCAAGTCTCAGCTCAGATAGTTTAACCATATTTTCTATGTTATATGCCTCTGCCAACCAATCAAGTTGCAGTTTACGTGCAGGCTTGTCCCGACTCGTGTTCTAATCAGTTCATCTGTGAGTTCAAGTGGATGTTTGCGCAAGACGTTCCGGAGATGGATGTGAAGTCACAGTGACCTTTAACCACCAACATCTAATCAGTTCATCCTTGATGAAGACATTCCCCTCAGCTTTCCTTGTGATATTGCATTCAAAAGAATGAGATGGTTAATGATACATCCATATTTTTGCCCAATCCAAAACATTCCTCCAGCCACAGCTATTGCCAGCACGGAAGCATAAAAACAACTCTGCAACATTAGCAGAGTAAATGGATGTAGCATCGCGTTTTAGCCACGGTGGTTTCACGTTAGTTTCTTTGTCACTTGAGCACTCAGTTGGTATGTGAAGTTTTGACAGCACACTCTTCACACAGTTGTTCATGTTCATTTGCTTTCCAAGTTTTGGTTTGTGTAATGCCCTCCCAGATTGCTGAATTATCCCCATAAAACTCATGAACAGACTTATTGCCACAGCTGTCAGCATTCATTGTATTTACTATTCAGGCGTCTTTAGGACAAAAAACTTCCTCTATCAACAAGCCTGTCAATATAGCATATGTTAAGGCAAGTCAATGTTAAATAAGCCACTGATGGTTTGACAAGATTCCAACATGTGCCACAGAGTCACATGTTAATGAAGATAAAAGTTGCTAAAGCAAGCTGATTTTCTCTCTGAATCTGGATGTGTGCCAGATCTGATAGGTGTGATATTTTAAAACCGCTGTTTACAGTCATGACGTGGAGCACTGAGAAGCTTTGTGTTGTGTGAAATCAAGTATTGGGACATGGAATTTGTCCTTGAACTTTTGCATTTGCAACGTTTGCAGTGGCCTTAGGGTTCTGTCTTCACTACAGTTCCTCTATTAGTCACAATACATGCTTTCTCTAAGAACTCTACTGAAAGTCCAAACTTCTCTCTCTGAAAACAGCTCACACAAAATCATTTTATTATTATTAAAACCAAGGCTAGAAAATTTTAGCAGTGGTGTGTGAAAATGTTAAAATATATTTCAAATATACATCTATAATATAAATGAACGACGCTTTGAAGGTCAAGTTCACAATTTTTAATGTCTGTCTTAAAACCACAGTCAAGTGTCCACTAATTATTAATAATTAATATCCTAAGTGGGTCTTTAGCAACAGAAGGAGAAGCACCCCAGGACCAGAATCAACAGTGTACCTCCATCTGAAGGACGAAGGACACTCATTTATGGACAATAATGTAGTAACTTTGGACAGAGGAAATAGATGGTTTGAAAGTGAAATTAAATAAGCCATCTGTGTTCAAGTGAAAAATCCCTCCCTTAAAACACCACGCCCTTTAATCCATCCCCAGAAAAATTAAGACCACCTCACACATCCACCAGGCAGCCCCACCTAACAGCTTATTTTTGTGGATAGGGGGGTTGTAGGAGTTACAGCCATTGGATTGTAACAACTCTCACTTACTCACTCCCTTTCTTTTGTCAACCTAAAAAGCCTTTTCAGGTGAAGTGAGAAGTGAAACCACTCTGGGGGATGAACCCTGGAGGTCTCTAACTTTCCTCAGACAGAAGACGCTACTCTGAGTAGTACAAAGTTTCGACCTAACAAGACAGAAATCCAGGTGGTATGACTCAACTTCCAGATTTCTAAAAACATGGTTTCACTTTGTCATGAGTCAAAAATTGCAGTTTTTTATTTTTATATATAATGACGTACAAAAACCTGAGTAAAGAAGAAGTATCTCAAAATTTAAAGTAGTTACAATGCTAAGTACTTTCTTAGGTTTTCTGAAAGACTTAATTAACACACTCTTACAAACTAAAGACTTTTCCCTCCAGCTGCCCCCCACAACTTTTATGTCCTTAAAATCTTTTTTTTTTCATTTATACAACAAAATTGTCTTTTTTTTAGCAGAGATAATGATACAATAAATAGTTTAATTTATTTGTGTGTATTTGTGGATATTTTGTTGACTCCATTTATATATAGGGGATTGCCACCATGCCTAGTCCTCCTGCCACTCCTTTGCCCCCCAATGTAAAATTTTCTAGATCCGCCACTGAGTACAGTAATTAAGTAATGTAACTTTAGATCACTAACGCTCTTTTTTTTTAAACACCATCACTAACATTGGGTATATTATACCCAATATAATATATGTGAAAAAATATTTCTCATCAAAATATATTAAAGTACAATACAATACATGGCAAGAGTATCTGAAGTTATTCGTGTTTCCCAGCTCCTATTCCTGTTTTTTTAAACCTCTGTTCAAACAGTCTTGAGACATATACAAAAATATATAAAAATATATATTATACAGTATAGTTTTTGTTAAAATGCACTTTCAGAGATTCTATTGAGGCAATGTAGCCTTTTTTTATTGTGATGTTTAAAAGATAGGAGAAGTAATTACTGCAAGTAAAACCGGTTCCAGTGTTTGTCTGCTGTGTAGCTTTACATTTCTTACTTTAAGCTACTGTAAAGCCAACACTTCTGAGGGGTTATTTCTCTAACTCTACTTGGCCATTAAGAAAAATGTTTGATTATTAAAAGTGACATTTGTTCTACAGTCACAACAGTGGCATTACATATCAGATGATTCCCCAAAGACAGGAAAGAAAAGCTAAACTGATATCAGTGTGGTTTTCAAAGTGTGATAAACTACAAGTTATGGTTGCATTGAGTTACGTTCTGGAGAGAAGTTGTGTGCTGCAACAAGCGTTTCCTCGTCATTTTCACCAAACTGACAGCTGCATCAATGCTCTGTTACTTTTGGCTTCAGCATTCATTCAGCTTTCCCAGAAGTCCCTGCTGTCAGTATATGCACACAGACACAGATGTTTACATCTGCAGAGGATTCACCCTGTTGAACACATGCCAGCGGGACTAACCAGTGGGAAGTTATCTGTGAATGCCCCTAAAACACAAACACATCAATATGAGGACATTCCCCTTGCTTAATAGATGGATCTCCATATTAGTAAAATGTCCCATTGCATGCACACACACACAATGTAGTATGTGTTTGTTTATCTACAAACATATTTTAAATACTGATTTTTTTTTTTTTTGCTGGAACAAAAGTTTACTTTTGCACTAGTAAAGCAACTCTCTTCCTGGGCAGCAACAGTTCGCTGGTGTCTCCAATGAACCGGCCCCACATTTGATGATGACTCTACAAATACATTTATGACAGCATGTTAGTAGGACCGGCTGGAATAGATCAAATCAATTTTCAATAATATTGAACAGTAAACTGTGCTGCCTGTTAGGCATGGGTCCCTTGTTTCATTCCTGTTAGTACCACAAAGGCAAATTTTGATCTGAGAAGAATCTTCTCAACAACTGATGACTGACTGTGTCATAATGTTTCATGATTCAACTATTTTTTTCACTTTGTACCTAATGTTAATCTGACGGGCTTCAGTTCAGACTACAGAAATGTTACTAAGTCACACCTAGTGAGATCACTGCTGCGGCTATTACGTAAAAGTGATTTGAGGGATTGATCAATGGGATAAACATCAGACTGGAATGCAGAAGGTGGCAGGATTGAATCCCACACTGGAGTCCTAGTCCATCCCCCATACCAGGTGAGTCCTTGAGCAACACACACGCTAGCTCCTTGTAAGTCGCTTTAGAGAAAAGCATCTGCAAAGTAAAGTTACATCGCTAGATGTAGGGCAGCTGTTCCCATATTTGCTCCTTGTAGATCTGCCCCTACTTTGAAGATTTTGTGTTCTTGTGTAAAAAATTCTGAGTGATGAGTGAGGCAAGTCAAAAGAGGAAAGGCCATTAAAAGAAAATCATTAAATTATTACTATTACACTATTAATCTATTCTTTGTGTTTGTACTAAATTTTACATTAACTGTAGATTAGTTCTGTTCATAACATTTGATCTAGTCATTACCCATCGTCATCATCTTAGCGTATCTTTTCTTTAGATGAGAAATGTTGGCACTGGCGATGCTTAAGTATGCTCTCACTGTATAGTCTGTAGTCACAGTTACAGATCATGTCTTGCTTTGATTATATAGTGTGCAGTATATGGGGAATGAGTTGGAATACTTAGGATTAGATTTTGTCTGACAAGTTGGCATCATTACCACGTTCTACCAGGAATGAATATTGTACTGTTGGGAAAGTGAGTGGAATAGAATGGATAGTCACCAATGTACGGTGGCCGTGAGGTGCTAAAACACAATAACAAAACAGAAGATTTTAGACTTTAAACTGTACAAGACATTTTAGTAAGCACATTGACAAACCAGAAAACTGTAGCAAGAACAAGCATTTTCTGAAATGTTATTGCCCTGTGAACCATCACAGCAATGCATCTTAAGCCATCTGGAAATCCAGAATAATTCGCTTGTTATGTAATTTCCAGTTGATCCCACCAGTGTAACTGTCCAATATATTTAGCATTTTGCACAAGTTGCATGATTAGAAACAATATGTTATGTATTGTATATAAGCCCAGTTTCCTAGAGGGCAGAAGTGTGCTCCAACACCAAAAAGAATGGTAAATATCTCCCATATTTTTTGGTTCTGGCAACTCACTCAGTGTGTTTACATATAGTCAACTAACCAGGTAACAATTGGCTTTCTCTAGTACGCTGATTACATGAGTGCATGTAAACAGTACCGTAAATGTAAACAGTTATTTCAAATTCTCCTTACAATTACCCGCTGTATTGACACATGGGCGGGCCGTGTCCCAGAGGGCTGGCAGGGTAATATCTGGTTTAATCTCTGAGCCATCAGACTCAGACATTTGCATGTCTCATGTGCAGCTCCTCCGGGAAATGTCCAGAGAAGTTCGGGGTTCTGGTGAGGGTCAGAAAACAGCTAAAGTGAGTTATGTGACCGACTGGTGAGTTGTCCAGGGTGGACCCTGCTTCTTGGTGGAGCTGAGAATACTAAAAAGGACTGACATTATCAGAACTGGGTGACACTGACTGATATATTTACACAGTCACACTATGGCGACATGACTTCTGAGGAAGGGTGAAGAGTTGGTTTTAGGTTAGGTTGAAGTTAGTTTTAGGTTCATCTAAAAGATGCTTCTTGTGTAAGTGATAGGGTCCAAACTGTACAGACCTCCATCTGTGGAAGTTAGCAAATTCAAAAAAATGTGCTAATTAAGAAGAAATAACTGACGACTTTTACCGCTGGTAGTGTTGTTCAATGAGTCAGGAGGATCCCAGGAGGCTTCGACAGCACCTCTCCACATTATATGTTTTGGAGCTTGTTTCTAATAAAAGTATGTTTTTGAAAAAGTTGTGTACTGTAGCTTTTAGTGGATATCTCCCAAGGTTGCAGCCTTTTTTAGTAAAAAACTCAATGCAGCTCGACGGGGAAACACAAAGAAGGAATGTTAAACTAAACAAAGACCTGGAAATGACTGAATAAAAGTCCCTGTAATCACTTTGAAATGACAGAACCAAAACTGTGTGTGTGTGTTGTAATCCTGTAAGGTTGAAAATGTTGTCACGTAGGTGCCAGTCAACAGGGCAGGACCAATCACAGAGACTGTGAAGCTGCATCATTACATAACTGCATGATTTATACAAAGACAACAATGACGTCTTTTATTATGCGCCAGTAGCATTGAACTGTAACCACAAAGGATTTCTAACAATATCTAGCACCTGATCTCTTTCAGAACAGTGTAACTGGGTCAGCTGTATACTGTAAACCTCTGCTGAAAGCCAGGGGAGATAAATAATAACAAGCGTTGCTATTTTGGGATCTTCAGACAATTTGGATTACTACATCAGAAATGACACAACCAAGGATGGGCTCCACTGACCTGGAACTTTTGATTGATTCTCAAATTTCTGAAGTTTACAGAAATCTTTGGAAACTGACACCAGAGGAATTTGGATAAATGTATCGTGGAAGATTTCTTTGTTTTTACCTTTAACAACTACAATTTTGTAACTTTCTCATTTAGCTGATCTTAACTGTAACTATTGTCAGTGCCATTCTTTGATAAAAAAAACAACCCCTTATTCTCTTTTATTCCCCTTAAGCAACATAACAAACTGCAGGTGCTAAAGAGCCTTTGCCTTAGTCTGAACTTCTCTGAACAGAAAGATGTGAAGTTTTACAGTATCCAGAAATAAATAGATGAATAAATAACTACATAAACAACAACAGTATGTGTTCTAGTGAAACATCTATGATCAAATACAGTATTAAGCAACATATGTCTTTAAAGGTGACCTCCCATACTGAACATACACACACACACCCACTAAAAGGAACACTGACTCCACTTCTATTAACTTCCCGGAGATTTAATCTAACTTGAATGACTGGTTGAGTAACCCCTCCCTTGGAGGTATCTATTGTCTTACAGTGAGATGTGTGAAAGGATAAAGTGAATAAACCGCAGTAACACACATAAATGCGTACACGTTTAACAATGACACCTCGGCTCAAAAGTCAAGAGAGTCACTCTTCATGAACACCGTGAGCGACATGCAGCGTCTTTTCTGTGCACACATGTATTTGTGCATGTCTTTTTATGTTTGCTTGGTGGTTTGCTTAATTTATTATGGTACCGTTCTCAGTTATGAGAAAGTTATGTCTGCTCCGCACACCCAAAATAAAAACTGTTCAAATAATTCAGTTCAGATCAAACCAATTCAGTTTATTTATATAGCACAAAAGAGTCATCTCAAGAAACTTTACAGTGAAAGATTTAAGATCTTTTAGAATATAAGTATATAAAGAACTACTGGAGAAAGAAAACACAAAGTTAATGACATGCAATGGTGGCACATGTGTTAGGAGAGAAGCTCAGTGTAGACTAGAAGAGAAGATTCAGAGTTACCTGAGTCATCTCTAACTATAAGCTTTATTATAGAGGGAGGTTTTAAGTCTGCCTGGTGAACCTGAACTGGGAGCTGGTTCGAGAGGAGAGGAGCTTGATATCTCTCATTGTAGGTTGGGCTTATACATTTAGTTGTGGCAATCGTGGTAAAAAGGTGGGGAATGCATTATGTCATTGAGTGTCCTGACCAGGGACGCCACTAGGATTAACAGACTGGGGGGGGACGTAGTCCCCAGGCATGTATAGCGAGCGCTGAAACATTTTTGTCAAACCTAAATAGACTTCATTCATTTTATTATCTTTTGTACAGCAGTTCTGCTGTTAGCTGTCTCACCTTCTTTCAGTCTTAATGAGTTCATGAGTTTAAGTCTATTAACAGCCTGCATGTTGGGGTTGTGTTCATTAAAACATGCCAGCAAATATATCCATCAATAATATTAAATGTGATACATGCTATCTAAAGATATACAGTTTAACTCCTCTTTCTTCTTGCTTGATGTCTTTGCAGATATGGTTAATTATGTCTGCCTAACATTAATATTTCTCTGTTCAGCTGAAGACAGAAGAGAACATAACAGTTTGCTGCAGTTTGTTTACTAGTACTTTAATAACTGATTATAACAGCACTGATATTGTGTCAACATACAAGAAGACAGGTGGACAGCTGCAGCTGAATTAGTGTTAAAACACCCAACAAGACAGGAGTCTCCAAACATTTTTTGGTTACGTGAAGAGTGCCAGGCATTTTTTACAGTAGGATTAACACACATACATACAAACATGTTCTATAACTATTTTATTTTCATTGCTATAATTATCATTTTAAATGTAACTGTAACCAAATTTAAGCTGCACAGGAGTAAACAAATAAAAAGGACAATTGTTGGTCCAGGCACCACGTTCACAGCGTGTGAAGTCACGGAAAAAAACAACCTGAGACCTGAGTTGGACACCGGAGTCTCCCGTGAGGTCGGGTTAAGGCAAAAAAAGTGCTGAGGTTAGGGTTAGAAAACAGATCATGTTTGGGTTTAATTTTGTGAGGTGTGTGAAGTGACATTTTTATCCATCAACCAGCCCCCAGTCTTTCCCTGACCCCAACCCAGTGTTGTCATGCCTGATCCCAGCCATCAAACACTTTAATAACGCTGCACTCACACATCTGGATGTTGACATGTAACGTCAGATATTTTTACCCACAGAAAACCCATTCAGGTTTTCCTTTGGACACAGTATTTGTTAAGGAGGAATCAGCGAAACAGCGCCCCCTAGGGTCACAGAGTCTGATGGTCACAGAAAACGGTGGAACACCTGCATCCTTGCCTGCTGATCTGGTTTACGATGTTTGTGCTTTATTGAATGCTGGCTGCTTTTTTATCCCATTAGTAATTAACAGTCACTGACACCTACTCACACTTTCACACTATGAAGTGATCCTAGGTCCTAATGCCCGCCTCCTACCTCAGCATCATCTGAATCCAAATGATAAGAACTATAACTAGACTTCTTATTTATATGGTTTCAATTCATAGTCTGGCTTTTATTTGTTAAGTGAATACCTGTGCTCAGTAATGTATCTAATTATAAAATATTACCTATAATTTTAGGGGGGGCTTGGGAACATTTTGGGGGGGGGGCTTCAGGTCCCCCAAAAAAGACCTAATGATGTCTATGGTCCTCACAACTGAAGAATTATCGTGTGTGTGTGTGTGTGTGTGTGTGTGTGTGTGTGTGTGTGCGTGTGTGTGTGTGTGTGTGTGTGTGTGTGTGTGTG
>JAUYWH010000024.1:1302735-1323843 GCA_034779795.1 Ctenopoma multispine | reverse complement strand
GGAACCACAAGTAGACCAGCACTCTGAGAGCGAAGTGCTCTGCTGGGATAATAAGGTTCTATAAGGTCTTTAAGATATGAAGGAGCCTGATCATTTAGTGCTTCATAAGTGATGAGAAGGGTTTGAAACTCTTTTCTAGATTTTACAGGGAGCCAATGGAGAGAAGCTAATGTAGGAGAAATATGATCTCTCTCAAAACTCTGGCTGAAGCAATTGGTGCCGGGCCGCACAGAAAGAATACATAACTTGCATTTATTTCCGTTTTATTTATTATCTGATTCTGAATGATGTTTTATTTTGGAAAAATACCAGGTCCTCCTCCACATCTGTCTATGACTTGCTCTTGATGCATGTCAAGATGCTTGCCTCGGTCACATGTCTTTATAAGCCTGAGGTACGTGACCCTGATAGTAGAGACAGATTTATCTGCTCTAATATAGACGTGCTGATCAAAGGTAAAACATCTTTGAGCACTCTAGTCGGGATGGGGTCTAGGAGTTTAATTCATTCATTCATTAAAGAGTGAATTAGTTATTGAAATTAACTCCATATGATCTACAGGAAAGAAGCAGTCTAAGTAAGACTGATGTCTACCAAACAAATCTAGAGCTGATGGACAAGTGAGTCTATTTATGTCGATTGCTGGGAGGATCTGATAATTTTTTTCTCTAATAGTTATAATATTTTTTGTAAAGAAATTCATAAAGTCATCGATGCTGAGATTTAAGGGAATCGTAGGTTCAACAGAGCTTTGACTCTTTGTCAGCCTGGCTACAGTTGAAAAGAAACCTGGGGTTGTTCTTATTTGCCTTAGTTAATGAGGAATAATATGTGGTTCTAGCTTTATGGAGGGCTTTTTTATATGTAATCTGTCTTTCCAGGCTAAGCGAGATTCATCTAAATTTGTGGAGCACCACTTCCTTTCAAGCTTATGTGATGTTTGCTTTAAGCTACAGATTTGTGAGTTGTACCATCGAGCTAACATCCTCTGATTAACTTCTTTTTCAGAAGGGCAAAGGTATCAAGTAAAGTGTGAAGTGAAGCAGCATTGTCAACAATATAATCAACCTGTGCAGGAGTAAAGTTAGGTTGACTGTTCTCTGTGTAGGCCACTGGATTAAAAGATGATGGAATCATTTCCATAAATTTTGTGACAGTATTTTCAGTAAGGCATCTACTGTAGTGGTTTTCTTCTTAATTGATGTTGTCTCCATATAGTAAAATCAAATGTTATTAGTAAATGGTCTGACAGCAAAGCGTTTGGGGGAAAAACTAATGATCAATTTCTACTCCATAAGTCAGAATAAGATGTAGAGTGTGATTAAAACTGTGAGTGGGTTTATTTACATGCTGAGTAAATCCAATGCACTGTAACAGAGAATTAAATGCAGTGTTGAGACAGTTATTATCAAAATCTGCATGAATGTTAAAGTCACCCACTATAATCACTTTATCTGTACTAAGAACTAAATCAGATAGAAAATCAGAGAATTCAGATAAAAACTCAGAGTAAGGGGCAGGAGGACGGTATACTATTACAAATAAACCTGGTGTTTGCCTTTTTTGGGAGAGAGGGGGGGGCTGAAAAACTAAGATCGAGGCTCTCAAATGAATGATAACTATGTTTAGGTCTGGGGTTGACTAATAAATTTGAGTTGACCAGCAGACCTGTAACTCTCGGAATATGATAATATGACTTGGGGGGGTTTGACTCATTCAAACAGTCATCCTGCTGCAGCCAGGTTTCAGTGAGACTAAATAAATCTATCTATCCATCACTTATCAAGTCATTTAGTATCACTCAAACACACACATTTTATCTTTGCACTGATAAAGCAAAGAAAGTCAAGATTTTTGGAGGCAATGTGTCACAACTTGACAAAGACAAAAATGCAATGAACAAACTCTTACACACCAGACTCTGATCAATGATGCAGAACATGAACATGTCGTGCAGAACGATGTGAGCCGGGTTTCTGGGATTGAAGGCAACATGGGTGATGGGCGTGTCTCTCTCCAACCACAGGGAGTGCAGCCCTTGTTTCTGCAGCTTCCGACTCCACTCAGTGTACTCCTTCCTCGCCAGAGAATATTCAAAGATCTGCGCACACACACGACAGAAAACAGTGGGAAGATGTGTGCAAAGAGGATCCAGCTCAGCATCATGTTTGACAATTGTTCTGTTGTGCTTGTCCTTTGCTGTGATAGGGTTTACCTGCTGGTCAGCGTGCACCATGACAAGACTGCTGGTCACTGGGTGGATGGCTATGGCAGTGGGACAGGAGCTGTACACTGGAACTGTACAGTGAAGCTACACACACAAACACACTATGAAGTTTACTGTTGTCTGGCTGCAATTCACCATATGATGAACAGAAATGAGGATATGAAATCACCTTCATCTTGTCGAGGTTGTACACATGAATCTCACAGTCTGTGTTCGCCGTAGCAAGCCACCTGCCATCGTCGCTGGCAGCCAGGAGGTGGACTGGTTGTCTGGAGCCTGCACATCAAATACACACACGTTATATACAATGTACAACTAGAAAACTGAAGGTCAGGTGCTACTATGTGTGTAGTACTTCAGAAGCATTTAAACCACTGTTCAGGCAAGTCTGATATCTACTGACGGCAAAAGAATTGAGTAAATATAAACCAAAGTATGAGCACAGTAAACTGTAAATTAAATCAGTAGGTGGTTTAAAAGCTTCACTAGTTGTTAGATGCTATTGTGGGTTGTTGTGAGTGTGGGAATCTGTGTTGTCGGTAAATCACACAAGCTGTGAGGACCTGTGACTCCTGAGTAATCAGCTGGTCATTACCGACTGTTGCCTCCTCGTCACTTTCACCTTCTCTTGAAGATGGTTTTAAGGTCAAACTGCTTCTTTTGCAGTAACTTTCCTGTTTGTGGTGAATACCAGTGCATCTAATTCGTGATTCAGTGATTGAACCTTGTTACAGTTCCTGTTCTGTTGTCCAGAGTTCATGTCATAGTCCCATTTCAGTATACATCATAAAAACATGTAATGCGAACACTAAATATGTTACTCATAAGTGTGCTCCAGACATCACGTGAGCAGAACAGCGCTGAATATCAATGGTGCTAGTGTGGATTTCAAGCTGCTTCTAGCTGTTTACTGTGCACGTTAGTTCCAAACACAAGCTGCTGCTTGATTTTTCTCAATGCCCAGAATGTCAGAAGTTGTACTACGCGAGAAATGGATTAGAAATCTTGTTTTTGTGTGGATGATGTGCTTTTGTGAGAAGAGGATTCTGGAGATTCATCATCATCCAACACTCAACCACAATTCTTAACAAGGGTTTTTTTAAACATCAATTTGTATTGAAGGATTAGTTACCAGCAGGTCTCTGTGACTTGACTGTAAAGGTTAGAGTTAGTTCCACAGTCGAGAGAAGAGAGCAGAGAGGACTCAGCACCCACCTGACTTGGGTTTGAGGGTGTGAAGGTATTTGCACTCCATCTGGTTAAGAGCAACAACAATGACTGAAGAACGACTGGAGGAGGCAAAGAGCTTGGATGAGTCCGAGGAGAAGCAGAGCTGGTGGGCTGAGGAAAGGACTTTAGGTAGTTTGGACACCTGGGGAAGGAAGAGGAAGGGATGAGCTTCAACATGAACCCTACTACTAACATTATGAAGATTTCACTGCTTATCTGTAAAGAACACTGAGAGCAGTGTGAGTGTTGGGGAGGTACCCTGATGATGCCGATGTTGTTGTTGTTGTGCTGCAACTTGTAGAGGCGGACACCGGAGACCATAGAGTACGCCATCCAGCTGCCACACGGCGACAAAGCACTGCAGCAGATGTGATCCTCTCCCTGCACAAGTCACCACACACACAGTCAACTTTTTGTTTCTCCTAACTGTATCCCTGCTGAAAGACGACTCGCTTTTCAGAGGAAAAGCTCTGACATTAGAAATAACCTGAATAAAAACTGTTTTTTACTTTCCACAAATGTCAAGTTGTCAAGTCATGTAAAAAAACCAAAACAAAACAAAGCACCCAAAATCAGTTTACACCTTTCTCTTCAACTCGATCAGTTTCTGCGGCTTCCTCTTCACAGGTAGAGTGTCGCCAGGCTTTCCTGTTCACGCACAGAAGACGACACAGTTACGACACCAGAACAACCAGTAACGCAGTCAAGAAATAAGTGGAGAGAATGAACTCAGTTTCCAGTTTCCAGTTAATTATTCAACCCTTGGAGAATCTAACGGGACTTCAGAGAGTTGAACGTGAGGCATGAAAGTCTGTGCTCTGTTAGATAAACCGATGTTTATTGTTTCTTGTACAGTCTCTGTATGTTGCACGTGTCAACTCTTCTGTCTGTTAACGGCTCAACCCCTCCAAGTGTTTCTGTGTGTGTTTGTGTTTTCCTCACCATGTCCATCACTCTCTCCCAGTCTCCACAGCTCCAAGCGTTCAGGGAACTGGAACAGCATCAGTCCTGCTTTCTTTGCACAGCTAATCAAGTTTCTCTGCAGAGGACAGACACGGTAAGTATGTTGCCATGGGAACAGTCATGATTTTCTGAAAAAGATATTCTCTCTTTTTCTAGTCACAGGCTTTGTTCTTACATGTGGGAAAGCTATTTTGCGCAGCGCTGACTCCTGGGTGTTCTTCTCCACCTTGTCCAGCAGAGGCCGCACTACCACCTGGGTGTCCATGCCTGAACATCACATCATCATCATCATCATCATCGTGTCACATAAGACTCACATTTAAGATGACAGCACATGCTCCTGCTGGGTTTGTTCATGTGTCAGAAAAAAAACTAAACAGAAATGCACGTGACATTTGGAGTTCATGGTTAAAGGCTTATAAGATACATTCAAGATTCAGCTGCAGCGTGTTGTTATAATACCAGTGTTAATTACAGGTTATTTACTTGCTGCAATAAAATAACAAGTAGGCAATTAATTAATAATTGTGAATAATTGTTCTCTGCAGTAATATTTTACTCTGATGACATAAATAGAATGAAAAAGTTTTACTAATGTCAGGGCAAACTGCTCCTACAGCGTAAAGACCTACAATTAACAGCCTGGGTTACTGTGGAACTGGGGTCTTTTTAGTGCACATATATGGAATGCAGTGAACGATCCAATAAGGTTGTGTAACTACACCACAGTAATATGTGTATTCAGCGTTAGATATAAATACACTTATCAGACCTGGGAAGGAGATTTAATACTGACCTCCAGAAACCACAGCAGTCTCTGTGTGGGCGAGCGCTCTCACATCATGCGAGTGGTTTTTGAATGTCCTAGTCCGGACCCACTCCTTATCTTGCTGGCCCACAGTGGAGGACAGAAACTGGAACTGGATGACGGTGCCCTCTGACGTCCCAGCTACCAGACTGCTCTCATCCTGTGAATATTTAAGAGTTAGGTTGATTCTGTGTGGTTGTGTAGCTAAAACTATGTGTAAGTCATCCTGATGATCATCTTCTCACCTGTGAAACAGAAACAGCCAGAACGTCCCACTTGGTGACCAGGTGAGTTTTGACAAGGGTTCCTGTCAATCCGTCCCAGATCTGGACCTTTCCTGCAGAGTCACCGCTAATGATTGTGTGGTCCGACAGGAACTCAACGCTCCAAACCACCACCTCTCTGCTCTTGGATGCTCCAACACCTCTCTCCACCAGCAGTCTGTGTGTGGTGTGTCCTGACGTCCACAAACACCAAAAGAAACTAAAACGTCATGATGGGACTTTTCATGGATACGTGGTGTTTTAGAGTTACCAGACACAGAACTCAGCCTCTGATGTTCTGTTTTCATTTTTCAGGAGCTCACAGGCCCTGTGCCACAAATCACTTAAACACAGAGTTGTGTGTGCTTACCTGTCTCAGCGTCAAAGATTTGGATCATGTCCATCATACCAGCAGCAATCAGTGTACCAGAGGGGTGCCAAGATAGCGATATAATACGACCTAGAGCATCACATAAAATTAATGTATGCATAGCAACAGTAAATAACCATAGATCTGGGTGCATGCTGCATTCATGAACTCTTACCTTTCTGCCTGTCAAGATTTCTTTGAAACTGGATCCTCTCCTCCAACACTTCAAACATTTTCACTGTCCCGTCCTCACAACCAACCTTACACAAACAATATTCATTCAATTAGCAACTGTCAGTGAAGGACAGACAACGCTCCTCACTTCAATTCTAATCTACGACACATTAGTATTGGTCAGTGAATCTGAGGATGGGGCATGGAGTGAGGAATCCACAAGGTGTTGACTGACCGCTAGCAGCGTTCCTTGTCTGTTGCTACTGATGGTCCAGATTGGTCCTCCATAGGCCGCCACAGTGTACCTGGGCCTCAGATTCTCCAGGTCATATTCTGTGATCTCTCCATTCAAACCAGCACTGAACAGACGCTGACCCACCCAACACAGAGCCTCAGCAGCCCTGCCGTCCTGTCCTGGGATTACCTGTGCAGAATAAATCACAACAAGTTTAATCCCTGCGCACGTTTTGTTCGGTTTAACTGTCACATCACGCAAAACTCCACTTGTTTCTTAGCAAATCTGCGTATGTGTATGGTAAGAACGATGTGACTTTAACAACAGACACATTTACCCATGTGTCTATAAATACTAACACTCAGTTGTTACGGGCTGCGTGGGAAGGCTAACTGCATTAAAGAAATGTTGTTACCTTTTCTTGGAAGTAGTTGTCAGCGAAGTGAAAGAGCTCCACGGCTCCGTCAGCCCGGGCCACAGCCAGCCGCTCAGAGCGGCTGTTAAACGCCATGGCTCTGATAGCGCTGGGCATGAAGTCGAAGAAGCGAACACGGTGCACCACGAATTCCCCCATTTCACTAGTACGGGAAACACAAACACACAACCTGTGAACATGCTGTCCCTCTGCTAAACCACAAGCTCCAAACCGAGTGAGAAATGTGTGTTTACCAGCTCGTTTAAAAATAGTAACGACGGCAATAAAAACTTGCTTTACCTGTGGTTTTAACTCCACACCATGCTACGCTCAATGGAAAACAGCAGCAGCCACGTTGGAGACCTTTGAACCGGAACAAGCTGGAAGGAGCGGATATACGTCATCACAACACGGCTCGCGCAGGTGGCGGGAAAATGGAGAGTGCGTGAACGTCGTTGTTGCGGGACCGCTGCGTGGAGATGACCTGTTTAACTGTTTAACAGTTTCCAGTCTCTGACAGCACAATGGTTCAAATAGTGATACGGTAAGATTAACAGTTAATATTTAACAGTAATGTCAGGTAATCTTACTGCTGCACGCTAAATGTGTAGTTCTACGACGAACTGGTCCTCTTTAATATTCTCACACCGGAACGTTGTGGACTGAACCACTGACGTCCGTGCAGCCGTGTTTGCTTTAATGTTCTGTGCTCCGGCAGAGGCAGCGTGGACGGCAGCAGTCCTCCAGAATGGCTGCTGGTGGAGCTGCAGGGGGAGGTGGTGTCCAGACACAACTCTGGCCTGGCAGGAAGCGTGATGGGAGACCTGCTCTACACCAAAGAGGTGAACAATACACAGCAACAGATTTTTACAGATAACATTACTGTGTGGCCAAACTAGCATAGCCGATTCAGGCTGGACATGATGTGCATGCAAAGCTACAGTGCAGAGGGGGTTGATCAGTGTCTTGCTGCAACAGTAGAGACAATTTAAGCCTATGTGTTGGTGCCCTAACATACTAAACATCTGGATCAGGACTGGACTGTAGAGTAGCTCCTAAACTGAAAACTCAACTAAAATTGGTTCTCATCTCTAAAATTAATTTGCGTTCAAGTGATCTGTGGTATTTGCTCTTAATTTTTAAAGACGTATTTTCTGTTGGTGGATTTGTTAGTCTTTATCTAACAGCTGTTTAATGAACTGATATATCGTTTGCCCTGTAAAATGGCAGCAAACAGAGAAAAGCAGTGAGCCACACCTCAGGATAGATTGAGTACTTCGATACAAGAGATGGTAAACCATCAGTTTCTCACATTAGATCAACCTCTGTCCTCTTAAGCATGTCTCCAAGTTGTAATTGTTAATTTATTCGAATGTTTCGTGTTCCACAAGCTGTACTGAAAAAATAAAAATGATTAGGTTACAGACTAATCAGTTAATCCATTATTACTGGCAAATCTTTAGTGCTCTTTGAGCAGCTATTAAGATGTTGTTCTTTTTCTCTCCACCAGGGGGTGCCCGTGCTCATTGTAGGACATCATATCCTGTATGGGAAGCAGGTCAAACTTGAGAAACCGTTCGCTGTCCTCAGCAAGCATTCCAGACATTCACATGATGCCCTCAGTGGCCATGACGACGACAGCAGCAGCGCTGATGTCACACAGGTACCCATGGAAACGGATCAGCAAGGCTCCAGTGCCACCTCGTACTCTGTTACTGCCCTCATCAAACGGAAGCTGATCTTTAAGACTCGCCCCAAACCCATAATCACCAATGTGCCCAAGAAGGTGTAGCATGAGCGTGTTTCCTCAGTGAGTCAGAGAAGCTGTGTGATGGTAATGAGACTTTCATGAGGCTTCCCACGAGTATGGATGAACGTTGACGTTCCAAGAAAACAACCAAGTGACTAAATACATGAATCTGGATACATTTAAGTCTTTGTAAAACAGTTAAAGAATGTTGGAGACAAGCAGGACAGAGTAATATCTATACCACTGTTTCCTTTTTGGCATGTTGTCATCTCTCACTGCCCAGATACACCTGCTGATGACCTTCACATTTGATAATTGTGCACATCAAAAGTTGGACTGATTGGATCGGATGCTCCCATCCTGACATAAAATAAAACATTTCTGAGGATGTACACTGACTAAATGTAAGTGTTATGTCATGAAAAGTAGAATTAGTAATGTGAATATTGATAACCTTCAAGTTAAGTTAAGAAGAAAATAATCTAAAGCAGAGCTAAGAGCAGCACACATTGCGCAACACTGAAAAATATTAAATTCAACACCAGGCATTTGGACTTGTTGCCAGAATATTTACAGTGTATATAAAAGTGTTATGTGTTTGGTGCAGGCAGTTCCCATGTTGAGGTGTAACACCAGAAGTTAAAAGGCATCTTGTTTGTTAGTGTGTGACTGAAGGGGCTGATTCAGTGAGCTGCTGTAAAGCTTCTGACTTTCTGACTGAGCTATTAGACTCCTCCCATATAAACACATAGTTGTTGGCTACTTTTTGAAGTTATATCAAGAACAATGCTGTTAGTCAAAGCTGGTTAACCTGCGACGGATGTTACTCACATAACTGTACCAGTAAAACATCTATGGTTGCTCTCTGTGCTGGTTTGGATTGGAGTTAGCAGGCTCAGTCAGTGACAGTCACCACAGAGCCAAAGCAGAGCTGAGCATCTGCTGTGTCATCCCAGTCACCTGGTTATTGAACTCATACAAGGGATATTAAAACAAAAGAGGCATGATAACTACAACCTGTCTTTGTTCAGAGTATTATGCTTAACCCTCAGGCATCACTATGGACATTTTGACTTACTGCATGTAGCCTGCTAAAACAAGCACAGAAGCCATTGAAATAATATTAAACTTAAATATTTTTCTCAAGCATGAAACCCTAATATCACAGAATTACAATTTTTTTTTAGCTACGTGATAAAAATATGTGTTTACACTACAATAGGAGTCTATTTGCCATTTTTGTCTGCTAATGTAAAGTAAATTTTAAATATGATGCTACACAAAAACTATTAATGCAAAAAGAGTCAATATTTTTAGTTTGTTAACATATCCATGACTGATTTTTTTTTAAATGCCCCAGCCATTTAACATTCGTTTTTTTGGAAAATAACTTGTTTTTTGTCTTTTTTTGTTTGTTTGTTTTTTTCATAAAAAACATCTGTGACTTCAAGCAATCAAACTGGCATTTAAAGGGTTAAAACCCTGAAAATTATTGAATGTTTGTTAGTTTTGAGCAGGGCTGAAGTAGTTTAAGTGATTCATGCAAAAAAAAATATTAATCTGTCATATTTTTATAGCCGTTTTTAGGAGGGGGATATTTTTGTTACTAATGATACAAGAGGGTAGTAAATTAATCTGATGTCTGAGGGCTAAATATTTTAATATGAAAACATTAAAACAATTGTGTAGACCAGTTTATTCTTGAAAATGTATCTCTCTGCAAGTAAAAATACAATACAATGAACAAAAAGTAAAAATCAGACACAATCAGAAACTGAAAATGAAGAAGGTATCAATGCAGTCACTGAAACATTCTTTTTCTGGTATAAATGAGATGATTGTGTCCAAAACAGACAGTGTTATTAATGACTTATGAAAATTCCAGTCTCCTGTGATGCCCAGAGAGGGGAATTAGCAGATGACCGATAAACAACTTGCATCGCAGCTTGAGCATCGGGCAGGTCATTTAATGCACATGTACAGTGTGTGTCCTTTTTAAAATTTGATCTTTTTAAACTCAAAATAAGGCAACATGACTATTAGCTTTAAGATTAGAAATCGGAAATGTTCTCTGTTGTTGCCATGGACACAATCGATGCTGATCGATTATGTTTAAACTGGACAAAAAGAAGCAGGTGTCGAGTCTCACTTCAGAAGAAACCTCTTTGGTCTTCAGCCTTTACTTTTGATGGACTGAATGAGTGGATACATTTACTGTAAAAGGACACAAATGTCTAGCATTCAGTATGAAAACTAGGTTTACACAAACACAATTTGGCACCATTACAATACATAAAAGTGGCCATATGAAAATCACTGAATAAAACCATGACTCACTGGTGAGTGAATACTGAGAATTGTTCACAACACAAAATGTACAACAGTAAGTTATTCATCTGCCCCACAGCACCAAAAATACAACTGCATGTTACACAGTTCATGAATGTTAAACTGACGTCAGAGCTGAATATTAACCACACAAACTGTCTCAGTCTCTGCCCTGGAAACATCCACAGTGCATCCAGCTGCAAGTAGTCGAGACAAGGGAGCTTCTCATATTCTCTTAAGTTTCCAATTTCTGAAAATTGGAAACTTCCAGTCTGAAATTATCTTGATGCTGATATAAAACTTTACTACTAAAACTAACACATAGCTTCATGGCTATAAGTACAGTAACCAATAACTGTGAAACCTCTAACCCACATTTTAAAGGCGCAGTGTAAAGAGGGTTCTATTATCAGGAATGGAATATAGAGCTTGAACAATGTCTGGAGAATCTGGTCTGAACATTGGAGTTGATTTTTCACACATGCAGCACACAGCAGCAGATAGTCCGTGTGAGACACGTTCTCACTTGGGGACATAGTCCCTTTGGTTTGGGTGTGCAGGAAGTATGATGTGGCACAAAAACTACACCGCAGAAGTCAATTGTGTTTTGCTTACAGCATATCGAAGCAGAGCCAGTCACATGAGTAGAAACGATGTGTAATTTAACCCTAGTTTTCCGAAGAAGAGAAGAGTGACATAATAACAGAAAAGGTGGTAAATGTTTCCCATGCTTTCTGTTGATGCACTGAGTGGAACGCCCACTCGCTCAATGTGAATAACTGTGTAAACATAACAGTATCTGGTTACAGGTTATAGCTAGCGTTTAAGTTCATTTATATAATGTTTAACCTTGTTTTAAATTTTTTGTAAGGAGAGTGGTTATATCATTATGTCATTGATTCACTGACATCATCTCTTTGCTGAAAATGGCTGGCAACACTGGTTGTATTGTTATGTTAACAAACAGATAAATCAAACCAAATCCTGGCTCTAGAAGAGGATTTTTGTGTTTTCAAAAGTAAAGTCAAGTAAAATTACTATTGCAATGTTGCAGAATTGCTTCTGCCTATCCCAACTAAAAGTAAGAATATTTGTTATCTTACATGGGAGCTTTGACCTATTGTTTTTAACAATGAATTTGTCAACTAAAGTACATTTCAAAATCTAAATATGTAAAGTTACCTCATCATTTGACATATTGCTACTGGATGCAGCTGTAGACAGTGACATTGCACCTGATGGACACCTGTTGTGCTTGGATGGAGGTGTGGGACATTCAGATGGCAATATTCAGCTTTAACACTAGATGCAGCTAAATCTTAAACACTGCACCTTTAAAGGTGTGTTCAGACGGAACACAAACAAAATTTCCATGTTAGCTTTGCTGGACTGTTTCTTTTTCTGTCCATGTTTATTGTCACAGTAAGACATTAACTAGAACAGTGTGTGTTTTAGCTCACTAACAACTCCAGGTGCCTCTGTTTCCTTCAGTCTCTCTACTTTCCCCCTACAGTCATTTCTGCACTTTGACAGTATGAAGTAGATTCATTAATCATAAACATCAGTTAACATTTCTTTGCTCAAACTGATACAATTTCAACTTGCGTGGAGTCTTTACCTCCGAAACTTAGAGCAAATTCATATCAGGTAATTGCTAGTCCATTTTCCAAATTTATTTTCTGACCTTTCAGATACACTAAAGAGTCCTTCCCTCTTCTTATTTGTAATAGAGATACAATAACTAATCTGAGAGAACTGCCTTACTATATTTGATTTATTGGTGTTTATTATAGAAGTACAGAACATGAGAACTTTTAGAAAGAGCTTTATGTCTCATATTCTTATTTTATCCCTTTTCTTGATTTGTTCATTAAAAGCACATACTGCACCACTTTGACACAGTTTTACAGCTAAACTGTACCCACAAACTACATGACGTTCTTCTGACAATGTCAATATTACAAGTGCACAAACACTATATAACCTGGATCAGTTCCTTTTGGTTTAAGTTTCAATGTGAAGCACCATTGAACATAATATAAACAGAGGAGCTGTATGAATCCACTCATCTCTGAATTTCCCTCAACTGCATTAGATTCCTGCTACTCCAATTTTGGATTCACTTTGTAGCACCAGTGATGAAGATGTGAGTGTGTTCCTGGTTCACAGCCCATCACTCTAGCAGCACATAGGGTCAGTAGACCCCTGCTAGAATCAAACTGCAGTGAGACTCTTTATGCAAATGTCCTAGGAGTCTCTGTGGTAACAGGTCTATGCCTCGGCATATGGCAGGTGATACTGCTCTTCCCTCTTGTTGCACCGTTTGGCTACGATTGCCAGGTAGAGCACTAGCAGAACGAGCCAGTAACAGGCGTAAAGTATTGTTCCTGCTATCAGTAAGGCTTTTTCTGTCTCACTGAATGGCTCCTGTGTTTCGCAGTAGATTGTATACACCACACCTCCAAGCAGCACCATTGCCCACACTGTGACAGGCACAGCGCCAATTAAGTTGACCACAATCTTCTTGCGGCCTGAAGTGCCCCATCCAGCCTTGTTGATAGTGAACAATGCAAATATTTTGGCAGGGAGCAAGCTGGACATGTAGAGCAGAGAATAGAGTGACATGAAGATCATGACCAGGCTGCCACGCAAGAAACAGGCATAGGTAGCTTTCACCATCCCAACCAACTGGACCGTTAGTAAGAAGAGCAGTATGTTCCACAGTCTTCCACGGTAGAAGAGATGAATGACGGTGGCAACCAAGAAGAATGGAAAGAAGCCTGTGACCACAGACTCATAGGTCATCCAAAGACTATGCTTGTGGAACCACAAGGCATTGTATAGCCACTCGCGGAAGTAGGACTTGCTCCATCGAGTCTGCTGGTTGAGCCAACGCAAATACTGGGTTGGTGTTTCAGTCTGGCACTGTGATCGCGCTGTGAACTTTGTCTTGTAACCGAAGCTGAGGACCCGGTTTGTGAGGTGACGGTCATCACCAAAGCTGCACTTGGAGCCTAGAAAGGTCTGGTGGTACCAGGGCTCCAGGAAACGCTGGAGCAAGGAGTTCCTGTACATCCCCAATGGGCCACTGATACATTGGACACATCCGAAGTAGGACTGGCAGGCCCGCTCAATGTTGAAGGCCATCCAGTACCGTACGCTGCTGAGGAAGGAGATCCATGAGTCATACTTGTTGAGGATCTGCAAGATAGGAAATGTAGAGAAATCAAAAGGTATGTTTCACTGAGCTTTCAGTGAAATTCTTTGGTGGTCCAAGAGTTTCTAGGTTAACTTCTATTTTCATCACTGAAATATATTGTTTTTTCTTTACCTGTACATCTCCACCTACTCCTCCCACCATAGGATCTTCCTCAAGGATCTTTAGCATTTCTATGGTACATGCTGGGTCTAGAACTGTGTCCGAGTCACACACCTAAAAAAAGTACAAAATAAACACACAGGGACTAATAAAGGTAAGAGTCACACAAAGACTCAAAAGTATTCAGCAATGGTTCACATTAGGGCTGCAGGTGTTGTAGAACACAGAGTAGTGCTCACACGGAGGTACATGAAAGAAATGAGAGGCTGCTGATGGAGATCCCAGCTGGTTTGCTGTGACTGCACAGCAAGGACACAGAGGACATGCTACAGCTTGCTATGAAAAGTGACTTGGTTGTCCGACGTGGCTCAATTGGTCTGGAATGTGGTCCGGTGTTGATTTTCAATTCACTTGGTTGACTGTTGTGAATTCACTGGGTTTTAGATGATCTTTAGGTGATGGTGCTTGGATTGTTTGGTCTACAGGACTCAATGCATACACCAAACCTTCATAAAGCATGTATCAATCAAATTCAATTCACATTGGTGAGTTAGCTTTCACGACGCAGATAATGTTTAGTTTTCTATTCTGGTTATTCAGGGGAATGTGGGCATTTGTATGCACCAGCACAGAGTCAGGGCAGATATCAAATCAGTGTGCAGATGAATATAAATAGGCTGTGTATAATTGTATTGTATACTTTTCCTCAGCTAGACACACTCAATCACCCCCAAGTTCAGAATTTTATTGGTGTTTAATGTAAATGTTTTTGTGTGGACCTTGCTGCCAAATTCCTTGTTTGATTTATGGTAAGAAAAAACTTCCTTGGGGATAAAAAATACCCTATAAATACTAGAAAACTTAACAGAAGAATGGAAAAGAACCTTCATATACAGTACAATTGGGTCAATACATTAACATGTTCAAATGGCAAACGCTCTACACTTTTCTACCTTATGTACGCAAACCCTTTACAATGTTGCTTCTTAGAGAGAAGTACCATTTGGATGCTGAATTGAATCAGGAAATGTAATTCTGTCAGCTGTATCATTCCACCACTTTGAAAACTCCCAATAACTTCACCCTCTGAAATTCTTGTTCCCAATGTGATATATTTTAACAACTTTTGTGTTCCCTTAACTTCAATCTAAGTGGCATCATCAACCAACATGAACAAATAACTGTGCAGAAATTGTAAAGAAATATCTGTTCTGTTCCTCTCCTTATCTGAAATAAAATCAGAGAACAGACACTGTCGACGACCAAGCCTCCAAATAGCATGCTGAGGTTTTGAAAAAATGTCTTAGAGAGACGTAAAGTCTAACAATAGAGTCCAAGTGAAGATTAATAACCTGTTAGGGTATTTAGAAGAGTCACACAAGAAATGATTTATTATTCACAGGCTGATAAGTGCTCCTCATGACAAGTAAACAGATCGTCATATAAATTTGCTAAAGTATCAATTTTTTTCCCCATGAAATAAACCTCATCTCCTAGATCCAGTAGTAAAATCACAATTTTTCACACGGTACCTCTATATACTCAGTAATACATACTGCTTTCTGTGTCTGTGACTCTTACCTGCACATAATCCACACTGTCCCCCAGTGCTTTAAAGGCAGTATACATCACTTCTCTTTTCCCTCCCCACTCCTGCATGATACAGGAGTAGCGACAGTTTCTGACCAGCCGAGTAACACGAGATGCCTCCTCCTTGTGCACTGTGCTCCTCTCTCCAGCTCCAACACCTCCCTGTCCACTCCCATCACTGTGATAATTTCCCTTCCACACCATATTGCCGGCCTGCTCAGCACCACCCATCACCTCCTGAAAAATATCCATCATGTAGTGGTCCTCAGATCGGTTTCCATCCACCACCAGCACCACCTTTAGGCCGGGGAAGGAGATCCGGCGCACACTGCGCAAACACTTCCTTAGGTAGTCTGGGTCCTCCTGGTAGGCGGCGATACAGAGGGCCACCGAGCGACGGAGATGCTGTGGCCGGGCGGGGCTCCTCATGCGCCGATGCTCGAGAAAGGCAAACAGGCTCTGGAGGAAGAGGTGGAGGGAGAGGAAGGCACCATAGAGGCCAAAGGAGAGGTGGTGCTGCTCAGTGTGGATGAACTGGTAGCCTTTATAACATAAAAATAAATAAAAAAGGGGTTGATTATCTGTTGTTGTGATTTTCATTTATGTGTTTCTCTATGTCTGTATAAATGAAGTTCTCTCAACCTGTGACATAGGCCAGCAGGATGGTGAAAAGGACCACTGCAGCAAAAAGGGTGGTCACCACGATGTTCAGGATATTCCTGCAGCGAGAGGGCATCTGGAGGTGGATGCAGAAGCGACATGAAGAGAAGACATGATCAGGTGGATGGATAAAGGTAGGAGTAGAGGGAGGCAGGTTAAATGAGAAGCAGGTCATGTAAGGGAGAAGACATATATTAGACAAGCTTCACACACATATACAAGGAGCAGGAACATGTTTTCCACAGAGGTCTTAAACCTTTCACTGTAAAGTGCCCTGAGATGTCTTGTGTTGTGAATTGGTGCTATATAAATAAAGCTGAATTTAATTGAAATTAAATAAGAAACATTTACTCAAGTACTGTACTTAAGGTACTTGCACTCAATTTTACATTAGATTCATTACTTTTACTTCAGTTCAGAGGGAAGTAATGTACTTTTTACTCCACTACATTTACTTGACACTTCTAGGTCCATGTTGCTTTGAAGATGGAGGTTCTCAACACAATGTTGGTATGCTGGTAATATTTATGTTACTAACATCAAGTTCAATAGTGTTTAAAATACCTTCTTTTCTTAATGGGATACTTATACCCCCTAATTTTTTACTTACTCACTAAATACACTTCAGAGCATGTATGTAGTACTTCTTGAGTAGAGAATTTAAAGAGGTACTTGAAATGCAAGTACTTGCACTTTTAGTATAGCATTTGTGTACCCCTGCTGTACTACCTGATTATTCAGTACAGGAAAACAAAGAATCAGTATCAAAACTGGTCTGGTACAGTTCATGTGCAGTGAGACAGATGAATACTTGTATCATACTGCTTTGAGTATCGCTGACTCTTCAGTTAGTGCAGTTACACTCTACCTCGCTGTTTAGTATTAGACTCAGACTTAATTATCATTCAGTCACATAAAGTAAAAGAACTTAAGAGTCGAGCACCTTGTGATTGTTCTCTTCTCCTTCATCTTCCCCCCTCCTTCCTCTCCCCCTCACCCCTCCTCTATAGCAGCCCCTCTGGCGCTGCCTTCTTCCCTCTCTCTGGGTTAATAGCTCTAATTAAAGGCCAGCTGGGGTTTGGCTGGTGTTCAGGATGGGTCGAAACGGAGGAACAATTGTGTCCTTTCATTCATGAAATTACCTCCTGCCCCCACCTGGCCAGGTTCACTCATGAGAGCCATATTTAGATGATTACATGAAGCTCTGTGGAACACACGGGCACAGACAGGTTTATCTCCCTCTCTGAGTGGACGTACAGATTTACACGCTGGCACTGAATCTGACTTTCTCCACAGACTTACAGTAGACTCTACATGACAGATAGGATTTCCAGGAGAAACTGTGACATTCAGGTCCTAACAGTAAGGGGGATTTTGGAAGAAGAGGTTTTGGAACAGGCATAAAACATTTTCCTCAAACACTGTTTTCATGTGTCATCAGGTTCTTCAGGATAATCTCAAACTAGAACAACCTCTTCCCTCATTATTCTGTGATATTGAATTGTAGTTCATTCTATAGTTGTGTTCAGTTTCAGATAAAAAAACAGAGCATCTGTTCAATCTATAATCTATGGTACCAGCAGGCTGAGGCAGTGTGGCCTGAATGCCCTGGGGCCACAGAAACAGAAGTGGACAGTAACATTGACTGTTTGATTAGAGGGCCACAGACACCAGAAGGTCTTGTTGGAAGGTTGGGAGCTAGGATTAGCCAGAGAACTGAGGAGGAGGCATGTACAATTAGTCATAAGGTTACATCTGCCATACTAAACTAACTGCAGCACCGTGACTACCTGGTGTGTTACTAAAATTAACCTCCTCCCATTATTTGCAGGAAAGTGTTTTTTACACAGTGAATGAAAATGACCAATGTTACTGAATCGTTTTCCTCCTAACTGCAAGAAATGAAATGGTATGAATGGTAGATGATGTCTGGAGACACTGCCCAGCCTGTTCCTGAGTTGGGGAAGGATGTGTTTTCTCTGTCACAATGGGAGTAATAGCAGTTACACAGAGGCAAGTTTCTACTTGATCAGAAATCCACAGGAAGTGACAAGTCATCAAGACAGTGAAAGTTAACGTTACCTTCGTCATCGCAGAGAAATCTCGCAATCTTCAATATAAATTCAGTCTTTCTTGGAAAGGATCACATTTCTCAAGTAAACATAGGGAAGAAAGGTCACCCCACTGTCTTTCAACTTCAATGGCTTTAAATGTCACCAGGGCATCCACGTTGTAGTAAGTACTGTACATTAATGAGCCTGTGCAAAAGTGGTACAATTCTATGTCCAGGTGCAGTTTAGAATCCATGTTTAGACATTAGCTCTCCAGGACACCAGGTCATTATTTTACAAATAATCCAGAATACGGATAAATCTAATTTTCCCACAAGACAAAAAGAGTTATTTCAGAGCTAATCAACATGTCCAGGTCAAATCAGTCACATCACTCGCTTTAAATCACAGTGGTTTCCAGGGGTGGCAGAAGAATTTTCTGCATCCAGACAATTTGACTGAATGTGCTGGGAGTTCAGGTGAGCAGCCAGGGAGGTGTTAGAATGATGTGTCTGGCTGCGGGACAGGGACTTTTACCTAGCTGAGGGAGAAGGAGGAAGGGAGGGGTGGGAAAATAGGTTTGATGTTGGGTGATACAAGAGAATGGGGGAGTGAAGCTGGGAAATTGTAACATGCACTCAGAAATCGCTCTGTGGATACGACCAGTTGTTAATTGTTACGTGACAAGGACTCATAGGTTTTTAGAAAAATGACTCAGCCTGAGGAGAGTGGGGCAACATGGATGTCCTCATTTCAAAATCAGCCTGTGACTAAAATTATCTGTGGGCTTGTTCTCTGGATCAGCTTTTCTTTTGTAGTGTGTTTCACAATTTAATTGCTTCACTGGTGTCAGAACATCTCCTCAAAGGAATGCAACCCAATCTCAGGACTTACATGCAAGGCGAAATACCACATGTGAAAAGTGCTTCCTGTCTGTTTTTTAGTTTATTCCCAGTTGAAAGTGTAGAATTTTATACTGTATCTTAGCTAGTTCAGGTTTTTATATTCTGTACTGATTAAGCTGGAGCCACATCCTCTCGTCTCTCTATGTACCTGTACAGTATATTTCAGAGATGACAATAAAGTTTTGACAGCAGAAAATAAGCCTTCTGAAAAATATCGACACATTTACAGAAATGTTGATTGATGTGTATTGTTCTCATAAAAAAATACAAAATTAAACTAATAGGAATTGTAGATTATTTTTCTAATATAATAAAGGCTGCATTTAATTAAGTTAATTAATGACATTCAGTATTTTTTAAGAATTATAGATGTTATAAAATATTGAAAAAGTGTGCTTGATAAAGTCAATGTGATATGAAGACCAAAGTTTAAAATGTAATAATTATTCAAATCTAAGCTGGTGTCAAATTTAAATATCAATATCAACCCTCTGCACAAATAGTGGTTCTTCAAGAGTCTCTCCAGCAAATAGAAAGATCCATCAATGGGGTTAGTCCACTATTTCTGAGGTGTTTAGACAACTGTCACTGAAACGTTCAGGATTTAACGGTATACTACTACATCTAGAATTGCCAGAAAAGGACAATCATAGAGGATGAGATACACCCTTAAAACAAACCAGATTGCTTTAGAGCACAACAGAAAGATGAACCTCGTGAGAGTTTTACTCCAGTTACAGAAAAGGGTAAAGCTTTGCCATCAGTGCTTTACTTTGAGTCTTTCCATTCAGCTTTTATTTGGACAGTTCTGTCAAGCATGAAAGTAGCTGCGACAGGGACAAGAGATTGAGACCAGAATTGGTAAATTCTGGAGGGACAGGAAATTAAGTCTGAACATCACGATACAACTTTACAAATCCCTGATTCTATCTAAACCTTTATCATTTGCAGAGGTATTGTAAATACTAGGTATCTATGTACAGGACTTTGGAGGATTGGAGAAGTTTCGATCGTATGCATCACATGCAGTCGAATTCCAAAGCAATCATTGACATAGGTGCTGAAGGACAGAAAGGATTGGTTCAAACTCACATATTGCACAGTAGAGTATTTAGGACTCAGGAAATGTTTTATCTTATTCCTTCATGCAGTCAGCTGTTTATTTCATGGGATATGGCCCACTGCTGGTACTGGTAGGAGCCACACTGGCTGCTTTTCAGGTTAAATAGGCAGCAGTCCCAGTCAGTTAGAGAGGGTGCTCTGATTGGCTAATCATCTCACCTGAACATTTAATACTACAATCATTTTACTACATGTTCATCTGGAATGAAGAAACGGTGTGAATTGGTATGATCTTCACCTGAGGACTCACTGTGTGTACAAGTAGCCTGTCAAATACCAGCAGGTTCTGTTTAAAAGCTTGCCAGAGCAGGCAGGTCCAGCAAGACGGTGACGGCATGGAAAATCAAACGGGTCAGTAACATGTTTGAAGATGCCAAAAGCCGTCAGACCGTCCCACTGAGGGGCTGCTGTCAACTGTTTCCTAACGGTTACTGTCTGCCTCCACGCAAGGAAAAGGCAGCACATGTGGCACATGCCGGGAGGCTACACACACACACACACACACACACACAATCTCAGTGATACTGTTCATACAGCACATACTGTAGGGCAGGCAGCATACACACACCTTTTTTAGCAGTAATTTTACAACTTCCTTTAGTCCAGTCCAAGGGATTCGTTGACTCACTCACTCACTCACTCACTCACTCACTCACTCACTCACTCACTCACTCACTCACTCACTCACTCACTCACTC
>JAUYWH010000024.1:1283458-1293884 GCA_034779795.1 Ctenopoma multispine | reverse complement strand
TATATTTATATACAGTATATATATATATATTGGGATTCTGAGAGACTACAAAAGTATTTCAGACAAATCTCCCCATCACTGATGTATCTAACAACCGTTTGTTTTAAAAGAATGTTCCATTACTTACCTTCCTTTATTTCCTGATTTAATATTTTATATTACATATAAAATGTGCTACAAATACAGGGCCTATAAATGAAAGACCAAAAAAGATGAGGTGGAGGTGAAATACAAAGTGCCATATGCTAATTATTCAAATGAATTATTTCTAACTTTGTTGATAAATTCATTTGACTGTTGGCTGTTCAAATTTATTTCATGTATGTTTCTTTTTATTATTGTACAGTGCTGACCTTTTAAGTTTCCCCCTTGGGGGATTAATAATAATAAAGTTGAAGTTTCATGAAAAACACACATGAAAAAAAACAACCAACAAACCTCTAAACTGCAGTGTACAGAGTGTGAAGCATTTGAACTGTTGTCTGATTAAGCACACATACATTCTGTGACCATAACGTCTTGTAAGTACAGTACGTCCTTTCACTATGTACTGCTGCAAAGGATAACGTTCCTGTTCCTCACCTCCTGAGCCAGTGGTCCTAAGGCATAGTCCAGTTTCTGACAGAGCTCCCCCAGGTTGGACAGACTGCTGGCTCGAACACTTTGGTCTGGGTCCTTGGTCCCTTGCAGGAAGACGCCTATGAGAGGACGGCCGAGGTGGGGTGCCAGTTCCCCTGGAGGAGGACAAGAGGGAAGGAAGACCAGGTAGACAGATTACTTAAACATCCTCATGTTAGATATAGATGATATCTTCTGTTTTAGTAGAATCTCTATGGAAAATACATCTGCAAAAACTGAAACTCAAAAAGATTTTTGTAGTAATGTTAAACCAGACAATTAAGTAGTTGATGAATCCTGCTAATATTAGTCATGCCACTGCAAACATTATTATTTTAGCATTTAGCTAAAAAATGTTGTGTATAGTCATACTTGGTTTAACAAGCTGTGGGTGTCACTGTTATATTGGGAGACATACAAAGAACTAAGGCAGCTGCTTACTACAGCAGCTCCTTCCAAGTAGCAGGGAGGAGAGCCAGAAGCCTACAATGAGGGAAGACAATTCTGGCGAGCTGTAGTAAGACCTGCTTAATCCATGTGTGTGCGTGTGTCTGTGTGTACATTACAGCTGGTTATACACACACAGCACCCTGATCTATTTAGTTTGTCCTAGATTACCCTTTTACAGTGCCAAGCACCTCCTCAGAAACCACCCCCCCACATCTCACTTCTTTTCTGTGTCTCAATAAAGACACAGAGTGTGAGTCAGCAAGTATAACAGCCTGCGTCATAACTACACACACACACACACACACACACACACACACACACACACACACACACACACACACACACACACACCACCTGGGAAAACTGATGCAACACTCGCAGATGGACACTTTCTCTAAACTATATTTACACTATAGATCCCCTTCCTGCATGTGTAAATAAACTGGAGGACATTATTTGGTTAAGAACTCTTCGCTTTCAGTAGGTTTTTTTACTCATCAGGGCAAACTAAGGGAGCTTTTTGTAAGTGCAATAAGTCAGCAACTGGAAGCAAACCAAAGTGGAGCCTAACATTCAACATTTACTCAACCAGGCAATTCATTTAAGAAAACCATCTTATTTAGAAATGACAGCTTGGACGAAAAGCTAATCTTAGCCACTTGGGGGGTTCAATACAAACACAGAGGGGCCTCTGGATGTCTGTGAAGCAAACCGAAGTTCCATCCAATCTCTTAGCAAGGATATAATCACTCTAATTGTCCCAGGAAGTGGGATGATGGCAATTTGGCAGATAAATCCAGACTGAGGGCAAAAACCCCCACAACGTTTTCTATATAGAATAGGTTCTGAAACAGAGCCTATTCTGAACAGAGATCTGCATGAAAAACAAGCCTGCACTGTGACTTTTGTAGTGTGGTGGCTACATGCTGATGGCTTTCTACCACAGACAAATACTGTCTATTCAGTGGCTTCAGAAAGTTTTCAGACTTCAAAAATCCAAAGAAATCTCTCATTGATGTAATTTACTCTCTTAATTCACTACTGTGTAGAAGCCTCTTGGGCACATCTCTCAGGTTTTTCACACCTGTATTTAGGCAGTTTGTCCCATTCTTTCAAGCAGATCCCCTCAAGCACCATCATGTTGGATGAGAAGTGTCTCATGTGGGAAGTATCATGTCTCTTCACAGATGTTCTATGGGGTTCTGGTTTAAGATTTGGCTGGGCCACCCAACTACAGTCCCAGAATTATAATAATATTATTAAGTCAGTGCAGCATTGTCTTGGCTATTAGCTTCCAGTCACTGTCAAGCTGAAAATCACTTCACTCTGTAGAAGGTTTTCTTCAAGGACTTATTTGTCTTTGTTGCTATTCTTCCTTCACTCAGTTGTGACCAGGCTCCCTGTCCCTCCTTCTCCTTCAGAGATTATTCGCATGTGGTCTGATCGACAGAGTGTTAATGTAATGGTCATCCTTTTGGCAGGTTCTCCTATCACAGCAGAGAACTTCTGACGCTGGATTAAAGTTGGGCACCAAATTACAGAGGTACAACAGGTATTGTGATGAGACAGTCTCAAGGTTGCAAGGACACTTTTGTGAGGAGAGAGGAGGCAGAGGGAAGCTTACTTTTATTTTGAAAGGTGTTGGAAATATACACACTAGATAATGAGAAGTGTGGAGTTATTTTGTATAAGTGACATTTTTACAACTGAAATTACATTTTTTGTTACAACCTTTATTACTTACTTTTATATTTAGGCCTAAGACCTAAGTACCAAAAAAATTACTATTGGGCGCTCCTACCAATTTCCACTTCAACTGTGAATAGTAGCCGACCCTACCTTTTTCAGTTTGGCTGGACATCAAACTGTAAAAACAGTCCTTGTGATTGCGAGGCCACTGTGGACAGTCAAAACACTTGAAGCTTTAGAAATGGTTTTAGACTCTTGTCCTATTGGGCAGTCTACAGAGAACTCATTAGACTTTATGTGGGTTGTTTTTTGCCGTACCATTCAGTGTGAATTGTGGGACACTTTACATCCCCAAGCTCCATATTTAATAGATCACATATGATAAAGCAAGAAAAGAAAAAACTAATAAATGTATTTCCCAAAATGCTGGACTCTTCCTTTAAGTGATACCACAGTGATATTTTAAATGTGTTTTTGTTATTTTATTTTGAGCCCTGTGCTCGTAATTTCGTTCAGCAATGCATCTGCACTGACTGAATGACAATAAAGTGATCTGAAGACTGAAGTCTGATACCACAGAAGATAATGTACTGTATGAAGATAATGCTTATATGTACACGTATTTGGCAGTTAAAGGCTGTGTTCTCATCACAGGAACTGATGGACAGGAAATGCATATCAAGTCAAGTGAATGTCCTCACACAGTAAATCTGGTCATACAAACATAAACGCGAACTCACCCATAGCCCTGCATGCCCTCATCAAGACTTCTCCCACTTTGAGGCGGGTTTCCAGGGAGTGCTCTTTGTGAGATGTAGGGAGGGAGGGCCCACGTTGGTAGTCTTTTAGGAGCCTTGTCAAAATCCTCTCAGGGTAGGAATCAGCCAGAACAGCCAGACCTATAGACGGGTTCCACTCAGCTCATTTGACTTCAAGTGTTACTAACAACTTCTAAGCTAGTGGAATAAACAGACTCGTTCTGTAGAATGACAATTAAAAGAAACTATCGTAGCACCCATTTTGGACAAGCTGAACCATCACATTACCTTGAATAGCAGACAGGTAGATGAATGAGTCTTCATGTTCCAGATTTTCTAAAAAGAGCTGGAAAAAAAAAAACTCCATCAACATGACTGATCACTACAAGACATACTAGTGCAGTAATATAAATATGTCACCTTACTAATAAGGTCCTACTATTTCTGTGTGAAAATCATCAAAACCATCACCAGCCTGGACCTTGTCAACTTAAACAAAGACGATCAATACTGGCAAAGAACTGAATACATTAACAACAAAAAGACCAGATATCAAAGTGAATAATCCAAACATTACCCCCAGGTACTATAAGGCACCCTTGTAGATACTGATTGAGCGAGTCTGTAGAAAAAGATGGGGGAGTGGAAAAACGAGGGCTTTCTAAGACAGGCTTTACAGAACGGGCTGAAGTCTTGGGTGAACTAAGGATGGAGATGAGTAGATAGAACATAGGAAACGTAGCCTAGATGATATTGGAGAAATCTATCCAACCATGACACCAAAGGGAGAATAATCAATAAAGGGGGTTTCTGCTGTAACAGTAGGGGGTTGAAGGTTATCTGAGGTGCACAAAGTAGGGGGCTTCTGATTAAAGAGAATGCTAAATTAGGTGTTCTCCTTTTTTTTTACCAAACCACCTTAACAAGTCCCTAGAGTGCACCATTATTCCCTCTGCTTTCCATGTTGAAGAGGTTCAACTCCCTGATTTATTATACGTTTGCTCAGCGTGTCCCAGGAGACATGCATACATACAATGTTTGCAACAAAAGCACAGTATCTTACTGGTGGCTAATGCAGCAGAGCTTCTGTTTCCACCAAACAACATCCACCATTACTAAATGATGACTCCAGTGAGGAGGCATCGACCAAGCTCCTCAAATAACAGCTAACTATGCAATGGGGGGAAATGGGAAAGGCTCTTATATCTTACAAAATATGAAATGACGATGATTCTCAGGATTTTCTGGATTAAATTATAAAATACAATCCAGGAGTTGAGTAGAATGCAGGTAGAGTATTTTGCTGGAATCTAGTGAAAATGAGACTTTACACTGCATGAATGAGGGTAAGAGTGGCAGACACAGTGTTTTCAACATGTGTTACTCTCATTTACTTTTGTGCTATAATAAAAATTTGGTTGTTGGTGACAGCTGAAAGTGGTTTACACCCAACAGAGTTGAGTTAGTGGGGTCAGCATGGGACAAATGTAACTGATCGTCATGACTGACAGCTGTGCAGACACCCAGTGCGTCACAGCTAGCTGTGCATTTTGTTGTGTAGCCACGAACCAAAGAGACTGTCCATGCTGACCCCTGTCCACTACAACATGTTGTGGCTGATCAGTGTACACCTAATTTCTGTGTCTGCCTTGTGGAAAATGTTCATCTAGTAAAAGCTAAACTTAAAATTCATCATTATGCCTTAATTTGAGTTAGTGGCTTATTACTTAGTCTTCCATTTCTATTATACAAATGTTTGCTGGGTTAAGTGTTTACTAGGAGAGGGGGTGTCATATACATAAGCAAAGCCCTTAAAGCAAATGTTTAAGTTGTGAAACTGACTAGGGAACCAACAAGCAACTCACCATGAACACTTTTTCCTGGGCCTGGACAGCTTCTGGGTCTCCATTTTTCACCCTCTGGGTCAGGATCCTCAAGGCTAATGCTCTGGTTGGCACTTCTGGATCACAAGCCTCTAGCAGCCATTCAGAAAAGGGTTTGGTAGGGGACCTATGGGCACTAGTCCCCAAAGTCCTCCCCTCATGTTCTAGATGTATTCCCGATACAGACCCTCCAGAGGGTGCTGGATTACTTCTGTGGGTGCTACTAGGTAAATCACTGCCCGGAGAAGATAAACGAGGTTGAGTCTGGGAATTGTTTGTTTCAGTTTCTAGTTTCTGCTTTTTCTGCATGGGCATGCTGCTGTTCTTCGCTGTTTCAGGGTTTCTGGAAGCCTGAGCAGCAGCAGTGAGGTTTTCAGGCCAGTAGGCACCATGAGTGGCAATGACAGTTCTGAGGTTGGATGCCAGCTCCTGGACGACCACGTCAGAGTGCTTCTGAGACAGTGTCTCTAATGGAAGGAGCAGCTTCGACATAGAAGAGTAGTCTTCAGCACTGAGCTGAAATATTTTAAAAGACAGAGGATAATTGGGAAAGAGCGTGGTGTGTTCTACATAAGATAAGAGATAATGATATAAGATATAATGCACTAATGTGCAGATGGGCAGAAGTGAAATGGATACTTAAGTTTTACAGCTTCTCTTACTGTGTGAGGAAGAGACATGTAAACAGGACCTGTCTCCTCATCCACTGAGCTACTGCAGCCCTGGACTAGTTCTACACCATGTTATCATCTGACCGTTCTCTACAGTAGATATAGATCTCTCTTATTTTACATTTTCTTTGTTGATCTGTCAAATACAGATTAAGCAAACACAACAAAGAACAAAAAATGGTAAACAACACTGCAGAGAAATACCAGAGAACAGGAGGAGCCTGTGTGCATGGATGCAACAGGGAGAGCAAACATTCCATGAAAGAAAGGAAGAAGCCAACTCTTCCGATATTGAAGTTGCAATTTAAACAGATACCTGTGCAGAATGTAAATGTAACTTTGGGTAGTATAAGTTAGCCTTACCATTGAATGTGTAATTCAAAGCGTAAGGTACAGTCATTCGATGAAATGAGCTACATAAACTACAAATTTACATAAACCACAGTTTCCCTATTATTCAGGATGTAGGTTATGTACATAAGGTGGGTGTAGGTAAATTAGCAATATGTGGATGTGCAGACTTTTCAGTTACGAATACCTTAGGCCCAGACAGCAGAGTGGCCACCAGACCCATTCCCATGCTTAGCGTCTGGCTCTCTATCGGATTTCCAAGACTTTGCTCAGTGGCCTGATCCAGACCAACACAGGCCCTCTGAATCACAGACGCTATGAAGTCCACCACCTGGAGACAGAATCATGAACACAAATTTCACTCAGAGAGAGAGTAAAGGGCCCAAATATGTTCAATATAAAACTGAACCCCTGAAGAGATTCAGTCCTTATAAAGTCAAGGCAAACTGTGAAAGCCAGTTTATCATAGACATTCTTTATTCTGTGAGGCAGTGTTTGTTGGCCCTGAAGTGCCAGCCAGTCAATATTATCTGTACCACTTAACACCCCCCACCACCCCATTTCTCCTCATCACCCCTGCCAGAGATGAAGTAAATAGGCTATTTCTGTGTATCCTGCATGACTCAACGTGGCCTGTTTCCATTATACAAACTCCCACAGGAACACAGGCTGATTTTAAAGTATGCTGGATGAGGAGAGATGCAGTCCCAGGAGGATAAGCTAGAGGTCCTTGCAGATCCAAAACTTTTTAGTTTCCCTGCAACAGCTATGCAATTAAATTGAATCGTGAAACAAAACAACCACAAATACAAATTTAGGGCAGAGGCAGTGAGCAAAATGTGGTCTGACTTTCACCAAAGTCACAAATATCGACACACACATTATTTCTAAGCTGATAAAACATACAACTTCTGTGTCTTTACTGAACCCAACTATTAAACATTCAAAGTGATGGTGGAAAAATTAAGTTAAAGAGTTTATGTTTGAACCACTTTTGACAGCAGTAACCTCAAGCAAGTTCTTCCTGTAACTGTGGTTTAGACCTACACTGTTTCCATGAGGAACTTTGGACTGTTCCTTTTCTTAGAACTATTCTTAGGATGTCTGGTGTGAATGGTATACTGGGTTGAGGTCTGGGCTCTGACTGGCCACTCCAGCACAATAGATTTCCTGCTGCATCATCCAACTTCTTCTGAGCTTCAGCTTGCAGACAACAACCCTGATATTATCCTGTAAGATATCCTAATAAACTTGAGAATTTATTTTCCCCTCTACAATGGCTAACTCTCCAGGTCCAGAGACAGCAAAGCCCCAAATTTTGTATTGTGACTTTGGTGAAGACCAGATCACATTTCATGACCACTTTATGCAGAAAACCAGGAAATTGAATAGAAGGTGAATGAATAAATGTACAGCTGTGTATAGTAACATTGTTCAAACTAAATCAGTGCCTCTCAGTTCAGTTGGGACAACTACATTGCATCAAAAATGTATGATTTGTGAACCCTTCTCCTTACGTATCTCTTTACTCACCTGTGTGATTTTTCTCAGCAGCACAGTATGTTGCAGAGACTCAACCATCACAGCCAGCACCTGAAGCAAAACAAGTTTCTGGCCTCGCCTTGCAGCTCCACCCAGCAGCTGCTGCTCTACCTCCAGGAGCGTCATGGCCGACACGTCCAACTCCTGTTCGTCTTCCTTCTCCTCATCCGCTGTAACTGTCCAGCTGGTCAGCTCCTGCAGGAGACAGGAGGAAATGATAGAACATTAATAAACATTAAGCTGAGTTACACTCTCCATTAGGTGACCAGAACAAACACTGTACGTATAAAGCCTTTTTCATCTACACTATTCCATTGGGTTCGTAATCTCCAAGCTGACTAAAGGATGTTTGTGTTCTCACATGCAACTCAACCGGGTAATGTCTAGAGAAGTTCAGGGTTCCAGTGTGTGTGTGTGTGTGTGTGTGTGCCTGCACGCTTCTCACCTGCAGCAGGTCCAGGAAGAAGTCTCCAGGTAAGTCTGACTCCTTGAGCTCAGCCAGCAGCTGCATCAGACACTCAAGTCTCCACTGCTCTCCTGACAGCTTCTCATACAGAGCGTCGTCCTCGTCACTGGGTGCCAGAACAGAGAGGTGAGGAACAAAGAACTGTAAAAGTCATCATCACTGAATAAAAAGAAGGAAGGTGGGATTAGATAAGTAAATAGTGGCACTTGTTTGTTTGTCTAAGAAGACTTTCTGCTTTTGTTACCAGTACAGTGGCTTCAGAAATATGCCATTCATTTGGTGTTGTGTGTTTACAATTATTTGCAAATTGATGCACATGAAATCTCGGTTCTGTTCAAATTAGTTAAATCTTTGTCTCATTAGACCACAAGTATACACAGCACACAGTAAAGTGGTCTTAACATTCTACCTAAGACAGAGCTCAGAACTCACCTGCAGCTCTCTCTGGAGATGCATCTCGCTCCTCCATCACTGCCCGGGGCAAAGCAGAAATCTGCAGCCATGTCGTTCTTCTGTTCCTGCAGACCTGAAAGCTGCCTCAGTGCTGATAGGGCTGCGGACGCCTCAGTGTGGCTCAGGTACCACAGTAAAATCTCCTGGCAGGGGGCGCTGTGGGGGAAGGCAGTACACGTGCGCACACAATTTCTTGAAGCGTGAACAATTATGGCAAAAATAATCTGGTTTCTGATTTCTTTATACATTCTCACTTAATGTTGCATTTTTATTTTTGCCTTTGATCATTTTTTTAATCTTTCTAACATGTTCTGACAACTAAATAATACGATTCTGCATTTATTCAGTATTTTAACTATTGAATACAAACCAAAACCAACAATAATTCCCTACAGCATCTGTGGCTCTCCACCACAAATTAATCTTGTAATAGTGTTTTTTTGTCTTTTTATGAGCTTTACCAATACTGACAATTCAAATACAGATATTATCAACAGATTTCTCCTCATGAATATATTTTTATTTAATGCAACTGGTTTTCTAAACCTGTGATTCTAGGTAAGCCTAAAAACAGGACACAGTTAAATGAAACTCTATGTCCTTCTCAGTCCCATCTCTCAAGAAACTACAGTTATTACACTGCAATTTGCCTCTGCTGACCAGTGAAGCTGTTTTTTACATACACACCTGCTCAGACTCACATTCTTATAGGTTTATGCCTCAGTCCAAGAGGAAATTCATGACAGATATAATTAAATTAGCTTAACTGGAAACATAATTCACTCTGTTTAATTATATACAAAATCTTGAGTTTAAAGTTTAAAGTTAAAAAAAATATTCTGTTCCGAAATGAATTAACATCTTATGAAGTAAATGAGTAATAACCACAGTAAATTCATCAACTACATAAATGCAGCCCATAGGCTAAATCACTGGTTCAGTCCTTTTTAAATACTACATTTACTAACTAGAAATACTTTAACTACTTCATCAAACCCCAGGGGCAGTGGACAGCTGCACATAGACGATGGCACTACTACTGTCTGTGTACAGTACAGATCCTGCCTAAAAAGACAGGAAACCTTACCGTAGGTGGGAGACATTCTGCTTGGTGAAACAGAAGAGTATAAAGAGAACAGGAAGAACCTCTTCTAGAGCTTTGAGTAAAGGAGCTGACGGACTGTTTCCGACCACCCAGATCTGACAGAAGCAAAACACACAGGATTCAGAGTTATCACAGTTTCCAACCACGCATCGTGTACTGTTAAAGTGATGCATGGTCGTACTGCGCAGACCACATGACCACAGTACTTACTTTACTAAGGATATGAGCACTGAGCCTTGCTATGATTGTGTGGTGCATCACTGTGATGAAAAGTGGGTACCTTAGCGTGTCCTCACCTTGTACAGGTCTTCCACACACCGTGTGAGCTCCCACTCCTCCACTGCAGTTTGACTCTCACCTAAAAGGCGCGCGCGCGCACACACACACACACACACACACACACACACACACACACACACACACACACACACACACACACA
>JAUYWH010000024.1:1265030-1283065 GCA_034779795.1 Ctenopoma multispine | reverse complement strand
ACACACACACACACACACACACACACACACACACACACACACACACACACACACACACACACACACACACACAATAATTCCCTGGACCCTAACCCTCAAATTCCCCAACCCTAACCACCACAACAACAAAATGCTCAACTGTAACCTGAACTTAACTCTCAACCCTAGCACAGCGTTCAGCCCTGTTGGGATCTGATTCATCATCTGTCTGCTGCTTTTGTGATGAGGTGATAACAACAACTGCTCTTTTCTCTTGACAGAGATTCCATTACTTTAATTTCATTTAAATGCTCAGTTTTTAAGTTAACATCAAGCATCTGTGGATAAATCAATCATATTACTTACTAGAAGCAGTAGTGCAGCGGTGGAGAGGTGCGAGCAGAGGGCTGAGCAGGTACTGCTGGGCGAAGCTGGGTCTCTCCTGCACCATGGAGAGGGCCACCTGGGTGGAGACACGCTGAAACTGTAGGGCTGTCAGCTTGTCTTTGAAGTGCAGGAGGCCAAGGATCTAAAAAGACAACAAAAACTAATGAAATCTTGTTTCACTCATCAGAGGTTTATGGATACTAGGATTATATTTTAGATTATAGATCTTTACTTTTAAATTTGATCTCCAATAGATTCTGACAAAAATGCCACCCAAGTTGTAATAAACTAGAATAACCCTTTAACTACAAAATAGATGTTTATCCCAGTGTGTGTGTGTGTGTGTGTGTGTGTGTGTGTGTGTGTGTGTGTTGAGCTGACCTGAGGACAAACTTGTTTGTAGTAGCTGTCTGCTGAGGCAGACTGTTGGGGGCAGGCCACCAGGATCCTGGCCACACCATCACATTTTCTCCAGTCTGACTCGCCCCCTAGAGGACAAAGTCGGTGTTACAGCGTTTCTCTTTCTTTAAAAAACGGTTCACTATGTAAGATACTGTAAATAAATAAAAAAACATAATGTGGAAAAACTGAGATTTATAGGGACAGATGAATCTAAAACCTAATAAAATGCTACTGTATTACTTCTGTGTTGTTGCCATCCTTTTGTTTCCTCTGTTCATCTGTATTTACTCACCTGTTCCTCCCTCCAGGATGGCTCTGACTACAGCCTGGACACCATTAGGCTGCATCAGGCGCTCAGATAGTAGCTGGCCACACAGACGCCTCAGCCAGGCTGGAGATGATCCCACAGATGGTCTGTTCCCAGAGACACCAGGGCCTCCCGCTGCACCAGACTGGAAATAGAGACAGCACACGCACTGCTTCAAGAAACAGTCTTACAAACAGATATCTTGTACGCACGAACGCTTTAACACAAATTGTGTCAATCTGTGAACAGAAAGACTTTTTTAAATAAAAATATGATTCTAAAATTAATTTAATAAAAATATACTGAGAGCACTACATTACAAACCATTAGATTCATATTCTGTTCAATATCATCATCATGGCCAACATTTTACTGAGATGAATTTTAGATTTTACTTTTAATGTCGGTCATATTCACATATTCGGTCTCAGTAATGTGAAGGAAAGTATGACACTTGTCTCGATCCTGTATGAACCACAAATGTATCCATCTCTGTGTTTGTGTCATACATGTATCACTATTCCTCCATTCTGGTTTTCTGGGTCACCTGTTTGGATCCACCCTGGAGGACCAGCAGCTCCTTGATAACGATTGGCTGGTAGACTTTTCCTAGAAGGTTTCTGAGGGCTTCCCTACATGTTCGACGTTCTTCAGCACTGAGCTCCTGCATCTAAAATGTTTGCAAGAAAGGAAAGAAAACTGTTGCTATTTACACCTCTTTATTATGAGCATTACTCTTATATCCTTATCCAGATGTGTTACCTTTTCTTCCTCTGTGCTGCCTTTCTGTGCCCGGTGTGGCTGGTAGCCAAGCTGGCACAGTGCTGCCATCACATCCCCCAGATGCCGTGTGAACACCAATGTGGCAAGAGATGACAGCTGCGCCAACTCCAACAGTGCATTTGTGGTGATAAGAAGGCGGCGTCCCACTACTGGTACCACCCCACTGTGGACAAGTTTTTCCACCATGGCTCCAAAAGTTGACCTGTGACCCAGTGGCACTCCAACTCCAGGGGCCAGGTAGGGGCAGAGCCCCAGAGAAACCACAAACTGAAGAGCAGCTCCAAGCGTCTTCTGCTGGGTTACACTCAGAATGTCAGGAGGTAAAGGTGGAGCCATCTCAGGGGTACGCTGTGGAGCTGCAGAGGGAGCGGGGGCGTGCTCGAAACGTTTGAGTTCAGCAGAAAGGTGTCGTGCTAAGGTGAGGAGCAGCAGGAGGCACTCCTGCACAAAGCTCCATGCAGCATCCTCTGCATCGCAGGAGAGCCAGTTTGTCCCCACCATCACCTCCTCCCTCAGCCTCCTCACCTCCTCCAAGCTGCTCTCACTCTGCAGCTGCTGGAGAAGAAGGGCTCTGTTAGCCCGCAGCGCTGCCTGCAGGGCCTCGTGCTGTGAGGACTGAGCATTGTGCACAGACGCCTCTGCAACAATGACACAAACAACATCACATTGTGGGTTGTGTACCACGGATTCTAAACACGAAGCAACATCGGAATAGATAGATTCCTTGGTTAAATCTGTCAGATGAAAATAATAAAGAGCATGAAGAGCGTGTAGGACTCTCTTTGTTAACACATACTTAAACTACGTAATGTAACGTCACGCTCCTGAATTGATTTACTAAAGATAAACATTTAGAATGTATTCCCGCTGTGACGTAAATGACAAACGTTAATGGAAGTAAACCATATAAATAGAGTTTTCGTATAGTTATTAACATAAAAGTTTCAGATTTAGCAACCAAAACAAAACGCTAACGTTACACACAGCCATGTATACCGTGATATTTTTGTCATTTATCTGTTACCTTCTACGTTAACTTGGTTATTCTCACTCTGTCAAATCCACTTACCGCCCATAGGTTTGGTGAGAACACTTATCGCTGACAGAATAGCTGAACTCATCTCGCCATCACACAGACAACTGACTCACATAGACTCGTAAGAGTGTGGACCAAACCAGACATGTCAAAAAGGCGCGGGAATTATACGTCATCACGCATCATGCATGATGATGGCATCAGCATGTTGTCTTCCATGATTCTTGTTCTACTGTATATTATTATTGTTATTGGTGTGTGTGTGTTGTTTGCTGTTGTGCCTGAAGTGCACGATAATGATCATTTTAAATAAAGCTTTGAAGAAAATAAATCGACAGACGCTACATTCACGGTACTATTGGAAATGTCGTAACTTCCCAAAACAACAAGAGTTATTTAGTTTCCAGATGGGCCTTCACGGACGACAATAACTAACTGTACTTTGTTGTAATTGTAATGTCCACAATAGCTACCGAGGAGAAATATGCAATTAAATTACAGATATTACTCAAAACATAACACACAACTTTACTTTACTTTGCTTGGCAGACGCTTTTATCCAAAGCGACTTACTTAAGCTAGTGATGAGAGTCTGGCTCAGAGACACACCTGGTTGGGGATGGGCTAGGAGTCAGCTAGGAGAACATTACATTTGTGTTGTTGTCTTCTTTTCACTATGCAGGAATGCCTTCCTTTTGCATATTACTGCACAACACAGTTTAGCAACAACTTTCAGTGCTGGAAATTCAACAACATACTATTCAACAACAAAAATAATTCAAACAGCTACATTACTTTTATATTTTAACAGTATATATCTATACATCCTCCTCAATCTTGGGTCCTTCTCCATACATAGCACTGCACTCTAGATATAGAGTTATAATATTTTTCTGGGATCTACAGGAGCTATTCTTGTAGGTTAGAAGCGCTCAACTTTGACCCTCACTTTTCATATGCTCTCCAGTTCTTCTTTCAAGCCCCAGTACTGCTCCAGCTTCTCACACTCTTTCATGATCTTCCTACTGTTTCTTATATTATTGTTACTACTACCACTGCAGTATCCAGTTGGTTAGCCAGTACCTATCATGTCATGTCCTAGATCTAGAAGTCCCACAAGTCTTTGCCCTGTTATTCTCTGTGCATTTCAGAGGAGTCTCGCTTCTGCACTTATATATATATCTGCACTATAACGTCTGTAGCTAGTCTTGTGTTGGTCTCTGAGGCCTCTTTGCACAGGATCTTACCAATACCTCACACCAGCATAGCTGGTTAGGTTTAGATACAGACATCACTTAGCTAGGATTTGAGAAAAATTGTGGTTTGGTAAATTACTTTGTTTAGGTTAGACAGAGTTTGAGCAAATTCTTTGTTGGTACATTAGCTTGAACAAGAGTTGATGGAATAGACTCACTTCAGATCAGATCATCCAGTGCTTCAGTATTCATCTCAAGGAGCTTTAACAAACATGTTAAGACCTGGCCCCTACAGCTCTTAGCACTCGCTAAGATACCACATGCACCACTATATTCACCAAACTCAGGGTGTTACAGTTTTCATCTGTGCCCCTGGCTGTGGCATGAAGCTTGTGATCCACAGTCTAGAAGGAAATCTGCAGCATTCTGATGTAGTGAAATGCAACATTGCAGCTTTTTGGATATACTTTACTTCCAATCAACAGATTATACCTTTACTTTTATTTTAAATTATAATCATATCAAGTCAGTTGCTGCCACATCATTTTGATTTAAGATTAAAGATGGTTTTGATTCTCCCCAAGAAACTACAGAGACAAAGTAAAGATGACTGTGGCCATAATTATGAAAAAAAAGTTGAATGAAACACACCAAAATAAGTGATATTAGTTTCTTTACCACAACATTGAATATATTTGTGGCAGTTGTGCTACATGGCATTTTAGACTAAAGCTTTAAGGAAATCTGCTTCTTTTTTCTTTGTAATTGTCAAGTTTCACACAGTGTCTAGTAGAAAAATAATCATAGGTATATGTATATCTGTGAAGGTTCTCAGTCATCCAGGTCATGGTTATCTCGAAAAAGGCTTTTCAACAGCAACTGGACTTGTTTTAGTTCCTTGACTACGTTTCTCCCTCCATTCCAGAGAGCTTCCTCCAGTCTGACAGTACATAGGTATATAAGTATTTCCAATATTTGTAAAAAATGGAAATTGTGTAACTTCATCCAATACTGAGCGACCCCACTTTAAAACTGGAGCCTGTGCCCCGGAAAAGTATAATTAATTTGTAAGCATGAAGCAGTTCCTTTAAAACTACGTGAAGTTATTTGAAGCTTGCATAACACGCAGCACAACACTGCTCCCCGTCGGACACAGATGCTGACAGCTCCCTGTCAGTCAGCCAATGAAATGTCTCCTGTTTTATAAGTCATGTTGACGTTATTCCGTCTGTCCAATCAGCGAAGAAATACACGGATCCTGGTATACAACCACGCCTCCTCTGTGTTGGTTTATCGTTCAGACAGTAAGGAAAGTTTGTGGGAGTCTGCGATATTGTAAGTGCGTTAGCCTTTGAAACAGTGCGTTTTTGTCTTCATTTCGATTGATTAATCTGTAGTGATGCAATAAGAGGTAAAGATGGTCGTGAATTCAGTGCACTGGTTTCGCAAATGTCTGCGTTTGCACGATAATCCGGCGTTGCAAGAGGCCCTCAATGGAGCAGATACAGTGCGCTGTGTTTATATCCTGGACCCGTGGTTTGCTGGCGCTGCCAATGTGGGAATCAACCGATGGAGGTTCGTAAGCAAATTGTAATCTCTACGTTACCTGTGACGCGTTTCAGTTATATTAAACACCGCTTGGGTATAACGCCTTATGTTTATCTGGTCGCCATTTGTGTTATTCATAGCCTTATAAATGTTCAGCGCTTGGAGTTAAGGCTTGGGCCTGCACTCCACGTCAGTGAGCTAGTGAGCTAATGCTAAAAATGGAGTGAGCTATACTCAAAACAACTGTAGCAGAAGGAGACAGTTTAATATTATCGTCGTATATGTGCGAAGTATCCCCACTCAGAGTAAGACCTCATGTTTATTGAAGCAGTATTGACCACCTATATGTTTGACATACACATAAAATGCTAAGTAACTGTCAGTGGTTTTCTATAAGTTTATTAACACTAAAACAATTTCTTAATGTGTTTTTTAAACACGTAACCAACTATATATTGCATGTACTTACTGTACTGTAAATACAGAGCTAGATTTAGCTTATTCCTCTGTGTCATAGACCTCCATTTTTGCTTCAAAACTGTAAGTCACGCTGTTAAACTGGGTGACATGTTTCTTCCTGTTAAACTAAAAATCTGTTTCAGGTCTTACAGCCAGTGATTTTAGATTTTTTGACAATAAGAAAAACATCACTGGATGTATCATTGATGGCAACAAGTTATAAATCTTGTTCTTTTTGCTGAGCTTGTCATAGTATTTCCTGCCACCCACACTCTTTTCAGGTTTCATCTTGACTACTTGAAGTCTCTGCTCAAACTGAGAACTACTCTGTCATTTCACAGTCTTTTGAAAGACACAGTATTGAATTTAAAAAAAAAAAATTTTTAAAGCTTTAATGAAGGGATTTGCATTTATGGTACAACATTATTATACATAGCTATAACACTGGATATATATGATAAAGATAGTTGTTCTCACATTGACCAGTAACACTAATTACTACAAATAGCACAGATTTAAGTTTTAGTATCATTAAGTAGGAAGATAACACATTCACTATGTTTGTTAGACATTGAATATACACACTGTGTGTTATGTGACTGACTGACTGCTCAGGATACATTTTAATTTGACTTCATCAGTATGTTTTAGGGATGAATTTTACATGCATGTACTGTGTTTCTGAAATACTTGTATTTTGAAACAATAATTTCTCACACCTTTCAACCATTATAGTCTAACATTTCTGCTTATTAGGCTCATAAAAAGCTTTGTGGTGTAGTGTTAACAAAACTGTTGTGACTACATGTCAGTAGTGGTGGCAAAGTGTGAAAAGATTCTACATTTGTTTTTATTTTTATGAAAAGTCAAAGGTGATTTTGACAAAATGTTCCACAATATATCATCCTGCATGACTGTCTGACTCCTCTGTTAATCATTTTTGCATTGTCGACCCTGCATCAGTCAGCTATGTAAAACCAGGCAGCCAGCATCATTTGATGTGCAGTGTGATTAGGGTCCCAGCACTTAGTCACCCGAATGACCAGTGATCCTGCTCTAGGATGAGTCGATGCATTCCTCTCATCTCAGACGTTTCGGTCAGCTGTCTGCAGTGTGCTTAGTTTCACAGTCTGATTTTCCCCACATCTACTGTCAAGAGTATTTGTTATAAGTGGGAGTGAGCTTGTTGTAATGTTATTATATTATGCAAATGATGGCTAGAGCTGTGTTATAGAGACTCCTGTGTGGTTCCATATTCTGTTTTCCGTCTTGACCTCCTCATCGTTGTTGACTGTCTGACATGTACAGAGAGAGCAAGTCAGAGGTTCAGGCCAAGCGTGTAGTGTGAGCTAACAAATTATACACACATATAAAGTGGCACTGTGTCTGCCCGACCCATTTGGTGTAGCATAGAGTTTATAATGATTTCAGTGATGTCAGTGTTGCTAAATACTGTTGAATTCATGAACCTGTGCTAGTTGGCCGAAAGCTGTTGTCAAGTAAAACTTGATGTATTGATCTTCTGAAAGTGTGGTTATTTTTGGCGCTTGATTATGTTTGGATAAAATATATCCAGTTTCTACAAAGCAAGTGACGGCCATGCACTAACTCCTGGGCATGACTGTAAACATTCAATCTAGCCACAATTTGAGACTGACAAAGCCCACCTTTGCTACTGGGCACATGAAAGTCAGAATCAGAAAACTTTATTCCCGGATGAAATTGCTTACATCATGACTGCTCAATGACACAAAGACAGAAAAAAATCAAGACACAGAACAATCCAGTACAAGTACCAGATACAGTACCAGAAATAAGTAAATGCACATGTTGATAAATACAAGTAAGATTGAGCTATATAAAATCATGTATGTATAAAATACTGTATGAAAACATGAAAATATCCCAGGTTTTCTATGTGTCAGACCTTTGGAGCCTACTGTATGTGTGAAAGCACACTCAGTAGGATAGAAGCTTGCAGACACAGCATCTTTTACCTGGACACTCCACTTGAAGGATTTTCTGACTATCCTGCTGGGCTGGGATGATTACCAGTGTAGTACTGCAGTACTGCTACCACACCTCAGGACTGAACTCATTATCATCACCATTGCTGAGTCACAGTCTTATTCTATTCATCATGAGATACTGGTAGAAAACATTTTTTCTTGTGTATGGAGATGTAAAAATAGTGCTTTGTGCTTCTTTACTGCAGCCATTGTAAGGTTTTTATTGTGAAACAGTAACAACTTAATGACAAGTAACAAATAGTTTGATAATTTAGTACCATCACAGCTGTACACCCTGCTGTCATGCACATGTTCATTGTTTCTTACTAATGAGCATTTCATTACTGTGTCTGTGTGCAGGTTCCTGCTTGAGGCTCTGGAGGATCTGGACAACAGTCTGAAGAAACTTCACTCCAGATTGTTTGTGGTCAGAGGGCAGCCTACTGATGTTTTCCCAAGGCTTTTTAAGGTCTGTGTCTCCCCCACTACCACTACCTGTCCTCTGTCTGTGTGTCTAACATTTACTTAACGCCAGAGGTTCCTGACCAACAGACCCAGGCAGTACACATTTTCCTGTTCACTCATAAAATTCACCCATAAAACAGCAGTTTGTGAACTAGATTCCTGTCTGACACTAGTTGCCAAGGTTTGAATGGTTTAAGAAATGTTAACCTACTTTTTTATGGATGTTAGGCCAGGCTGGAATGCCAACCACGTTTAGAGGGGGAAAAAAACAATCCAGATTTTTTTACTTTCACTTCCCTTAACCCAGAACAAGGTTTCTTTTCTGTTGTGACATTACAGTCACTACTGTTAGTACACTAAACATAAGACTTTGTTTTATTTAGCTGAAGAATACATAGCACTCAGTCGAACCAGCCACCTCTTAGACCATAACCAGTTTTTTAAATGTGACTCTACCACTAACAGTACCCAGGTGTATTCCATTCACTTTGATTCATTTGTCAGCCCTTCACTGAACTGATGGCTGCTTCTTCCATCCTGCCAGATATCATACTTTCTTTTCTGCAGTGTATGTGAAGGAGGATTTTAAGAGCAGTGAGGCACAAATTCTGAGTAACTTATTACCCGTTTGTTGATGTTGCTAGAGTTTTCACCCCTGCCAAGGATACTTGGCTACACAGAGTTGGTGAGCTTTTGATTTGCTATTACTCTTTGTGCTATAACTGTGTTACTAGCATGAGAAATGTGTACTTTTTCTAAAAGACAATAAAAACTAAAATCTATGGTTTGTTAATCTAAAAAAAAAAGCTTTGATTTTCTTATCATTGACCAACAGAAGTGTATTCTGTAAATACAAGTAAATTGAGAGTTGATACCTGAAACACAATCAGAAAGTTTGTGTTGTAAGAAAAAGGTCATTGTGTAAAGGTTAAAGGCAGAAACTAGCCTTTAGGCAGACTAGCCACAGGAGTACTTTGGAAAATTGTTGCTTAACAAAGTCTGCTGCTGTATACAGAAATCTAACCTGCAACTCAAGCTGAAGGTTATAGAAGGCAGAAGCCAAACATCAGTTCTGTGCAGAAACACCAGATGGACTGGAGAACAGTGGAGAACAGTGGTCAGAAAGGTCCACTTTTCTAGGTTTTTCTTTTGTCAGATAAAGTTACAACAAATCTATCAAATACAATTAATTGTGCATTATTGTATTACGGTGGGTTCACAGGACTAAGACCAGCAATATGTACAACAAATAAAGATCATTAAAAGTCTTTTCATCATACAACACGTAGATTCTGGAGTTAGAGTCAGAGTTATAATCGACATGTCGGTGACACCAAATCTATACAGATTACACGTTACACATGGCACACATGGCACAGACTGCATAACTTACATGGTCACCCTGCACACAGCCACATTAGAGCATCTCCAGCAGATTCCCTGTGGGGATTTACTTCCAAGCAGAGAGGAGCAAATCAGATTCTCCATGCCTATACAACAGCCATTACATAACACACTGCTGTTTTTCCACTATATGTTATGGATACCTAAAAGATCTGCAGGTTTTCATTCTAACCAAACACGTTTTCAGATTAGTTGGCACCAACAAATTCTGGTGTTGATGGCACCAAATCTGAAGTTAAAAAAGCGCCTTGCTTACAGCATTGCAGTATATTACAATATATTTCTGTGATAATTCCTGTGTCACAAAATCAAAGTACATCGAGCTATAACCCTCTAACACAACAAATGCGATGCAGTGTTGTATCACTCTTGTCTTGCTACTTTGCTATCGCATTATTTGACTTTTTTTTTCTCTGCCTTTCTGCAGGAATGGAAAGTGACCAGGTTAACATTTGAATATGACCCGGAGCCTTATGGGAAGGAAAGAGATGGAGCAATCATCAAGATGGCCCAAGAGTTTGGAGTGGAGACCGTCATCAGAAATTCACACACCCTCTACAACCTGGATAGGTTTGTTAGCACAGACACACAATTTTTCAGTGTGTTCAAACTGAGTAGACATTAGTCACAAATCTTATAGTTTAAAGGCCCATACCGTAAACCATAATTTCACTAGTACACTAGTACTAAGTACTAAGTTCACTAAGTTGAAGTACAGTGTACACACCTCAGTCTGTGGACTGGGCCCAGGTGGCAGAATGAGTAAGTTACTTTCTTCATACAAGTCATGCTCAGTCCTGCGCTCTTCATGGACAGCGCTCAAATGAACAAAGCATTACTTCACTATTACATAATGAATCAAATGTATGTGTATTTGTCTAAACATAATCTGTTTAGACACTCACTTATAAAGACTTGCCTTCCTCATGGACACTAAATACTGGTCCACACCATGTCTTAGTGCAGGGGTTCTTTATTCTGGTTCCAAAGAGCGCTGACCTGCTTATTTTCTAAGTAACCCACCCTACCCACTACTGATTACCTACATGAAGCGTGTTCAGTCACACTGAAGATACTAAGCCTTTGCCAACTTCACCCTCTTCTCAGATGGCATCTTCCAGCTTCTAATTTAATGTGTGAATACAAGAGGGAGTTTGGCTTTGTGTGTGCGTGTTCAGGGTAACATCTAGCTCTTTTTTTCTCTCTTGGTCACAGGATAATAGAGATGAACAACAACAGTCCTCCTCTGACCTTTAAGCGGTTTCAGACCATTGTGAGCAGACTGGAGTTGCCCAGGAGACCTCTGCTTCCCGTCACTCAGCAGCAGATGGATAAATGTCGCACTACAATAGCCGACAATCACGACCAGCTATACAGTATACCTTCACTGGAAGAACTGGGTACAGTTGATTGTTTTTATTACAGTTTTAGAAATGAACGGACAAGAACGTCCATTTTAATTTTAATGAGCACTATGGGTAGAAACTTCACATTTTGTTGTTCTCTGATTAAACTGAGGGACACTAAGGTGATAGGTGTTAGGTTTGATTTGGTGCATAATCTTACACTGTTGTGTGTAAGCCAATAACGTTACTATATTTAACTGTCAAAATGCACAACTCCTAAGGTTCTTAGTCGTGGCCCTGCAGTTGTTAATAATCACACTAATGTGCCAGAATATAATATGGAGTTTAGCGTCATATTTCCTACACTGCCAAACAAATGCTTCCTATTTGGCACATCCTTCATTTAAATATGTTCACAGGTTTCAGAACAGAGGGTTTACCTCCTGCCGTGTGGCGTGGAGGAGAATCTGAGGCTCTGGACAGACTCAACAAACATATGGACAAAAAGGTAAACCAAAAGCTGAGGCTAAAGCCCTCTTACTGCTCCAGTGTGTTTTCAGTGCTAAGTTGTAGTAGCAACCTGTCACCAGTCTGGCCAACCGGTGGCTATGACCTTTTTTTACTGGTTTTGTTTCAGTCATTGGTGCATCTGCTTGTTTATCACTAGCTTGTACAAGTCAAACCTAATACATTTTGCAGATCTTGGCCTTTAAGCCAGCGGAAGACTTTAATATGGAGGATCTGTGCCGGACATGTTTAATTTCCTGTAGCGACAACTGTTAAAAACTTCAGAGAATAAATAATAATTGATGCAAATGAAAACAGAAAAGAGCAGCAGAGCTGTGACGTGACCTTGTAGTTAAAAACATGTATTGAGGTGAATTTATAAAGACATTAAGTAAACAAGAGTTGAGTCATGAGTTTGCACAACCAGCTAAGAGCATCAACAGGTAATTAAAGAAGAAGCAGAACAGGAAAAAACCTCTTGCAAAACAGGGAAATAAAGGCGAAGTTGTTGTAGTAAATTAAGGTCGCTGTTGCAAATTTAGGGTGGTGTAATATAACTGATTACTGTTATTTGTACTATTATTGTTAATTTCTATCTGTTTCTCTCTGTACAGGTGTGGGTGACTAACATTGAGCACTCTCGGGTCAACACGTGCTCTCTGTATGCCAGTCCCACTGGCCTCAGCCCCTACCTGCGCTTCGGCTGTCTGTCCAGTAGGGTTTTGTACTACAACCTCAGAGAGCTCTACATGAAGGTATGACCCCAGGCAAACACATATGTGTCTGTTGCTTTGATCTGCTATTTCATTTCTTCTTTAACTGTATCTTTTGGAATCATAGCTTTTTGATAACAGTCTGTTTCTTTTGTGCTTCTCCATCAGCTCCGTAAGCGCTGCAGTCCTCCTTTGTCCCTTTTTGGCCAGTTGTTATGGAGGGAGTTCTTTTACACAGCTGCCACAGACAACCCAAACTTTGACCGCATGGAGGGAAACCCCATCTGTGTTCAGGTACACTGTATACCAATGTGTTCAGCGGATCAGTGGTCCAATCCAGACAGGTTTTGATGTTACATATTTGTCTCCAGATCCCGTGGGACCAGAACCCAGAGGCACTGGCCAAGTGGGCTGAGGGTCGGACTGGTTTTCCCTGGATTGACGCCATCATGACCCAGCTGAGACAGGAGGGCTGGATCCACCACCTTGCCCGACACGCTGTGGCCTGTTTCCTTACCAGGGGAGACCTGTGGATCAGCTGGGAGAGTGGCATGAAGGTAGTGTTCACCAACACAAACCTGATCTCTGAGCCTAGTTTGTACCAGGCTGACTGTGTGAACATTTGATAGTGTACATCATGTAGTCTGCTTTTTTTTTTGTGTGTGTGTGTGTGTGCGTGTGTGTGCGCACGCCTGCAGGTTTTTGAGGAGCTGCTGCTGGATGCAGACTGGAGTGTCAATGCTGGCAGCTGGATGTGGCTGTCCTGCAGTGCCTTTTTCCAGCAGTTCTTCCACTGCTACTGCCCTGTTGGCTTTGGAAGGAGAACTGACCCATCAGGAGACTACATCAGGTGACATTTCTGAGAGTTTGTCATACTGTATCACTTAACAGAATTTTTGATATTGGGTCTCAGCAAACTGTCCATGCTTATGCTTTTATATTTATCTGTAAACTGACTGAATGTCAGCAGCAAGCACAATTAAAGTTGAAATGTTTGAATCTTCTTTGAAACTTCCTACAGGCGTTACATCCCTATCTTGAAGGACTACCCGAACCGGTACATCTACGAGCCATGGAATGCCCCGGAGGCGGTCCAGAAGGCAGCCAACTGTGTGGTGGGAGTGGATTACCCCAAACCCATGATCAACCACGCAGAGGGCAGCAGGCTCAACATCGAGAGAATGAAACAAGTTTATCAGCAGCTCTCCCATTACAGAGGACTAAGTAAGTTAACTGACAAGACTAAGCTGTATGACACTGTGAGCGTACATCCACCATAGACAGCTGTTTTTACTACGTATGTACAGATTATTGAGCAGTGTTTTACACTTTAATGTGACCACTCTGCAGATACCAGCATGAACAAAATGTCCTTTCTTGATCTCACTGGATAAAAGCATTTACCTTATTTCAATTTGAGGTCACTTAAAAATTTTTGTGTAGAATGTTCCCAACAGTAGTGAGAGTTCAGTCACAGTGAATGTGATTGTGTATCTGTGTGCCAGGTCTACTAGCATCAGTACCAACAATCCAGGAGGAGGCAGAGCCACCAATGACTGATGAGTCACAGACCAGCAGTGGCCCTGGTAATAGGAAAACCAGTTGGATTTAAAAATGTTTGCATAATTTTATTATTATTCATGTTCTTGTTATTTTCTCGTTTTCTAGACTCTCCTCACAGGGGTCCTGATCACAGCGAGGCAGCTGGCTGCTCAACGGCTCCTGATTCGTCCACAGTCTGTGCATCCTCCTCCTCAGCCCCACACCCAGGCCTGGAAGAGGAAGATATTCACATATCGCAGACACCCTGCACCTTGCCAGTCTTGCACACACAGCCCTCAGCAGCAATGACACCTAGTTCTGCCAGCCATCTTGCATTGACAGCAGCTCATCCCTTGCTACCCTCAAAACCAGCCTTGAGCTCAATTTCTAGGTGCAAACCTTCCTTGCCCTCCTCTTCATGTCCTACCATGTCCCCGTCCCTGTCCCCAAGCCTGGCTACAAGCTCAAATCAAACCCCTTGTCTGGGGCAGAGGAGGAAGGGCCTCGTCCGCAAAATGCGCCGCAGCCAGAGGCAGTGTGGGCGACAGAGCTGCGGCCCATCAGCCAGGGACGCAGAGCGAGAGGAGAGTGAGGACGCAGGAGGGGAGGAGAGGATGGAGGAGGACATCGAACAGGATGAAGACAGAATGGAAGAGGAGACTTGTGCAGAAACAGCAGGACTGCAGCAGTGATACGAGGTAGACATACATACTGTATGTTACACTGTGATGATCTGAAAACTTCCACCATTGAATGTTTCTCTAAAACAGTGTTTTCTGCTGTCAGCATCTCTTGAAGGTGGCGTTCAAGGGAACATCCACCATCCTGAAGAACTGGACACAAACTGCAAAGACACAGTTCACACAGGAAACTGTGGTCCGACTATGTTGATAATATAAATATATGTACTATAAGCATGCATACAACACAGGTGGAAGCTCTGCAAAATCATTTTATTGACATTTCTTCAGTCAGGAAATAAATAGAAATATAGTTTAGACAATCATTTAAAAAGCTCCTTCAAAAATTACTGGCTCATTTAAACATGTTAGGACAGGATCTCTGCTCGTCCTTGCGCTTCTACAAACATCCTCAGAAACAAGGTGCAGGAACCCACCAAATGTCACCTGCCAAAGCACAACGTCCTGTCTTTCCACCAACTGTGCTTTGCAGTTCTCACAGAGACTCAGAGCCAGTGTATCTTGAAGTTTTTTGCAGGAAATGCAGTTTATGAGATTTAAAGAATCCCAGAACCAGAGCACTGAGGCCAAAAACCAACTATTGTTTTTTAGAGGCAGATAGGAGTTAGAGCAGCAGTCAGTGAAATGTATCTATGTTAATCGTATGTTCCCCCCTACACTGTACAGTTGTGGATTTCTTAAACCTACTTTAAGAGCCACTCGTTTTTAATCAGATGGGAGAACTGTGATGGAGAGCGCTCTTGTTGAACCGCTACAGATCCCAGGCAAATGGGGGATATTTCTGTTCATAAGACCCCAATGATCAATGACTCTAAAGATGATTTGATATGAAGACAAAAAGAAGCACTATAAAACATGTTATTACATCAGTCCCTGATAGGAATGTTTTTCACAGTATCAGGTTAATTAGGGAACATTACTTTTTTGTTCTCCCTAAATTATAAGTTACCAGTGTGTGTTTTTGGAGGGTCACATGTCTGTGAAGATAGAGCACATTGCTAATTGATGCAGTTAAAATGAATGAGAGAAATGAATTAAGACACTGTACAGTAGACTGAGACTCAAAACGTTTTTTGCCATATTTTTTCTCTGGCAATAGAAAATGCTGCTTGTGTGGAATGAATGTAGAGAAAAACCCAGTGTGGTCCTCCCCGTGTATTTATCAAAGTTTGTATGTGTATATATATATCTATAGATATATAGAGATATATATATAGATATCTCTATATATCTATAGATAAATAGATAAAGATCTATATCTATAGACATATCTACAGAGTGATATGTATATATAAAATATACTAAATATGTAAAACCATAACCTGTCTGATTTACTAATGGTCTAATTGAGGGGGTTTCACAAAGGTTTGTAGCTTTTTCCTGCCTGTATGTCTTACCTAGACCAACCACTAGAGACTGCACATGATCAGTGAACTGTTGCGATTGATCAGTTGGTTGTAGATTTATATAATTCCTTACTGTGACATTTAACTTCTGGACTAATTACTGATAGTTATTTTAATGTCATGTCTGCCAGTTATCATTTGTCTAAGCGGCCTTTAAACACTCATCCACAATTAACTGAAAAATGAACTGAAAAGCTAAAGACATCCACTTTTTCTTGACACCTGTGGTTAAAAAAAGAAGAGTTAGTATATGAATTTTCAGTAAGTTAAGTAATTGATAAAATGACTAATGTGCAATTACTTGTACAGTCCAGCTTAACGTGTGGATTCAAAAATGTCATTTTAAAAGTTTCGATTCATGTGTTTCTAGTAAACTGACACATTTATTTTCTCATAGGGAGAAAAGTGAGTGATAGTACAGTGACTAATTTGTACTTTATGAAAACCTTGTAATATTTTTAATATTTATGTTTAAAGTTTAAAAAATGGAATTAATATGAAAAGCAAGTCAAGTCAAAAGTTTAATTTTAACCTCGTTTTTTTAATAAAAGACAGAAGTGATCCCTAAACGTGAAGTGTGAGTGCAGAGGAAGCAACAGGCAGTGCGACTTTGTGAAACCTCCTCGCTGTTGCCTGGTTGGCATCAAAGTTTCCCCAAAGAGGGATCATAGATTTTTTTTAAAGACAGACCTTACAGCCACTGGAGCTGTCATACTGCTGGTGCTAAAGACTAATGGACAAATCGGCTCACAGTCCCCATTTCTCCTCAGCACGAAACAAACCAAGTTCAGATGCTTGTGTTTGCTGTACATTCCAACTAACAGCAGTATGATGCTCTGCGGGGCACTAAGGTCTCTCTGCGCACTACGTGGATATTTATTTGTTTTGTATTGTACAAAAAAAGAGTTTATTTTCATTAAAATTGCTGAAGGAATTGTGGAAGTTTATGGTTTGCTTCCTGTTTGTGCTACTTTATCACATACCATTCAACACATTCATGCTAATATGAATTGAGGTAACTGCAGTTGTTAAGATATTGAACATGTTGGAGCGTTGTTACCTGCACTCAGGGAAAATAATCGTGGGTTTCTGAATATAGATTTTGTTCATTACAGGATGATGACAATGCAATCTGCCTGATGTTTGACCCCTGGCCTAACAACTCCACTTTGGTCTCATCTGTTTATAGTTCCACATGTCTCGTGGTTGGTTCAGATGCAGTTTGGGAGCCTCAGTTGTGCTTTTGTGGTCTTTTTAGACAGGAGAGGCTTTCTACTCATAACCCTTCCAAACAAACCATAGTTGTTTCGTCTTTTTCTTAATGTACTGCTGTCATGGACTCTCATGGAACATGTAATGTGGTCAGTGAGGGCTGTAGGGAGTGAATGTGAATGTGTTAGGATGTCCACTCCTGGAAAGAGACAAAACTGAGGTTATTATATTTGGGGATATCTCAGACACATGCTATCTAGTCAGATTGCTACACTAGATGACATTGATGGCATTGGCCTCAAGTGCTACTGTGAGGAATCTTGAAGTTATCTTTGACCAAGATATGTCATTTACTTCCTACATAAAAGAAATATCTAGAACGTCCTTCTTCCACTTTAGGAATATTTCAAAGATTAGAAACATCCTGTCTCAAAGTGATGCTGAGAAACTAGTCCATACATTTGTTACTTCTAGACTGGACTACTGTAATTCATTACTCATAGGATGTCCCAACAACTCACTCAAAAGCCTCCAGTTAATCCAGAATGCTGCAGCTAGAGTTCTGACTGGAATTAACAAGAGAGATCATATTTCTCCTACATTAGCTTCTCTCCATTGGCTCCCTGTAAAATC
>JAUYWH010000024.1:1245093-1264930 GCA_034779795.1 Ctenopoma multispine | reverse complement strand
GTGTGTGTGTGTGTGTGTGTGTGTGTGTGTGTGTGTGTGTGTGTGTGTGTGTGTGTGTGTGTGTGTGTGTGTTTGGTAATGGACCAGCTGAAATCCACAAGCAGATCTTGACTTAGATTTCAGTCTCCACCAACCTGAACCTGATATTTGATGAGTTCAAGTTCAGCTTTCAACGCATAAGTACGGAGAAATTATATGTTGATCCTCATGGATATACCTTAGAATAGACATTAAAGGGCAACTTCAGTGATTTCTAACTTACTTCCAAATATTAGTTAAGAAATTATGCATTCTGTTCTTGAGCATCACTTGTGTTTTGCACCATGTTGTGAAGCATCTGTTTTTAAATTCTTAAAGCTGTCTCCTGACTGTAGACTTTAGCAATGACGTGCCTCAATTTGTGCCACTGCCAAAACTTATGGCCATAACTGTGTTATTGTCAAGCTCACACCGATAGCATGCTGTATTTGCATTTTTTATTGTAGTAACTAGTCCTGCGACCATTCATCTTCCAAGACTTGCACCTGTAGTGTAGTTTCCATCCATCATCATCCATCCATCAAAACTTGATGAGGATGTTGAATTCATAGCTGCAGCAGCTGAATTCCTGGACATCACATAGGCAAAGATCATTGGTGTTACAGCACACTTGATGCTGACACACGGGAGAGATGCTCTGCTGCTTTTACCTGCAGGCAACTGAACAGACCACATGTGTTGCTGCCCCCACAGAGGCCTTCAGTGACACACACACACACACACAGATATTATAGCATGTGGATATAAACCACTTTGAGCGATACTGGCCTTCTTTCGAGCTAAACAAAGTGGACTAGATATAAAATGGCAAATAAAACAATTTCTGGCCGGGTGAGCATCAACAACTCTTCTTGTAAGGTCTTCAGAAATCTCCTTCGTTCAAGCCATGACACACTTCTACAAACCTGATTTGTCGCAGTCAGACTTTAAAATTAAAGTCCCAGATTTCTCTTCTTTAAATAAGACATAGCTTCCAGACTCACACCTGCTTTTTACACCTGACTCTAATTTCCCCTTCAGCTGAACTGATCCTGGAGGTTCACGTAGGCACACATATTGCCACATGCAAATGTTTACGATTGGATCATTTTCCACAGTAAATTAAGAAACAGGTGTAAAGGGGAGACCTTTATCAAGTTGTAGTGCTTTGGGTCACAATATAGAATATGTTTCTGCTTTTTGCAGAGAAAGGAAAAATAAACACAGTAAACAGTTATCAGACTGACTGACTGGTTCCTGACTAGTTTGCTGGGTGACTGATTGATGGACAATTATATGACTGATATGTTGACTGTTAACTAGCTGGTTAGCTAAATGTTTGGTGGCTGCATTGCTGGCTGACTGGACAAACCTGACTAGTGGGTCAGTTACATGTGGTCGTATTTGACTGGGTTACACATAAACACACACACAACACAGGCACACAGTCAGTGTTTATTAGCCTTAACTCACAGAAATCGCCACAGGCAGATGAGCTGATGTCATGCTGTGCGCTGATTGGTTGGCCTTGACTTCCTCCTCCCCCCTTCTTCCCTCTCTGCATCTCTCTCTGCCTCCTCCCTGCCTGCTTGTCTCAGTCAGTCCTCGTTTATCCCATCACTATTCAATACCACCTCTCTCTCGTTCTCTCTCTTCCTTCCTCCTTCTGTCTTTCTACCGCTCCTCTCCTCTCCCTGCTCTGCTCCTGCCAGGAAAAATGATGATGCTGATGATGATGATGATGTTATACTAAGGCCAGCCAATGGTAATGCACAGAGCGAGTGGAAGGGGCGTGTCCAGAGGCCAAGCTTGGAGCTGTTCGATGCTGAGAAGACTGAAGAGGAAGAAGGGGAGGTAGAGGAGGGTGGGGGAGGCCTTGTCCAAGCTGAGGAGCGCCTACTCCAGCTTAGAAAAAGGGGGGAAGAATAGGAGAAGGAGGAGGAGGAAGAAGAGGAAGGAGGGAGGAAGGTGTCGATTGTCAGAGGGGGGATCAACCTGTGCTGTCATGGACAAATATCGACCAAAGAGACCAACCACCCTGGCTCTGTTTCCACAGCTGCCACAAGCCGGCACCCAGGTACAGAGGCTGGGAGGATCCCCTGTTTTTAAAATGAGCTGGGAAGAGGGTTTGCAGTGTGTGTGTGAGTGTGTGTGACATCATGGGTGTGTTTAGAAGGAGACAACAGTGGCATCAAGCTGAAATACTGTATGTGCATATTGCCTGGGAGGCTCCTGTCTTCAGAATGAGACAGCACTGGCTTGCTGTGTACGCTGTGTGTATACGTGTGTGTGTGTGTGTGTGTGTGTGTGTGTGTGCGTGTGTGCGCGCGCTAACAGTGAGTCAGTTGTGAAAATGGTTCAGCTGTCATGTTGCAGTGCATATGACAGTATTCCTGGGACGTGCCTATATTTAGAATATTCATAATTCGATCTATACATCGTGTTGCTGTTTGTTTGTTCCGGCTGATCCATGGAAGATGAGCAGCTGGAGGGTTCAGTGACTTGTTCAAGGACACTTTAACAGGACACACTGGTTGTTGTGGGAATTGACCCTGATGCTGTTGAAACAAGAGCCTCTGACCTGTTCTCTCTCATAAAATAAGTAGACACGTATTTTAAATGGGTCAGTGGTGGCACAGAGAAGAAGAAGAGAATAATCCAATGCCAGGTCTGAAGAGTTCTCTAAATGATAGTAAAGTGGTAGTAAAATTAAACCTGGCTCCTCAGGCAGTGGATGAATGTTGTCTGGAGGGGGCCAGGACTGGCACTAGTAGTATCCCTTTAAATAGGCTGCATCCTGTTTACTGTGTCAGTGCAGCTCAGAGCAGAGTCACCTTAAAGGATAGGTTCACATTTTAGGTTCAACAATCAGGTCTATATGAACACTGGATACTGCTTGCAGTAATCAATACAGGTCTTTGGGAAATTTCTCCAAAACATGTTTCCAATGTAAATGAGGCGGGCAAAAATCCACACCCCTCCCCCTGTGCAACAATGCATCGAAAGTATATCTTATTTGCAGTGTTTTGTTCCTCTCCTCGCCAATCAACACAGAAACACAAACAGAAATGTTCCCATTAAAAAAACTTTAACTTTGAAAGATACTTGAACTTAACCTGATTTAAGTCTGTTAGTTCACATCACTTCCACTGAGAGGATCAGTTCATGGCCAGTATGACCAGGAGGAATGATTACAGCAAAATAAGCATCTTTTGTTCTTCATATGGATAAGTGATTGATGTTTTATGACATGGCTGAAAAATTGTGAACCTGTCCTTTATAAGATCCTTCCAATGCAAGGAAGGTGATGGAGGACAAAATCTACAGTCATCCCATAAAAAGGTTATTCAGTGGCAACTGAGCTTTTTGCCATTTGCATTGTTGGTTATTGTCTGTAGTGAAAGCAACTGCAAGTGCTTCAGGATCTGAAATGTGATAAGTTGCTTCAGAGCCTAGGACATGCGTACATAATTCCCTGTTCGGTTTTGTAACTTGTTGGTGGGTTGAGATTGCTTATCATCTGTGACATTGCTTACAGATGTGGAAACATCATGGTTTGGTTGGTTTCATGCCCTGAGAAAGAAAACTAGGTTAAGATTAGGCAAAAAAATGATGGTTTAGGTTAAGTGAAAAGATAAAAAGAAAGATTATTGACACAAACATACAGAACTATATCATCAGCAAACATTAGTACTGTTTTCTAATATAATGTTGTGTCTACTAATGCAGCTTTATTAATTAGTATAAATGACTATTAGAAAACCCATTCCCAATGATGACTGGTACTTTTAGTGTAACCCAGTGCTTTGGGATTGGGTCAGGATTACAGTCAAGGACTTGACAAAGTGTCATTATCTGGTGCCACAGAAATGAAAACTTACTGGCCTTTCAGATAAAAAACATGTCTTATGGAGGAGTTGTTACTGTGAAATAAACATGGAAATGATTGCTGATTTTAACACATTTACACGGTTCAACTCTCAGCATTCAAAATCCTACAGTTCCCAGGTCAGCACATATGGTGTGACCTTAGCCCACAGAGGTTTTATTGCAAACGATACCCATGGACCACATGTGGCAACAGCTAATGTGTTTACAAATAAGTCAGTTTTCCTCCAGATTTTTGCTGTTCACTGTCTTCCTGGTTGGTGATCTTTCAGAAACCCGGGAACCAGTTTCTAGGACTTACAATGTGGAACACAACAATAAAATATTATCCTAAAACAATAAACCTCCCACCGAGAGTGTTACATCAGAGGAAAATGGCGGTCATGCAACTGTTGAGGCTGTATCTTGTTGGCCAACAAGTTGCATGGTAAGATGTTAACGCATGGATTGATTTTGCTGGATATAGACCTGCTAAATCATGTGTATATCACAGTTTAGATAGGATAATGTCATTGATCCTCTGTGAAGAGGAAACTTGCTCCTCACAGGTTAACTGGAGATCTGCTTTATCAGTGATGACCTGATTATCCTGTAAGAATTCCTCTTCACTTTACGACAGCAGTAGGAACACCCAGAGCTACAGCAGATATTCACCATGATGCCGCTTCAAAAGAGTTTCTTACTTGATCATGTGTGTTAGATTGGCTAGACTTAAAATAGCTTTTGCATAGCTACGGCTTAATGTGGGCTATTAATATACCTGGCTGAACACTTAAGAATTTAAACTAAGGTGAGTTGTATCAGTGCCGTTGTGATAATGTGCAATATTCTTATTTTTTTTATACCTTTTTAAGACAAAGAACAGCCTTTAGTGGCTTGTGCAGGAGAGACCGATACAGCTTAGTCGAAATCTCAGGATTAGATTTCAAAATGTACCTTAGCGTTGGTTCTACAAGTCTCTGGAAGTCTGCTGGTCCCTATTGGTGTTTTGATATTAGACTAGTGACCTCTCCAGGGTGCACCCCGCCTCCTGCACAATGACAGCTGGGATTGACTCCAGCACCCCCACAGCCCGTAACAGGAAATGCGGTTAGAATGATGGATTTCCCAGGTGTTCAGTTAAGATTTGCTAACTGCAAAGATGATAACCTATTATAAGATGATCATATTAATAAAAAACATTCAGTGACTCTTTTGTTTAATGATGTTTTTTAAAATGTTTTTATGTTTTAAGGTTTTAATATTGTGGTGAATGGGGGAAAGCCTGGGAAAGATGTAATGCTAGTTATGACTGACGGGTCTTTCCCTAGTATAGTGTTTCTGTGTTGAGGTGGTGCCGCTGATGAACAGAGGGCATTAGGAACTTAAAAGTTGTTCTTCCAGTCATTAGTTTAGTTTTAGTTACTGTGAGTGACTAGAGCTGATAATCCACCATGAATATTAATGTTGCTTTATCTTAATGTAGGAAAGCAGCTGTGACCTCATGTGTTGAAATCTGATATTTGAACAGTGCTTTGCTGTTGGAAATTCAAACCCTGTAGAAACCTAATAGGCAAACATGGAAGAGGAGAATTAGACTTTTACAAACCCCTGTGTTACCTGTACAGCGTGATGAGATGCTTTTTGACATAGGAATGTTATGAAGACATGTGACAGTGATATAGCTGATGGAGCGTGCAGCTGAGGTCCAGGCTGGGAACCACTTTGAAAATAAGCAATCTAATAATAAATGAAGCAGCACTCTACAGTCTCTGGGCGGCTGGCTGCCTCCACACTGTTGACTGCTGTTAACAGAGCGAAAGAGAAAGGGGAAGCTGATTCAGCATCACAGGCAGTCCCATTGACCTGTTATGTCTGCCTGAAAAACATTAAGTTCACTTTTAATGGGAGGTGTCTCATCAGGCCTACTGACAGATTTATGTATGTCAGTAACTGTTCATCAACCTGTTAGCTGATAAGAATTCCTCTGTTTGTGGTGGGGAATCGCTGACAACAGTTAAACCTGCGTAAATGGGTGATTAGATCTGTTTGGTATGTTTGCATTCATACTACCACAAACTATCATAATCTTTTATGTCTTCATCAAAGACACATTAAACATTTGACAGGTTTTCTTACACATAATGTAAAATTATACACATATATACACAGCATTTACCCAACATTTTGTTGAATGTACTTTAGCAAGTTTCACCATTTATAGTCTTTATTAGCAGATGAAGTTCCTGACTTGTCTAAATCTATCATCCTCTATTTTCAAGACCTTCCCACTGTACTGTGTGTTTGTCATGAGAGCAGTCAAACAAACGCTTTTAATGTTGGCACAAGAAGCCACTATCAAGCCACAATTGATTATCTTAACAGGAAGTTAGGAAACCTTGAGCCTGGCAAATTCAAATTGTGCAGTCCAAACTTGTGTATGTGTACACATAATTTTGAACTGTGATGATTTCAGAAAATGAAAGCCTTGTGAAATATCCTGATGCACCCAAAATCTTCATTTTGTAATGATTCAGATTTTTTATAAATCAGACTTCACTTCTCAGATTAATGTGCCTCATGTTTCACACACTGACCATTAGCACCTTGAAAAATGATAAAATAGTTCACATCTTATTTCCTTAGTACAAATTAGCTTTGCTTTTCTAACTCCCCTGTGAAATCCATACAGCCTGAGCACTCCATACTATGGACCCAACCATCTAAATGTAGCATATGACATCACAAACATCCACTTATAACATGTTATATATTATACACTGCTCACAAAAATAAAGAGAACACTTTTCAATTATTAAGTATTGTAATAAGTTAGCCAAACGTCTGGGACATTTATCTGGTCAGTTAAGTAGCAACAAGGGTTTTTAATCAGTGTCAGCTGTTTTAGTGTTACTTAAATTAACAACAGGTGCACTAAAGGGGCAACAATGAGACCACCCCAAAATCAGAAATGGCTTTGCAGGTGGAGGTCACAGACATTTTTTTCCTCCTCATCTTTTTTATGAGGTTATGAGGTTCCTCTTGGTGCATGATAATACCCGGCCTCATGTGGCAAGAGAATGCAGGACGTTCCTGGAGGATGAAAGAATTGATACCATTGACTGGCCTCTACGCTCACTTGACCTAAATCCAATAGAACATCTCTGGGACATCATGTTTAGGTTCATCTGACACCACCAGGTTGCATCTCAGACTGTCCAGGAGTTCAGTAATGCCCTCGGTCATCTCATAAGGAGGATGCCCCAACATTGTCAGGCATGCATACAAGCACACGGCGGCCATACAAACTACTGAGTACCATTTTGAGTTGCTGCAATGACATTTCAGTGAGTTGGACTAGTCTGCCGCATCAGTTTTTCAGTTAAATTTCTTGGTGACTTTGAATTAAGCCCGCTGTAGGTTGATCATTTTCATCAAGTGATGTGGCATTCTTTTGTTCCTAACACGTTACTCATTCCATATCAGTGTGGATATCCAACATGATTTGATCTCCAATGAAGATCTGATGTGTTTTCTGAGTGTTCCCTTTATTTTTTTGAGCAGTGTAGTTTCAATGTTCAACAGTAAAGGAAGGAAATATCACTAGATATGGCCCTAACGTTTACTTAGACTTACGGATTACACGTTATCTGCAACTTGACTGACGAAGGCAACTGACTAAATGTCAGATGTCAGAATGAAGGATGATGTCAACAGAGAGAGGGATGTGTTTTACGGAGAGGGACACTTTGATCCTCTCTCTCTCTCTCTCTCTCTCTCTCTCTCTCTCTCTCTCTCTCTCTCGTGCGCATGTACACACACACATAGTAACCATAGTAACAGAAAATGACAGGGAAAGCAGATGGATCAGAGTGAGATGCCAGTAAGTGAGATGACGTTGAGGCTGCACCGTTGCACACTTCCTGGTTGATGCTCGTACCTTTTCTACCTTGTACCTGAGGGTCGTGGGCAGACTGGAGCCAATCCCAGCTGACATTGAACTAGAGGCAGTGCAAACCTTGGACAAGCTGTCAGTTTATGTATCGGAGGGTTGATTGATAGAGACAAACAAGCATTCACATTGCCATTCACACCTACAGATAATCTGAAATGTATATGTACATTTCAAAATTACATAATACAGACTCAAACAATTCTATTCTGCTATAGTCTTGATAAATCTGATTGAACCTCAGTCTCAGTTGGAACTGAGACAGCTTGCATTAAGGGTTCTTCCTCCTTCTCCTTGATCTTCCTTATGTGTTTCAGCACAGGATTCTGCCCTTTAGCTGTCTGCCGCCTCAGGCTAAACTATAAACAGGACACCCTCGTGTGTGTGTATGAGTGTGTGTGATACATTAACCTGGTTTGTTCTTGTTCTTATGCGGCTTCTCTGTCCAGGACTGCATAAACAACAACTCTCTGGGCAAGAAGGACAGCTGGAAGGAGTCCCGCTCTTCCTCCCCGCACATCACAGGTATGGACACTAAATGGGTCAGAAAAAACAAGACAACAAGAAAATGGTAAGGGATAACACTCATGGATGCACTGTAAGTTAACGTGGTCATGTCCTCCTTTGAAGACAGCAATAGCCACATTCTGTGTCTTAACAACTCCAGTTAGTTTAAAGACCTGAGACTCGTGTTAGCCAGTCAGCTGCGGATGAAAGTCACAACACCTTTAAAAACTTTAAACATGTCCAGTTGGCACTAAACATCAGCTTTGGAATCTGTGCTAGAAAACTAAAGTCTAAAGTTCTATAACCTCTCTGTAAGTGCATGTAGGTACATGTTTCTGAAATATTTGAAATTAATCAAGACTGGATTATTCCACTGTTCCTGCACCTCTTATCCACCATAAACTGCTTACTGTAGGCTACTTTGATAGTCCTGCTGCCTACATCTGGTTGCCTAATCTGATGCTTTTGTTTGTTTGCGTGTGTGTGTTAAGGGGATCTAATGCCACCGGATGTCCAACCACAAGTGGAGGACAAAGTCCAGCACAGCACTCGCCGTCCAGCCCCAAAGCCACCCACAACCAATGGAGCCAAAAGCAGAACCAACACTCAAACTGCTGCCACCACCGCGGGCACTCGTGTTCGACCGCAGGAAAGACAGGTGGCTGGGACCACGCACGCACAGTCCTCCACCACACAGAGGAGTCAGCGGAGAGGAGGAGGAGGAGGGGGGGGAGGAGGAAGAGGGGTAGGCAAAGGAGCAGCAGTGATGAGAGAGAGGCTGGGGGAAAGCAAAGGAAAGAATGTAGTGACAACAGGGAAGGAAGAGAGACGAGGAGGAAGACTGTGTGATAGGAAGGAGAAAGAGAGGGATGAACATCAGAGGCCAAAAGAAGCAAATGGACTGAAAAGCCGGGGGATTGATAGAAAAGGGAAATTAGGTGCTAAGGGGAGTAACAGAGGAGGGGGATTAAAGCAGAATGACATAATGTCTAACCAGGACGTTTATCAGACAGCCATGGTGGTTCCACGTACACCTGTAGCACCAAGAAACCAAGACAAGACCGAAGACCAAGGTATGAACCCGCCTGCATCATGACAACTGTTGTGAAGTAAAATATATCAAGTAAACCATAAGGCAGAGCCACCTTCCTCAAATAATATTAGAGTCAATCTCTGATATCTAGCAACTAAAAACAGTACACCTGGTACAGGTGATGTACTGGTACTGACAGATGATAAATATATGATAATCCATTGTTTTTTAGTTGACCATAGTTTGTATTGAGAATCTACATCTGGAAAAAGTAACTAGTAACTAAAGCTGTGAAATGAGTGTAGTAAAAAGTACAGTATTTCACTTTTCTAGTGGCATAAAAGTAAAACATTACAGTGAAGTAGAGACAAATGTAACATAAAGTAGAAACACTCCAGTACATATGCCAAACAGTACATATGCCTCAAAATTGTACAGTATCGACTTAAGGACTAAATCTTATATCAGTCTACATTTTATTAGCTGTATTACTCCCTGTATCTACCTGCTATGCATATTTTGTGTTCTCAGGCCAAAACCATGACAGAACGCAGGACAACCCCCCTGTTCTCTCTCGCTCAAGCAGCGAGGGGGGCTCAAACAGAATGTCCCTTAGCTCAGACACAGAGGGCCCCCCCCCAGGGCCTCTGCATCCCTCTCTATCCCATCGAACCAACCCAGACATTAGCGAAGAGGAGGGGGAAGGAGAGCCAACTCCCTGCATGAACATTCAGAATGATCCGATCCACTGCCTTGCAGGTAATGAAAATACAGAGATGGACTGTACCACGTCAGAGGTGGAGGCAGGGGAAGGAAAAGGCAACATTAAAACAGAAGTGGATGGCACGTACTCTGTCACTCAGGGAGATTCTGTGGCTGCTCGGACTGTACCAAAGAGTGAAACTACAGCAGGGTTAAATTATGACTCTGTGAAATACACTCTGGTGGTTGATGAACATGCTCAGCTGGAGCTGGTCAGCCTCAAGAACTGCTTGCACGGTTATGAGCACAATGATGACAGTGATGCAGAAACAGTGTATCAGTCAGCCAATGAGGAGGAAGACCCAGAATATGAGGAGGAGATGATGAGGAGAGAGCAGGCAAGGAAGCAAGGTAAAGATATAAGGAAAGGCATAAATTATCAGTATCTACTGGTTTCTCAACTGATGACCTACAGATCAACTCTAATTATTATCAAATAGTTTTAAAGTTTGCAGTGCATATCAAATAATCTGCTATTTCAGTAGCCAAAGTTGAATATGTTCAAATAATTCTGGTGATTTTTGTGATAGTGATATTTAAGCTGAGAATAAAAATCTGCCATAATTGGCATCTGTGTACTACATACAAAAAATATATATACTAAAGACTAATTTGTCCAAAACTAAACATACTGTACTACTGCTGTATTTTTCAGTTATATGTAGACAAGTCAGATCTAATAAACTAGAAAGCCAGATTAGATTAATAGCCTTTAATGTTTTGGTTTATTTAATAACACAATTAGAGATTTGTAAAATTGCTAGAATTGAAACAGGTCTTACTGTGAAACAGTCTTGTTTATATTTTGCGATTTGTATGTAGAGCTGTGTGTCTTCATACAGAGGTAGATGTTTGGAACACAACGAGAGAAAATAGCAGAGGACCCAAAACAATGCCTTGTGGAACAGCACTAAACAGATCCATAATACTTTGAATTAGATGACTGTACAGGCATAGCTTTAATTGAAGACTGAAGTCTAGTTTATGTTTTATGCACAGTTTTGTAGTTCTTGCTTTGAGCTGCTGTCAGTTGAACCTTTTCTTTCTGCTCCAAGAGAGGAGGAAAGAGGAGGAGAAAAGAAGATTGGAGGAGGAGACAAATAAGTGGAGGGAAGATGATGTGAAGAGGAGAAGAGAGGAGGAGGTAAAGAGGAGGAGGGATGTTGTAGCAAGGATCTACAAGCAGACGAAGGTAACATCTACCACAACTTCAGAGGAAGAGGAGTCTAATGGAGGAAAGGCAGGCACCCCTAGAAGCAGGAAGTTCCTAAATCTGTTTGCAAACAACAGCAGTCCTTACAGTGCCACTGGTGTGTATATTCTCATCCATTACTAGAATACATAGTACATATATACTTATACATAATACTTATACATAATAAGAATTAGTTCAGCCTCCTTCAGCGGTAAACGAAGTAATGTTTTCTGAGCCATCTCGTGTACTCTAAAATCAGACTGAATTGCTAACTTGTTGCAATTCTCTCATTCAGTTTGACATGATATCTTGTTTTTTCTCTAACCCTGAATACCTTATTGTTAGCATGGAGTGAGAATCACATTAGGTTCCTTGGATCTAGTAGTCATTAGCAAAACTAAGGTGTTCACTTAAAGTCATTATGTGCACCTTTCATTAGCATATGTTTTCTTTGGAAAATAAATTATACAATGTTGTTAAAAGAATATCACCATAGTGTATGTGTATGTTACTTTCAGTCCATTCTATTCAACCAAGTAACCAGACTGAAGGGTTTCGATTAGTAGTATGCATCAATACTGTATTTTTGACAGTGGCACAGTTTCAGCATTATTGTGGCTCTGTATGCCACCACAGTAGATTTGAAACTGTCACCCTTAATTTGAGTATTTTGGCTGAAACATCTGTGGTGGATGAGAAAGTTATGCTTTCCCTGGTGAAGAAAAGATTTTTTACAACAGCTGTACAGATCAGGACCACCCTCCTGGAGCTGTATCTGTGTCATAGTTAATAATAGAAGAAATACTTCACTGGAGTGACTACACATGGTTTATCACAGCACAGAAACCTATGATAAGTCTCCAGTTTAGAGTTTGCTTTCAAAAAAACATACTTTTCATTTTGCTGCTATTTAAGCATTTAAGCTATTTTGGATAATGATTTTGCAAATATTAATAATTATAATGTAATAAATATTTAACAATAATCTTGGTAAATATTTCTCCTTTAGTGTCCTTCAGACACACAGTACAAGCTTTGAGCCACTGATTGTAAATGTAACATTAATGCTGTGTCATTCAGGTGCTGGGTCATTTGGTGTGTTCTCCTGTGTTTTGGATGGAGTGGAGAGACAGCAGAGCCACAGAGCTGTTTACAGGTTAACTAACATACATAGAAATGCACACTAATAATGACATGTCCACATTAGAAACACTGGACTAAAATCTGGACACTTCTTATGCCTGATTTTAGGTTTGTCCCTCGTCACGCAGATGAGCTTTATCTAGAGACAGATGATCCAGTGTTAATATTGAACCAGTCTGAGGACCTGTGGTGTCAGGGTTACAATATGCGGACTGGGGCTACTGGTATTTTCCCTGCTTTCTACGCTGTAAAGACAGCCAAAGATATCAACCAAGGTACACTGCAAAACACTGGACCACACAGTAAAAACACAGTATCATCATGGTCCAGGACACTGACAGTTTAAGATGTTTCTTTCTTTATCTTTCTCCTCACAGTCCAGAAAGATGGATGTATAGAGCAGTTCTTGGTGCGATTTTTGGGTTCAGTTCAGGTTCCCATTCACAAAGGAAATGATGTGCTGTGTGCTGCGATGCAGAAGGTACATGAATGCGGACGCTGTACAACAGAGGCATGAAATCGTCACCACCATAACAGTAGTAAAGTTATTTTGTAGTTGTTGTAAAAAATTAAATGCAAAAACATCCAAGGGGGTTTATACTGTTATATACACGGTATATATACTGTAATTACCGTTTTTTCTTTGCACCAGGCATTACATTCAGATTAACACAAACACAGTTCCAATATATTAAAGTTATGTTTAAAGGGTCAGTTTATCCTAATAAGATGAAAGCTGACTCAAATCTGATGTGTTATATAAGAGGAGAGCTGTACCTGTTTCAGCTGCATCATTGTGTTTTATCTAGTAAATCCTTCACTGGGTCCTAGATCCTTACTAAGAACATTACAGCACAGAACTGGACACTTTTTCTATTTTGCCTGCAAATGTATAATTCATAAAAAACAAGGCTTATGTATTTGATGATAAAATACAAGTTGTTCCTAGCTAGTACTGTGTAAGTAAATGATAAACCTCTTATAGTTGCTAAACCTGCAAAACACAGTAACTTTAAATGTGTGATTCCAGTATTATGCATATTTTCTGTTATTCTGCTTTGTGAACAAACCTGTGGACATATCTTGTGGCCAGCCCCTAGTTTGTTTGTTAACTGATTGTTTGTGTTAACAGGTAGTGTGTAACAGGCGGTTAGCAGGTCAGCCTCCCTCAGTTTGTGTGCTGGAGGTCAGCGTGAAAGGTGTGAAGATCAGTGTCCAAGACCAGTGTCAATCTGCTCACAGGGTATGTGTATAATATATCTACATGCTTCTCCTTAAAAGTTTGCAAATTGATCAGAAAAACTGTGTAGAAACTGTTAATGTTATAAATGACTATGGAAAATACACAGCAGGGAAGTGCGGTCTCAGAAACACAAGGGTTTGCTGTAGTTAGGCACTGTAAATAGTGCTTTGATGTTACAATGTCACCCTATCAATCTGCATTTACATACATTTAGCTGTACTTAGCAGCCACACACATCAGTCAAACATTACATTTCTCTGTCTCTTTTTCTGTCAGGGCGATCAGTGTTTCCATTTTTTCCAGTTAAAGAACATCTCATTCTGCGGTTGTCATCCAAAACACAGCAAGTGAGTTGATCTACTTAAGGAATCATTTGATAGAATTAATTGCATAGTTTTTACACTATATTAAAATGAATGAAAAAACATTACGTATACATATTTGTAAGTAAACTTCTCAGTAATACTGATTCATGCACTGCAGGTATTTTGGTTTTATCACCAAACATCCTGATCAACAGCGTTTTGCCTGTCATGTGATGGTGTCAGAGACAACATTACATCCTCTGGCTGAGTCTGTAGGGTAAGACCCACTGTGTTGTTTTTTAATGTCCTGCAATTCTCTGATTCTCTTCAAACTAATGTCAGACGTAGCCATGCCTGCAACATACACAAAATTTGTCATAGCAGTCTTAGAGGTCTTAACAGGTCAAAAATATTCATCCAATCCATAGACCAGAAGAAAACTGTGGTCACACACTTTTTGCCATCAAACAGTAGCAAACAAAGACACTTGGGTAAATGTTATTTTAGTTAGAGAGCTGAGAGACAGAAGCTTCGAATAGGCTGTTAATTTTAAAAGACCACTACATGACCAGTGCACTAGTTAACATAACAGAATGAAGTTTAGGTGTTCTTTTAGTTCCTTACATTGTGGTAGCATCTTCAGGCAGCCTCACATAAAGAAGCAGACTTTGATTTGACACGTACCACACCGGGCTGCAAAGCTGTGCTGCATGACCATCCACCATGTTTACCTTGATTAAATCAGATGTAAATGACATAGTTATATGAGCGATGTCAGTGCTCAGTTATGTGTATGTAACCATGTATCCAGACCCTTTGGTAGACGGAAAACACTCCATTATCTGTAGTTGTTGTGTTTTGTTATTTGTGTTTTGTCATTTCATTTTTTTCTGGTATTCCACAGGAGGGCATTCCAGCAGTATTACAAGGAACACATTGGCTACTCCTGTCCCACTGAAGACATCTTCATTGAATAACAACTCCCCTCCATCCACACTCTGTACTGCATACTCACTATGTGCATGTAAGTGTGGTCTTATGCCACAAACTGGACCACTGATACAGTATATCTTTGTCAGAGTACTTGCGTGGTGGTGGATTTTCTTTTCTTAGCCGCATCGAGTTATATAGCAAGCTTTTCCTTCCGTTGGCCATGTCACAATATAAATACCTCTATAGATGGATAGGGTCACATGAGATGTCCCATACAGTGAAAACTAATGTAAAATCAACAGAAACATACCCAAACTCAAACACAGATATCTGAAAATGATATGTTTTATGTCCTGAAATTGCTTATAGATGGTTGATTCTAAAACCTTATAGACAGCCTCCAGGAGTAAACTTAACAACAGAATGTTTCTCATTGCTTTCAGAACTTGTTGAAATTGGAATTTCCAGTTATTGCACCACATTTATGCTGCAGAGATGTGTCACTTAAAGACAGAAACATCAAGTGGTGGATCACCAAACTATGGGATCATGAATGTCTGCACAAAATGACTCACTGACTGCCAGACTAATAACAAGCTAAACACTGGGAACTGAATATACATATTTGAATATGCATAACATGCATGCAGATATAAGAATCTAAGAACAAGTTGCAGGTTCATGAAAACAAGGTAAATGTTAAATTAGCTTAATCCTTAATGCTTCAGTAAACAGAGGCTTCTTAACAGTTCTTCTCTACAGTTTCAAAGGACGTGATTTGAAACAATATAAGAACGGACCTGCTTGTTTATTTGCACAGAAAAGTACAGTCTGATGTTTTCAAAAGCATATCTAAGTGTCATCATGTATCTGACAAACCCCAGACTTGACAATCAACTGTTAAAAGTCTTTGGAGATACGTTTCATGTGCCCAGTTTCTCTTTTTGCTGCTTGATGTTCCTTTTCTTCCAGGTTATGCAGGGTTTCTCCCATTGCGTAATAGCATATTTGTCCTTTAAGGCCCAAATTACACTGTGCAATTTTGTATGTGTGCAACAGAGAAGATTTGTGGGATCGCTGTGCAGTCATGTCTAAGTCAGCCAACATCACTGTCCACTTGTGCTTCTTTTGCATTGCTTGTTCAAATCTAGGTCTGAAGTTGGGGTCAAATCAAATGTACAAATATGTATTTCTCATTAGCCATATTTGTGCTTTCAGTTGTTTTTAGCTTAGATATAAGAAGAAATCCTGAACTTGGCTTAGAGGAGATTATTTCATTCCTTGTTTTTTTTGCCATAACATGATTAACTCCAGTGAATCTAAGCTGCACCAATCAACATTTTTTACAACAATGGATCAATTGACCACATGCAAAGTTATATAATGTAAATCACAGTGATTAACCCAGAGAATTATTACCTAACCTAATTATTACAAGCTCTTTTTGGAGTTTAGCACATTTTATCAAAATCTATTTTCTTGTCCCAGATGCAAATGACTCTCTGATCAACCTTTCTAGCAGCCACGGCAGCACACAGAAATGCTCTGATAACTCCACAGTACCCAGCACCGAACAGCAGGAAGGCAAAGTTGACAACTAACAGTCGACCAGAGTGGAATATTATTAGCTGAAGGACTCGTTCAGTCCAGAGCCGAAACAATGGATATGTGTTTGCTAACGTGTGAGCCATGATAGCTTTTATATTTTGGTAAGGTTATGTTTTCAGTTTGTCCTGCTGCCTCCAAGTGGCTGAAATTCAAATGATGCTGCTTTAAAGTCTGTGATTTGAACTTTAGGACTTAGACTCCAGCCAATGATGCACTGATACAAGCATTTGAACTATTGGACATGATGTTTGAGCAGATGAAGTCAATGGAAATGAAGCCTGAAATGTTTTGTGTTAAAAAAAAACAGTGCCTTTTTTTGGTTTAGTGATGATGACTATCCTCTGTTTTATCTGTTGACTTCAAATGTCTCCAATCACAGAACCTAAAAAGATGCAAGAGTCTCATTCAGATGATTTGACCTGGTCTAGAAGATGGCTGCCATGGAAATTAAAATAATGTTTTTAAAAAGTGGTGGTTAGCACTATCGCCTCACAGCTAGTGGATTCAGGCCTGGGTGCCTTTTTTCCCCGTCTGCATAGGCTTCCTCCCTCAGTCCAAAGACTCTTGACTAAAGTCAACTGTCCGTAGGTGTGAATGGATGTTTGTTTCTATACAAAGACATTCATCTAAGATGGCTGTGATGCAATGAGAGTTTGTATAGTAGTCCAGAGATTTTTGTCCTATTATACTCCTGCTTTGCAGCAAAGGGAGACAATGTAATAAAAAAGCAGAGCAAACTGCTAATTACAAAATGTTAAATTATTTCAGTACATTCAGTCAAAAACAGTAGCACCAAAGCCAGTAACAACAGAACTCTTATACAGGACTAGACCAGTTTCAATAATTGTAGAAGCGCATGAGAAGAATTCGGCCTTGCAAGTGAAGTGTTTCCAGCGTGTTGTTAGATTCCATACTTGAGCACAGTAAAGTGAACAAAAATCACTGCTGAGCTGCAAAAAAAAGGAACATGCACTCCAACAAATCATGATGAAACTAAGACGCAAACTACTGGAACGGTCTTCTAAGTCTGGCCTTTCCTGTGGCCGAGCACGTTTTAGTTTTCCGACACCTTGTGTGATGTATTGTCCACATTTCCATGCCAGTCATCTCAGGTGCACCACAGTAAGTTGTTGTGATCTGCCGGAAAGTGTCCTTTCTATGTATTCCACTTCTGTGACTAACACTATGGGGATCTACTGTACTTAACTCATCCATAGAGATATATCATTTAAAGTTACTGTATGTACAGTCCAGATGGTGAGTGTTTAGACAGTTACCTGCATCCGCACATTCAGTTCTAAATAAAGTAATGGATACTAGATGGTGCCAAATCTCAGCTAAACACACAGACACTCACTCACAGAGTTCCTTCTATACTGATATAAACCTGCTCAAATTAAAGTTGAGACATGGCACTTTAATGTAGTAACCAATATTTTATTTCATATTGAATGTGCTGAAGCAAGATTAAAAATGCATACGTGCCCAAATACTTACGGTTTGTGCTGTACGTATGTTTGTATAGAAGTTAATATTGTATGCTGTCGGTATAACCAAAACCTGGGTGTAACACCGCATGATATTGATGTTGTAAAATGAAGACAAGATGCACAGACTGGTGGTAATAGTGACGGTGGTTATTCTTGTCAATAAATCATGTTTACAAAGTACCCAGACAACATACGTGTTCTTCAGTATGAACCAAAGCACCTGCTGTTATAAAATATACAGTATGTTTTTAGGGATACTGTGAGAATTTAGTTTGTAACTGGCTACTTTCAGACTTCAGTCTACATCCAATAACCCACAATTAGTAATGGTTCTTTTCTGCAGTCCACCTGTGACACATCATTTAGAAAGGCACACACCTGTTTGGACATAAAGACATGGAATAAGACATGGAAATGCATAGATGAGGGCAAAGGTATAAAACCATTTGTCAAACTTTGAGTTTTCCCAGGAGCACAGCTGCCTCAATAATTCGAAAACAGAAGCAGTCCTGACTGTTCTGTCAGGCCTCTTGCTTCTCCACAGTAACTGGACAAGAAGAGCCCCGGTCACAAAGTGGGTCCAGAAACACAAGTCACACTAACAGAGTTTCATTACAGGAAGGACGACCATCTCAGCAGCATTCAGTCAGCCAGAGCTTTATAGTAGAGTGGTTAGACAGAAGATTGGAATTAAAGGCCTCTGACAGCTGGCTGATTCTCTGCTCTGACAATAGTATTTGGGCAGACGTCCAAGTACTATGTCTAGTGAACAACAGGTCCAGAATCATCACCTGGCAAATACAATCCCTACAGTGAGGCTTCTCAGATCAGAGAATACTACTAATACCATAAAGAGGCAGAGATACATTTTTATGTGTTAACAATACACTGTTGTGTTTGTTTGTATGTTGTCAGCAAATTAAAAAACTGAACTAAAACAATCACAAGTGTGACAGGGGAGGGCTCAGAACCCCAGGTGAGTTTTAAAGGTTCAGGGTGAGCACAGTGAACAAAACCCTCCAAGCAAACACTGCTCCCATTCCCTCACAAGTATTATGTCATAATGATGTCATCAGGGGAATGTTGGCACACGGTGGGGCTCAGTACACTGCGATTATAGGAAAGATATGGAAATAGACAGGTAAAGGAAGAACTTTACCAGTTTGACAACACAGGTTACAAATAGCACAGATGACTGCAGAAACCGTTTCAGCCATCTGATGGGATGATTTAGGTACGTCTGTGTTTGTTCGCTGGAAACAGTTCTGCTGTCATCTGTTCTATTTGCAGCATGGTTCCCGATTTGAATGAACATTCTCTGAAATTCTGAAATAGTTGAGAGTTCGGTCAGTTCTACGTTTTGACACATATTTCTACTAAACAAACTAAAATAAAGTTACATACATGGCTTCAAATTGCAATGCATTGAGCTGTCGGAGGGAACGTAGGTGCAGGAGCTGTAACAGGAAGAATGTACCTGAACATTATGAAGGTGACTGGAAAAAAAACAAAACAATAAAAGATTATATATCATATAAGTCATATATGAGGCATCACAGCTTTTATTATTCACAGTGAGTAAGGATCTCCATACATGTAATCGAACACTCACATATTAAGTTTCATATCATTCTTTTCAACAACAAATATTAAAAAATAACAAATAAATTAGTGCTGTAAACAAAGGTCATGCTTGAGCTCGACAGATAGACAGACAGACAGACAGACAGACAGACAGACAGACAGACAGACAGACAGACAGACAGACAGACAGACAGACA
>JAUYWH010000024.1:1227069-1244993 GCA_034779795.1 Ctenopoma multispine | reverse complement strand
ATAGATAGATAGATAGATAGATAGATAGATACTTTATTAATCCCTCGGGAAGGTTCCTCCGGGAAATTCTTTTTCTACACTACTGTGTAGTTAATGAGAAATGTCTATCTGCCATTTCACTCAACGTTGTACCTACCTGCAGTATAATGCCCAGTGTTGTTCTCAGTTAACAGACAGATTTAAAGCAGCAGGAATACAGACAATAAGCTAAACTATGCTGCTACTCTAACATTACATTGTGAAAACAAACATTTACAGTCAGTGATTCCAACTCAAATATGACTATTCTCTATCTTTAAGGAAATATGAATTTCAGGGAACATTGTAAATACTTGTCAATTAGTATTAGCGGGAGTGTTATTGGTGCCATTCACCTTGGTTCTAGTGCACATCACAAGCCAAGGAAAAACCACGACTACCAACCAGTACTGAGAGGAATCCAGACGTTCTGTTTGTAGATTACAGTAACATTTAAAACGCACTGCTTCTGCAGAGCAGTGGGATGTCACATAAGCACGCAGCATAAACAGAACAGTGATGTCAGAGTTGAGAAGGTAAAAAGTAGTAGTTGTAAAAGATCAGAGGTCAGTTTTCAGAGGAGTCCGTCTCTTCAGTGGAGCCATCGCTTTCCACCTTCCTCCGGTGGTGGATGTTCCTCCTTGGGGAGGCCTTCCTTTGCACCTCCTTCAGCCCCCCCACTGCACTGCCACTGCTGTTGCTGCCAGGGCTCACAGAGATCTGGGCGATTCTGGACAGCAAAAGACATGAGAAAGAGACGTAAAAAGAAAGAGAGAAGAAAGGACATGAACAGCAGAGCCATTAAAGTAGAGCAAGGAAGTCATGAGCACATGGACATGAACAAACAACCAAAAGAAAAAAGAAAAAAAAGAAAATGTGCTGTCTTGTTATGATACACTCACTCTGCACACATTGCACAGCATTTTGTACTGTTGGTACAGATGTGTGTGTGTGAGTGTTTATCAATACTCACAGTTTGTCCAGTTCCTGGTCCATTTCTGGATCAACGAGTATCTCTGCCTTGTTGGGTAACGCTCCTACAAAACCAGAAACAGAAGAGTTAAAGCTGTGTTAATGTCTACACACCCACAGACTGAAACCGAATTAAAATGTTAATGGGGTCTGCTGGATGTATAACTATTTGCTAGCCCATAACGTTTTAACTCGACAATATGCTTGATGACACCTGTAAATGTCCTGTACTGTGCAACAATAATACGAATGGTGTAATCTAAAAATGTCACTCTTTTTCATTACAAGTTATTGAGTGTAGGATGCTAAGAAAAAAAGCTAATTTATTCATTACAAATAAAAATCACAGAGTGGCATGACAAAATACGTCAACCATTTGCAATAACTTGATTTTCTGATATTTTAAGTCACAAGTACAGACAAGCACAATGTGCACAGGCTAATAACACACAGCAGTAGCAGGAGCTGTGGAAGTAGTATTAGTAGCAGCTGGAGGACTTTAAACCTACCAATAGTTTGGTTGATGGTCTCATGTTTTGCCAGGCTCATTAGAAAACTGTAGTAACAGACTTTGTCAGTCTCATGCAGTATTTCCTTCATACAGGACCTGGAAGGATGACTACACACAGACAAAGAAAATCAGGTTATGCACATACAGATAACAATAAGGAAGTTAGTGTCCAGTACCACTACTCCTACAACAACCATCTCTGTGGCTCAGCAGGCAGAGGTGGCTTTCCCCTTATCACAGGGTTTGAGAGCTGTCAGTTAGTTCAGTTCTGGTCCTGGCAGTGGATGTACACAACTCTGCAAAGGTTTAACAAAACTCCAACCTGCATTTTAAGCTGAATATTTGAGGTCCAAGTCTTATACAGACTGTTATACAGACTATAATAGTGAATTTTCTGTATGCATGTATTTAGAGATTATTTATGATTAATAACAGTTGCAAAAGAACGGTTTAGTTTCTTTAGAGGCTCGTTAATGCCACAATGCAGAAAAACACCCAGAGGACATGAAGGCTCCACAAAGTGAACCAAATCAAAAAACAAAAAGTAACAATGAAAAACATCAGTGTATGGTGTTAACCATGAGTCAATAACAATGAGTCCATAACACAATGTCAACGTGCAAAAATGTGTTGACATGTGACTTCAGATGAAAAGCTTATGACCTCTTTGGTTTTCTATACGTCTTGTCCTATAATAACTATACAACTTAATTAAGTTTCTATTAGGTGATCCCAATGAGTGACAAGTGGAATATGTATGAGTTTACCTGTGTTTGAACCTGTCACACAGAGCGTCTACACACTGAGCCAGAGTGGAAGACTCCACCCCATCCTGCTGCTGCACCTCCTTGTCGTTCTCTTCTGCCGCCACAGAGGGGAGCTGCTCGATGGAGGTGGAGGTAGGGACGATAACAGTGTTAGGACTCTTCCCTGCTAACAGATCCTGATAGATCATCAGCACACTGTCCAGGAACTCTAAAAAAAACAGGGGATGACAGGTGGCTACAAGTCAGGGGTTTGGTCCTGTCTTATTCAGCTTTTAGTTTGAATTGGAATTATTACATTGCACTTCAGAAGTCATTCTACAATAATTTAATCAGAGAGTTTTACCTAATAATATACATTACAATCCCTGACACACTCTTCAAAACCAATATGAAACAGTGGCTATACAATGGTTATACCTTGGTAATAGAACTGCAGCTGGAAGGCATAAACAAAGTCAGAGAAAGTCATCAGACAATCTATAGCATCGTCCATCAGAACGATTCTAAAGGACAAAAAGAGAAAAAAAGTTAACAGTGTATATCAGCATACTGTAACAAAGTTACGTCCAGTGGTGAACGGTTCATTAAGCAAGCCAGCTATTCTACCAGCAATACATGCAAAAGAAGAAGACAAAAAAATCTGCTTATGCAACATGAAAATAAATGATGGTGGTTGTTAACTGGGTAATGCAGGGCAAGAGATGATTCTGCACGCAATGTTTGCCAGTTATGCCTGTTGTAACATAATATTGTCATGTATAGTACACACAGTTCTGATGATTGCACAGTACATTAATACTATTGATATACAATATGTGTATGTGCTGCAGCTGCACAGTAACCACCGTGTTGAATATTTTCACAGTATGTAATATTAGTCAGGAGAGATAATAAAGCAAACTAATGAGTAAAGTGTGTTGTCTATTGTGTGTCAGTGCACTGACCTGGCTGCACTCTGCACCACCTCCACTGGGAAGTCTGGACATAGTAACTGGAGTAGAGACCTGTATTCCAGTATGGACAATAAGTCTGGAGTACAACATAAAACATTTTTAGTTGCACAACATACAACTGTCAACCACAGATTTCAATGTTAAACTAACCAGCCAGTTAAACTCAACAGGATAAGTGGTATTGATTATAGATTAATGAAGCATAATGATTTTTCCATCCCAATTCTTAACAGTGTCCAGAGTATCCAGACTTTTGCATATAATGCACAGAACAGGGTGCATATATTTAATGGCAATTCTAAAATATTTTCTCCTGACTCACCTCCACTCTTGCCAATCTGTCTGAAGCACCTCCAGAAGACTCTGATGAAGGAGGCTCTGTTATGAGGAGTGGCCCTGATGTAGTTATACTCTCTGAAGAGGATGTGATTACTGTTCTTCACACTGCTGAAACTACAAACACACAAACACAAATCAGTCAAATGTAAGATGCAATAGTGTTGTTGACTTCCACCAGCTGCCTCAGTTGGCATGTCTTGATTCTTCTACAGAAATGTGGCCCAGGTTTGTAGAAAGGAATACATGAAAACTGTGGCTTTCAACATTTCCCTTTACAAAGGCAAAATACAAGCATCAGTTCTCTAATTTACTCCATTAATAACACAAAACGACTTGTGATGCATAAATGTACTGTTAAACAGATCATGTGGCATATTAGCAATGATGTGGGTAGTTAGTTAGTGTGTATAACGTTGAATGTGTAACGTACTATTCAGCAAAGTAGCGGATCACCCCAAACTGCGTGTATTCCTCTTTATGTTCGAGCAGCTGGGTCACCGCATCGCTGAGGTACACCAACACATTACTGTCCGCTGAGGGAGAAAGAAACGCGAGCACACAATTACAGACACGCAGAAAAGACCCAATGTCACGCTAACAGCTGCTTGTCGTTTCTATTAAATAAACGGACTCACGGAAAAGGATATAGACGAGTAGGTAGCTCACGGCTGCTAAACAGAAACAGACACAGACTAGGTAAAGAGCTAATTAACACAGAACCTACCGAGGTACTGGTCAGTCGGGATGGTGGAATTTAAACGGTTCATTCTGGTCGTCTGTTCGGGGAATAACGCTGAAACGTAAGATGTATATAGCTATAACTTAACCAGCAAACATATGCTACATATGCTACATATGCTAACTAAGTTATCATAGCGCTGACTGCCCTCGCGCTCTTAACATAGTGGTCTCCCATAGAAACAGCAGGATGTTGTGAGTTACATTAATAAAACGTCCTCCAACAACACCTCAGCACCACACGTTCCGTTTTTTCGTTTTTTTATTTATTATTTATTATTTTTTTTACAAATCTTTATTAAACTGTTTGTGGCATTATAATATAGACACATTGAGCCGCAAGAATCTAAATCATAACACATAAATCTAAATAGAAATCCGTTGTCCCACTTCATTCCCTTCTTCTTCTCAATCCTGCGGGAGACAGTAATGTCGCATTACTGTGGCACTAAATTGGAATTTATTTGAAAATATAGTGCCACATACGAGACTAAAACTGTGACAAACGATATGTTCTAGTGCTATAGTCCCAATCATAAAGAGCTACGTTTTACAAACCAGGAGATGTTGCTGTACTTACTTTGCTTTAAACAAATTTTTTAAGTCTTCATTTAAAACATGTGGACAAAAAATCCCAAGGCTTCATAAGTATTCATCCCCGAGGTGGTGGAAATAAACACACATTTTTAGATAAAGTATTTGCTTAAAAACGTAATATTTGTTAGTATTATGTTATGATTATTGTTTGGATACACGTGTCATGTGAACAGTTTTGTTGCTCAGATGTTCAATAAGTCTAACGTATTTGTATATATCTACAAATGGTGCTGATTCTCTGATAATATGAGGAACCTGTAACATATATATATATATTTAAGAAATTACTTAGGCACAGGGGAATTACTAAATTGTTACTTAAAAACAGATAGTGAAATTGTGCATGTCATATAGTGATATCGGCAGCTTGTCTCAATTATTCCTGGTAGCAATAGGGCCTCATAACACAGTGTAGAAGTGGTTAAATAGCTCCATGACATAGCTACAATGATACAGACTGCGCCTGAGCCATCCACATTAGGATACTCCAAAAAGCTGATGAGAATCTGTGTATACCAGAGAGACATACAGTACAAAATGTTCATAATAAACTCATGATGGTGATTAATATTCTTGTTTTCATAACTTTATGAGAAATAATTCAAGCAGCTGAGCAGATGAGTTCTTCGGACAGTATGTAAGTGAATGCTTGGTTAAAAATAGGGTCAAGTGCTGCTGATAGCCTGCTACCGTCTTCAGGCAACACATAAATGCACCACCTAAGGAAGGATTTTCATAGTGTCTGGGAGGTCTTAATTCCAGAGTAGCCAGTCACATCACATCCAACGACGAGCAAACGCATCATGTTCCAATCAGTAAAGGAATTTCATACCTTGGGGGCGGACCGTAGTTCAAATATAACCAATAAATGGCTTTGTCTAAGGACCAATAAGGAAGTCCATTATATCGTCGTTATTGAGTAAAATGCAAAGGTGGTGAGACGCAAACCCAATATTCCGTGGTCTGTACTGGTGTTTTCTAATTTTGATTTAATTCTTCGTACAGCAAGACTGTATATAATGCCTACAATTCAACACAACAATGCTGTAGTTAGGGTGGTGTCCCTGTATCAGCCCCTCCTCTGACTCTCCGCCCTTAGAGACATTTCAAAAACCCTTGAAAAGCTAGATATAGCAAGCGAAAATTTAAACCGGAATTTGACATATAAAATAAAAGCTCAACATGTCTCAATTGACCAGTATGACACATAAATACGTGATACTGTACTCCGCAATGTGGATTTTATTTATATACTAACTAATATGAAGTATTTATAAGGTAATTCGATATTTTGTTGCAAACATTCAATGTTGTAGAAGTCAATTTTATTTTGAGCCGGAAATTATATGTTGTCTTGTAGGTGGTTGTGGGGAAGCTTGTATAAAGCTTGGCTGGGCTTCTCGGCAGTGATCCCATTATCACCCTCATCTAACTGGGCAGCTAGCATCGTTTTGTCTCCTAGAGACGCAAACAGGTATTTCAGCTATATAAAATTATTTTCTTGTTTTAGTTAACGCTTGTACTTGATTCACCGTTAGCATAGCAGTGTGTTGTGATTCTGCAGCTTGCGTTGTGAAGTGCGTTGTTAGGCCTGGCTGTGTTGGCGCGGATGGAAGGTTAGCCTTGTTTGTGGGAAGCTAACGGTGGCTACCGACCGCTAACGTCACCAACGAGTAAGATCTCCCTATCAACATTTTGGTAGACCTGATACATTTATACCACATATGCTGTCACCATATTGCTGTTTGTCGTCAATGTGCGCTTTTTGTATTTTTGCTTGAGCGCCTTTAACCGGAATGAGCGGGTTAACGTGCTAACGTAGCTGTAACTGTCATTGTTGTTGCTAAGTTAGCTAGTTAGTGGCGTTCAGCTGACTAGTAACTATCGACAGTTAGCTAAGAAGGTGACTGCTCCTAGTCTGAGCAACATAGGAAACTTCAGTTATTACAAGCAGTGAATTGGTTAGGCGATGGCACTGCTCGTGTCTGACTGAATGGGGATGCGGTCTAGTTTTTGAGTGCGTGTAGGGTAGCTGTTCATGGAGTGTAACGTTACACAGCTGTCTGGGTGCGTGCGCTCACATTTTGAAGCATTTACGGTTGGTTTAACTCAGTCATTCTTTAATTGTTCTTGTATGAAGCTCAGTATGTGAGAGCTGTTCTTGGCTTTGATGTTACTGGTGCCTCCCTCGTGCATGGTGACGGCTGGGTAGTGAATCGGTTGTCATATGTGACATCAGATATCGGCATGTGACGTTATAATGTGATGTTAAAATGTTGATCCAGTTGATCGTTTTCTTCTATTGTATTAACACTACGCCCTCATAGTTCAAATGTGGTCGTCAGACTCACTGTCAATAATAAGACATTGCCAATAATACATAATCATTAGATTGACGTATCAGTTGTTAGGGAGTCACTGTAGACTACATGAAATGCTAACTTTGTTTCCATGGCTTATATGTACTACTGGCTCCAGGTTGACGGTAATGTGCGGAGATGTGCCTTAAGTCTATTTACTAGACTGGGTTGGATCAATAGGAAAATTAATCCATAGCCACTCCCTGAATGTGCATTAGACAGTCACATGCTTATGCTTTCAAGTGGATGTGAGCAAGTTTGTGCTGCACACAGATCTTGATATTTGGGAAGTTAAACAATCCAATAACAATATCTTGGATCAAATGGGAAATTTTGTAGTTTAAAATTGACTTGTCACTGATTTCTGGTGATCATACTACATAAGGGTGAAACTTATTAGAAAATACTTTTGGCTTTTTTTTATATCAGTTGCTTCAGTTGTATGTATAAGAGTAGTTATCTCCTCCAAATGGGTTCTCAAAGTACTGTGATGAATTATTTTCAGTTTTGTGGCATTTGCACCCTGTGATTCTGCTGTTATTGGCCTCGTAACATGACAGATATGCAAAAGGAAACTGCAGAGCAATACATTTCATTAATATATTATGTAATTAGGGAGTGCTGTGAATCTATCAATCACCAGTTTGATATTTTGAACCCTCTTTGCACATGATGAAGGGTCCTTGCTCCAGACATTGGTATATTTGACTGAAATTCAGTAATATTTAAATTTATTATTTAAACCCTTTTCCACCAACACATTTAATTTTTTTTAACCTTAACACTAGCAGCCACACTGGAAGATAGCATAGGTGCGGTCTTCATTTATTGCTATATTCTGGACAGTTTTTGCCTAACTTTGTGCTACCCACACATTTCACTCTGTATTAATAAGTACTGAGGTTTAGTACCTTCCACTTTATTATCATCAAGTCATATTCCATGACTTACTCATTCCTCGGCAGTGAACCACAGTAGCAAAGAAGATAAAATACACCAAATCTAAATTTGTGTAATGAATAATGCTGCTGTTGTTTTCCAGTTGAGTACCTCTGGGGAACCCCGCCTACCCCCAACTGCCACCATGGGGGACGATAGCGAGTGGATGAAGCTTCCCATCGACCAGAAATGTGAACACAAGGTGACTGATTGTCCTCAGACATATTTTCTGCAAATTACATATCTCACTAAGTTTGAGAAAATTTTCTTTAAATCAAATAATGAGATGTTTGTTAAAGCAGTATTTCTTCATTGCAATATCCTGACTCCAAGGAAGCCTCTTGGAAGAGGATAATGATCTGTAGTGTGGTAAATTCTGAATATGCTTATGGCTCCTTACAGTGGTTTGCTGGTATTTACTGTAGGCCTTTAACTTGAGACGATCTTTTCTCTTGCATTATAATGGGAACAAAGACATGAAAGTCCTGTGCACACTGTTTGGCTTAGTCAATTGAGAGTTAGCCATAATTTTCCATTCTGAAGAGGGTACAGAAAATCAGTGACCTGGTTCATCTGGACCGAACACACCTATCTTCACGTTCATTGTCAATACAGTTGTTCTGCTTCAAAAAGATCAGGTAGTAAACAGCACATTACATTCTGGGATTGGCAAAGGTGCAGAAGCCAATTGCCATTATCAGTAGCCAGTAGAAATGTGACATTTAATTGTTTGTAAGAAATAAGGTGGCTGGAACCACCTCAAAAGAAATGACAAACAAAAGTAAAGTGAACATTGGTTTGTGGAATTTCGAAAATAGACTAATCTTAGATTTTATTCCATATTCTGATAAATGTTCAATTATTGTAGCTGAAAATAATAATCACACTGAGAATTCATCTGTTCACCCCCACAAACTGCAACACCAGGTCAAATTCCACAAAACTAAGTGTCTCTCACTTTTATTGTGATGTGTGTTAATAATGCAGAATTAATGTTTGTACTGTTGTGAATAGAATATTCAGTGCTATTTACAAGATAAACAAAGGTTACACTGTAGATTATGTCACATTAAGATTAACAGTACTATCTGGTGAATAGAGTATTATCTTTCACAGTAAATACAATCATATAGTATGTTTTTACTACCTGAACAAATGTAACATATCTAACTTCAATGAAAAGCCAATTTAAGCTACCAGCTCTAACTCCACAAACGTTGTCATCAAAAGCTTCTTAAACTTGAAACATTAAAACATCAGCACTTGAGCCATCAGAGAAAACAAAAAAATATATTTTCTGTGGAGGCTCAGGTTCTTTAACGTCTGCAGCACCATGCTGTGGATGTTTTTGAGTTTGTGGTATCCTCACTCAGTGTCTGCTGTGGCAGCAGCTTGAAGGACACAAACAGACTGGACAAATAGTCCAGTTCTGGGTGTGGAGCTGGACCCTCTACATGTTGTAGCTGAGAGGAGGAGGATGTCCAAACTCTCAATCCTGGACAATCCCTCAATCTCACAGTGTCCTGGCTGGATAGAGGAGCAGCCACAGATTGATTAACATCAGGTGCTCCAAAGAGACACAGGAGATCATTTCTGCCTGTGGCTGTCAAACTGTAAAACTCCTCTAGTCTGTAAAAGTGAGTGGGGAGGACAACTATCTTAATCATATCTATTTACTCAGATGACTGTTTATTCATCATTTATCAAAGGACATCATTTAGTTATCATCTCCACTACATTACAGTCTGACAAATGACTGAAAATTACCTATTTTTATACATTGTATATTTTAGTTTTTGTGTTGGTCTTAATCATTTCTGGTTCTTCCTTCTTTCCTCTTGAACTGAGAGCTGCTGTGACATGGTAAATCATTCAATCTTCAATTGAATTGAATGTCGGACACAAAGCTTACCCCACGCTGTTATCAGCCTAATCGTGATAACTGAAGTTAATTCACTGGTGTTTACCATTCATTTGGCTTACCACAGTGTGGTTCTGTATTTTTAAAAGCTAAGGACAAATCTTTCCCACCAACGTAAGAAAACATGCTCGTCGTCTTCTCCGTCGTTTGTAGCAGACAGTGCTGTAGCTTTTTCTTCCTCCATCACTGCTCAGTGCTCACATCAACACATCACCGACAGGTTGAGTGGAATGATGCGTTTACACATTGTGTTTTGTGATTCCCAGTCAGATTCCAGCTTCCTTTTGTCGTGATCACATAAACTAAGAGCGGCAGAGAAAACAACTAATTTCATGTCATCAGATTTTTGTAATGACTAATGAGACTCCCTGCTGAAAATGTAACGAGTAAAAGTATACAGTTAAATTAGAAAATGTAGTGAAGTGAAAGTTGACGGGGGAAAAAAAAGCTCAACTAAAGTACATATACTTCCAAAACATACTTAAGTAAAGTAGTAAGTATTTTTACTTCGTTACTGTACAACACTGGCAAGGACTAGGGTGTATGTGCGAGTGAGGTAAAGGTTGTTCAGGGTGGAGAACTAACGTGAGACTGTTGTTTACTTATCATTCAAATGATCTGGTAGTGTGTGTTTTATACATATGGCAGTGGAAATTTAATTTTACCTGTGTTAAGAGCAAACATTACATCATAAAATTGATTTAGGTGCAGCTGAGTTATGGCTCTGTTAGCACTGTTGAGAGTACAAATCAGCAGGTTCCCACTTCAGCTGCTTGGTGCTGATTGCCACTGTTGTCAGTTCAAATGTCAAATATCAGGGTGCTCAGCTGTCACCAACCAAACGTATGACAACCCATATAAACTTGAACACACAACAATTTGCACATTAATATTAATCACAGAGGTGTACCACCTGAACTCCCAAAATCCACAGTCAGATCTTCCACAGAGCAGTGGTGGAGGTGTCACAAGTGACCATTTAAACAAGACTTTAAGAGCAGAAATACAGAGGCCAAACCATAACATGCAAACATCTCAAAAGCAAAATACATTTGCTCACTAAAATTTTTAAATATCTAATAAAAATGTGCTATGTTATGTAAAATATCAAATTAGGAATCCAATCAAAAGCTGTAATTGTCTTATATCAATCTTTTGAACTTAAACGTAAATGTCTTCTGTGTTCAGCAAACACAAGTGGATGAACCTTGCAATTTAGTTTAGGTAATTATTAGAGAAACACTGTATTGAGAGCAACAAATGCATAATAACAGATTTTTTTCCCGACCACCACTTGCTTGGCCTGACATAAAAAAACTGGGATACAGCGCCACCTGCAAATTACATAATAGTCTTTTATAGTTTTGTATAAAATGTGTATAAAAACATTACAGTATTTTACTGCATTGGAAATCATTAAAACCATCTAAATTTGAATTGAATTAATGTGAATCCCATCTCAGCTGATGTTCCTCGTAACTTTCTCTTTCTCTCCTTCAGGTGTGGAAAGCCCGACTCAGTGGCTATGAGGAAGCTCTGAAGTTGTTTCAGAGGATAGAAGACGAGAAGAGTCCAGAATGGGGGAAGTACCTGGGACTGATAAAGAAGTTTGTCACTGAATCGAATGCTGTGGCTCAGCTCAAAGGTCTGGAGGCTGCTCTTGCCTACGTTGAGAATGCCCATGTAGCTGGAAAGTAAGTAACGTGTAACAAGAATTTCATCTGCAAGCATTAAGAAAATAACAACTCTGGAAGTCTTGAAATTATTACTGTACCCAGTACTTAATCTCTACTCAGTTTTTGGAGTAATCAGTGTGCAGGATGACTCCGCGTTGATTTGCCAGGTTTACTTGCTGCACCACAGTGGTCTAATATGGCCTTACAGTTGGAATGAGTGCACTGTGTTTACCATCTGGGTAACTTGCTACTGATTGCTCATGAGCAGAAGCCTGGCAATTGTTTTGCCCAAAATGAAGTGGAATGCAGTTTTCATATTGTTGGCTTTGTACACTGAAGACTGTGAGCTGTGTTTCGAGGGTTTGGTCAAATATACTGGATAAAGTCTCTGCAACAACTTCATTCTGCCCGCAATGATGCACAAGACCACGTCACTGTCCAAATATACAAGCCTAACTGTACTTGTAGTACTTGTTCCCAGCAACACTGACAGAACAGCTCCACCCGAAATTGCCTTTCAGTATAATGAGTCTCATCTAAAGCTAAAGCAGTTAAAGTCATTCACAGTACTAGTGCAATGAAATGGATCCTAAATGAAATATTAATACTATTATTATTGGTTACAGCTAAGTCAAAATGTTAATAGTAAGACAGATCTCCGAACAACGAAGCTATGTTTAATGAGAAGAGTAAAAAGAATTTTGTTTATTATGAAACTGTGGCAGACACTGTTGTACTATGTGACATGTGTGTGGTGCATTAAGGAATATGTTGATGAAGTAACTCAATCATCGAAGACTCAAAAGTTTCCCATGTTAGAAAATCTACAAACAGATACTGTCTGGAGTAGTTGTCACTAGGCCTGTTTACATGATCACAAAAGGTCAATAACTGGGAGTAATCTGATATATTTCAGAAATGTGACAGTTGATAAACCCTGGTTTACATGTTTCACTCCATTATCGGATTTCTTTCAGAGTACGTTTTCATACAGCAAACATCTGCTATGTTTGTTGTCTTGTCTTGTGCATTCAATGTGACTACGTCACTTCTGTTTTCTATATATATATATATATATATATATATATATATATTCCCTCTTTGCATATTTGCTGACGTAAATAAACTGAAATTAATCACATTAACATGGATACATGCCTGAAGAAATCGGAGTATTGGGGAGAAATCCAGGTGTCTTTATCTGATTTCCATAATCTGATAACTGCCATTCTAATCTGATAAAGCCTGTCCGATTATGCTGTTTACATGATCGCTTAAATAATCGCATAACTCCAGAAATAAGATAATGATCGGATTTTTAGTGTGCATGTAAATGGGCTCACTGATGTTGGTGGTATAATCATTAATATTTTTTTATTACGAAGTGTGTTCTGAAAGGGTTTTGTGTTTGTGTCTGTCGTTTGCATCAGGACAACAGCTGAGGTGGTGTCAGGCGTGGTGACCAAAGTGTTCAACCAGCCAAAGGCCCGGGCTAAGGAGCTGGGCACTGACATCTGCCTGATGTACATCGAGATAGAGAAAGCTGAGGTGGTTCAGGATGAGCTGCTGAAAGGACTGGACAACAAGAACCCCAAGATAGTGGTGGCCTGCATTGAGACACTCAGGAAGGCTCTCAGGTAAGTGTTACGTTCCTGGGTTAGGATGACCACACCAATGTAAACGTGTTAGCTGAAAATAAGGTATACATGCTATAGAGACATGACACACATTTCTCTGTAGCAGTGGCTTTTGTGTGGATACATTTCAGTAACTACATTTTTCTTCTGTCATTTTGGTTTCTTCTAAAACGAATAAAATGAAATAGAGAAAAACTGTCAAGTGCTGCTGTATAGTTTAGCTATAAATACAACATAGTTTAGAAGAAACACAAGAAGAGATTATATTAAGTGCTCAGTTTTTATGGCAATAATTTGATTCCATAAGGTTGCAAACTTTTAAACACTTAGCTCAGACTATTAAATATCTTAAGGCTGTGACGAAAGAAGCTGACATGAAAGAATTAGGTGACTGAGACTGACAATCACACTCAATACCAGCAGGTGGCAGTAGCCTGCATTCAACATTCAAAAAAGGAAAACCAAAGAAGTACTAGTACAGGGCTCTTAAAGTGGGTAGATTCAGTGGCGAACGCTGTGTTACCTGCAAACTGCGTCCCACAGGTTTTACAGTGAATGCAGAGCATAGACCCATTTTCATAGCGGAGCCACTCAAAGTCTTTCAACCATTCTCTCCGAAAACTGTAAGCCTTCTTTTCGGCTGGTGAATCAACATTCACCACATGATCACTATTAGCAGGGCCATTATTTGTAACTTTAGGTGGTTTGCAAAAGAAATCTGTCAGTGTTCTTTTCATTTTCCCTCTACTTCACCTCTTTACATTTACATTTTCCCGGCTGTAGTTAGCGCCGTCACCTGACTAAGTGATAAGCTATTATTAACCAATCTAAAATATTAACGGCAGAACGGTCACTGTATCAGCATTCAGCACACAGAACACATATATACTGTTAAATTTTTTTAGAGAAATTAAAACGGGTCGCACGACAACAATTACATGCACTCTCACCAATGCTCCCAAATATATTTTGAGGTCGCACAGATGAAATTTCGGGAGCATATGCGACCAAAATGGTGGCAATTTTGAGCCCTGTAGTAGTACTGCAGATATTAAACTGTTAACATAGCAGCACTTCGCATCGTTTGATCTTCAGTGTAATTGAAAACAATGTTGCAGTAGTGTAATGTGTACAGTAGCAGTCATGTCATTGTGTGGCACACGTTTCACAGTATGTGATACTGCTAGCCTGAAGAGCTGTACTGGTACTTCATCAGGCCAGTCTTTCCTCTGTTAATGACACATCTTTGTGTGTTATCTCCCCCTAGTGAGTTTGGATCAAAGATAGTGACGCTGAAGCCAGTAGTTAAGATTTTACCCAAACAGTTTGAATCCAGAGAGAAGGCGGTGAGAGACGAAGCCAAGCTGCTTGCTATAGAGATCTACAAATGGATCAGAGATGCTCTGAGACCCCCACTGCAGAACATTAACTCTGTACAGGTGGGACCCTCATTACATGCACTCGCCCATCTTAATGTTCGAATTTCAAGAGTTAAACAATGCGATAGCTCTTTGGTTCTGTGTGTGTTTAGCTTAAGGAGCTCGAGGAGGAGTGGGTGAAGCTGCAGTCGTCCCCTCCCAAGCAATCCAGGTTCCTACGCTCCCAGCAGGACCTGAAGGCCAAGTTTGAACAGCAACAAGCACAAGGAGAACCGTCTGACGGTAGGTTAACTGATAACACGTGATATGTACAGAATCAGTCTTTGTTGCTTATGTTGGATGTTGAGGAGCAGTAGGATCATGGCCTGGTCAATCTCTTGTACTATAATTCTTTAGGAGAGGAGGAGGTGGAAACAGCTGCAACACTGGATCCGTATGAACTGCTGGAAGCTGTGGAGATTTTGTCCAAGATGCCCAAAGATTTCTATGATAAAATAGTAAGTTGGTATGATTTAAGTGTGCAGCATACTTCTTGCAGCAAGCTATGTCAAGCATGCACTTACATAATTGCAGCTTGTCTTTGAAACATGATTTGCGGCCATGCAGACTCCATCGATCTGAAGAAACCCTGACCTAAAAGATTTCTTGTCCATCTCCTTCCAAAATGAACAATAATGTAGTTATCAATGTAACGTAACGAAATGCAATTAGGGCTGGACCCAAATATCTGGATAGAAATTCATTAGATGAAGACAACTGCTTCAGGGATCAAGACAAGAAGATTGCTTTTAGCAGGAATGTGAACTAACAAATCTTCTTTGCACACGGCAGTTTCAGTGTAGAGGGTGAGGTAAATGTCTGCTTATAATTTCTGTGGTAGATGGCAGTAACTGAAGCTGTAGATGTAGATAGGAGAAATGACTCGTTTTTAAAAAAACATAAAATCCTTAAATGTTACACTATGTGACCTTGTTTCTGCAGGAAGCTAAGAAGTGGCAGGAAAGGAAAGAGGCCCTGGAAGCTGTGGAGGCTCTAATCAAGAACCCTAAACTAGAGAATGGAGACTATGGAGACCTCGTCAGAGCACTGAAAAAGGTAAAGACTGAAGTGCATTAATGAGTCTTATGGCGTTAAAATGAACTTAATAGGGTCATGCATGTCATTGTCTTGACAGTTTGGTCTAACAAGGCTCAGTATGAGGGGGGGATTTCTCATTGTACACTATGGTTTTATGTTCCAGGTGGTGGGGAAAGATGCCAACGTGATGCTGGTGTCAATGGCAGCCAAATGTCTGGCTGGCCTGGCCTCTGGTCTCAGGAAGAAGTTTGGAACATATGCTGGACATGTAAGTGAAAAGATATTATCATCTGTATTTGTGGGTTTGTAAGGATTTGAACGCAGTCACTGGATTCACTGATCGAGTTAAACACTATTGAACAAAAATTAACTTTGTAATAAGCGCCAATGCAGTGTTATGCAAGGAAGCAAGTTGCTACTGCCGCACAGCTTTTGGTTCTGCTCAAATGACACAGTTGAATGATTATTTCATGTCTTGTGTGTGTTTAGGTGGTCCCAACTATTCTGGAGAAGTTCAAGGAGAAGAAACCTCAGGTTGTCCAGGCCCTGCAGGAGGCTATTGACGCCATCTTCCTCACTGTAAGTACTGCCAGTCTTAATACAACAATTAGGACTTAAAACATCTGTGGAGAGACCTGAAGAAGGCAGTGTAGACACTTCTCATCAAATCTGATGGAGCCTGAGAGCATGTGCCTTTTTTCAGTGTTTTGCTCATGCTATTCCCTGGTGTAATACTCTACTCTACTAATGTCCGCAGTTTTTTTTTCCAAAAGTATTCTTCATTTCTCTTTGACCTGACGCTACAGGGCTGTTGCAAACTCTCATGTATTGATTCCTAACTTAATAGCTGCTGTTACTTATAGAGCACTCTACTGACTCTTCAGACAAGCTTCTAATGCATTTCCAGGGACACCCTAATCTAAATTGGTTGGATTGGTATATTATTATTCTTTCTATGGTTTATAAAAGGTTATTTTTTTCCAGACAACTCTGCAGAACCTTTCAGAGGACATCCTGGGTGTGATGGACAATAAGAACCCCTCCATTAAGCAGCAGGCCTCTCTGTTTCTTGCCCGCTCCTTCAGACACTGCACACAGGCCACACTACCTAAGAGCATCCTTAAACCCTTGTTTGCTGCTCTCATTAAGGTAATACAATATCATCTCACGTAAAGCAAAACACACCAGCCATCAAAATGCCATATTTTTGAAACTAAACCTTTACTTCTCTCTGCAACCTCCTCAGCAAGTAAACGACTCTGCTCCAGAGGTGCGTGATGCTGCCTTTGAAGCTTTGGGCACGGCCATGAAAGTGGTGGGAGAGAAAGCTGTGAACCCTTTCCTGACTGACTTGGATAAACTTAAATTGGATAAGGTGGGAATCGGTAGAAGGATAAAGGGAAAGAAAACTACATCATTTAAACCAGGAGAAAGCTTTTTTTTTAATTTACTCTTTTTCTCACTAACTGCTAAACCCTGACTTTTCATATGCTAACAGATAAAGGAGTGTGCAGATAAAGTCGAGCTACCTGGAGGGAGAAAGGGAGGAGGTGGCAGCAGTGTGGCAGACAAGAAGCCTGCATCTAAAGCTCCTCCACCTGCAGAAGCTCCATCTAAATCATCTGCTCCACCCAAGAAGGCCCAAAGTGCTGCTGCCAGCAAGGTAAAAAAAAACAACATAAGCCTGGTGGTAGCCCCCATACAGTAGTTTGGTCATAGACATAGCTAAGTGACATTGCCAGTCTACAGTGCAGTGATTTGTGTCTCCCTTTTGATAGTCATCAGCAGGTCCTCCTAAGAAAGGCAAACCAACGTCTGGAGCTGGTGGGAAAACTAAGAAGACCGCTGACAGTAAAGACGTCACAGAAAGTGAACTATCTGTAAGTTTGTGTGTGCATACATTTTGACTTTTGACACTATTCACATTGCAGAAGTGACCCATACCTGATGTTTTTTGCCCCTCATACAGCGGGGGAAATAAGTATTTGACACATCAGCATTTTTATTAGTAAGGGGATTTCTAAGTGGGCTATTGATGCA
>JAUYWH010000024.1:1208631-1222239 GCA_034779795.1 Ctenopoma multispine | reverse complement strand
AATTCAATATTTGGCTTGATGGCAACATCTGGTGGAAATTTTGCATCAATAGCCCACTTAGAAATCCCCTTACTAATAAAAATGCTGATGTGTCAAATACTTATTTCCCCCGCTGTATTATAGAAAACCCAACAATCCCACTTGAGCAAGCACTAGGCAACAGTGAAGAGAAAAAACCTCCCTTTAACAGAAGAAACCTCCAGCAGAACCAGGCTCAGGGTGGGTGGCTATCTGCCTTGACTGATTTGAATGTGGTATGAGTGGACAGAGGAGCAACAGCAGGCAATAGAGATAAAGTTTTTTTTTTATTATTTAAAAAAATATTTTTTTGACGCGCAACAAAACATTTGCGAGATTAGCTCCTGTTTTTTTCCCCCAGCGTTGAAGCGTATCAAACCTTCATTCACTTTCTGGATTAAAGCGACTCGACAACTGTACTTTCACTACTTGTCTTGGTTATGATTCTGTTTTTGTAGTTTAGCAGCACACGAGGACAGCATGTGTTCACACAAAGACAAAAGTTCACAAAATAATTATTTAATTATATCAATTATTATTAACATTTAACAACGACTAATAAAGTTGGCGCTATATATAATGGTAGGCGAAACACTGCTCTGTCTTGTCTGAATGAAGGACTAGAAACTTCCCAGTAGCTTTGGTCATTTTGGACATCAAAGCCTTTATGTCTTTTAAATAAGCTTGAAGTCTAACCAGTTGATAGTTATTGCATACACCTAAATGGTGCAGCTTGGACACATCCTCAATGATGAACCCAGGGTCATAGGGTGTTTTGGGTCTGAGATCATCAGACACCCTCTCCTGGGCAACCCAGCCTGGGGTGATCAGTCGTAGTCACCAGCTTATGTGGAATGGATCCATAGGCAATCGCGAGATCAAGCCAAATAACTTGATTAGTTTGATCTGGTTTCATAGATAAATACAGCTAGGTGTCATCTGCATAACAATGGAAATTTACTGAGTGTTTCTTTATAATATTACCAAGTGTAGACATGTAAAAAGATTTGGCCCAAGTACAGAACCCTGTGGAACTCCATAACCTACTTTTGTGTGCATGTAGGACTTTTCATCAGCATAAACAAATTGGGATCTATCTGAAAGATATGAATTAAATTAGCTTAGTGCTGTTCCTTTAATCGCAGTGATGTTCCAGTCTATGTAATAAAATATTATGATCTATAGTGTCGAAAGCAGCACTAAGATCTAACAAAACCAGTACAGAGAGAAGCCTGTGGTCTGAAGCTAAGATAAGATCATTGGTGAGTTTAACAAGTGCTGTTTCTAAATTAATGAAAATATGTGGTTTATCGCTTTATGGAGGGCTTTTTTATACATTATTAAACTGCCTTTCCAGGCTAAGCAAGATTCACCAGAATTTGTGGAGCACCACCTCCTTTCAAGCTTTCGTGATGTCTGTTTTTAAACTACAGATTTCTGAGTTGTACCATGAAGCTAACCTCCTCTGATTAACTACTTTTTTTTTTCAGAGGTGCAACAGTGTCAAGTATATCAGTACACAGGTTGAAAAAAGCCATAGTGTCTGTATATTACCAATAAGCAGCAGACAGCCTTGCAACCCTCTTAAGTTCCTGAACCATCAGAAAGTACTAACGAATCTCCTTGATTCGGATCACAGTTTAAAGTCATGGATCAGCAAAAAAAAAAAAAAGACAAGATAAATTTAACTCTCCATTTATTTAGGAATAAATGCCGATGGGCTTGGATAGAGGAGGTGGGTAGCGACAAAAAGCCCTTTGGATGCTGATGCCAAAGGCTCCGGCAGCCACGAGCATGCTTCTGCACTTTGTGCGCAAGGAAGCTTCTATATGGAACTAGCGTAAAAAAAAAAGGCTGTCACGGCAAGAATTAGACTCTAGTCATAAAGCAGCAGTCGGAGCAATGCAATACACCTCACATCCCCAATGGCCAGCAAAGCTAAAAATTTGCTTGTGCTCCTTCATTGTCAAGCTAGACTGTCATATAGTATTGCTCATCCACTCCTCATTTTATGTAAGAAATTGGTGGAGGATAACCCCACCCTCGCACACGTGTCTGTCACGAGACACCATGTAAGCCATCTCAAGGGCTACTAATCCATTTCTAGTTTACTTTGGAGTGCTATAACTGCCACCTACTGACCTTTCTTTGTATGGCTGTAGTATCTGTAGTCTCAGTATGCTATACAAGCAATAGGTAGGCAGGTAAGTGCCTAGTTAAAAGCAGGGATGGATTACTGAACAGGCCTACCAGACCCAAGGTCCCAAGCGTTTTGGTTACTGCACTAAGAGGCTATTCTCATATAGACTCATACTGGGTTTGTTCATGTCATGTCTGAATGTTCTCCATTTATTTCCACATTTTTATCCTTTATTTTATCCCTTTCCCTGGTTTTTCTAACGTAACATCCCTGCAGTGATAACCTCCTTTAAAAAAAAATCTGTGCTTCTCCCCCATAGATGCAGGGCCAGACTCCACCAGCTCCGATCAGAGCTATCAAGAAGACAGCGGTGGAGGAGGATGCAGATGAAGGAGAGGAGCAGGATGAAGATGGAGGAGGACCAGACATTATGGACCTACTGCCCAGAACAGATATCGGGTAACTAGCCTCTTATTAAATTTACACTTATAAGCTGAAACTAAACTAACTGATCAAATAAAATCTTATTTTTATATTCTGTGGATCCTTAGAGAATTTGTAGCTTTAAGGACATAACAATCAAAAAATCAGGGTTCTAATGTTTTTATTGCAAAAAAATGTAATGCAGATGGGACTGGCACCACTGGGGCCTGAAAATAACACTGCTTGTTAACATCTAACTAACATCACGTCATCCAGAAATGTGTGCTGCTCAATCACATACACACGTGCCTTCCTGGACGACTTTGTAAAACGAATGTTGTTTCTCCTGTTTTAGGTTAAGATAGTCATAAATAGTGAGACTAGTTTAAGCATGATAACTCGATGGGTAGAACAGTCGTTTTCAAACTTCGCCAATATGTGGCAGCAGTCCAGACAACAAAGGGATTAATAAAGTACCAATAATAATTTACTATAAATAAATGTTTAGAGAATGAGGAATATGTGTGTAACTGCCCAGATACTTATAGTCTGGATTCAATTATATGATCCATTTTTGAAATTGTGGTGTTTTCTTTACTGAAGTTAGAAGAAACATGGTTGATCTTGTTTGCTGTTGTACTGACTTCTCATCTTGTCTCTTGTTCCGCCCACCTACAAGTGACAAGATCACGTATGACCTTGTATCCAAAATTGAGGATAAGAACTGGAAGATCAGGAAGGAGGGTCTGGACGAGACTGCAGCCATCATCTCAGATGCCAAGTTCATCACAGCAAACCTTGGAGAGCTGCCTCTGGCCCTGAAAGGACGGCTCAGTGACTCTAACAAGATCCTGGTTAGTAAGAGCACAGACCTGATCATCAATCATATTGGCTTTAATTAGAAATGTTAGATCATCCTTATTTGTTGTTTTGCTTCTTCATATCTTAGTGTATATTTATTTTTTAATTCTTGCCATAAAAATATAGATTTTTAAGTTTGTTCCAGAAAGACATCAGGAGTCTATTTCTTTATGCGGTTTCCTGCACAGTCAGGCTGTTAAATTTTAGGTTTAGATTATAATAGACCACATTAATTACATGTGCAGAGAGATGCTATGATTCATATAAAAACTAGATGAGTGTAAATAAAATATAAAGAAAAAAACAATAACATGTGCATTACAGAGGCCTAAATCAATCTAAACAGCAGTGTTCTGAATAGGCCATTCAAAATTAGAGCAAGTCAAAGTAATACAGATGTTTTCTGTTTTACTCTAGATAAAGACTTCCACAACAGAAATATATGAAAAAAAGTTTAGTTTCCTAAATCACTCTTAGACTAGGACTCTTACCAGGCACTGTTCAGGCTAAGTGAGGAGCTATCTGAGAGGATTCTAAAAATGTTTCTGAAAATGGCCCCGGGTGACTGTTGTTGTTTTGCAGGTCCAGCAGACTTTGACAATCCTGCAGCAGCTGTCTACGGCCATGGGACCTGGGCTCAAGCAGCATGTAAAAGCACTGGGAATCCCTGTTATCACTGTACTAGGAGACGGCAAGGTACCTACACACACAACAAACAGCAGTTACACACACACACACACACACATTGTTTAACGTTTCCCACATTTAACAATGGGACTAGAGTGTTTGTAGTGTTCTAAAGGCTCAATCCAGAGTTTACTATTTCATACTTTATAACCATGAAAAAATATGTTAATATATGACACAGGTAGAACATGCCAATGTAAAATTAATTTATGTATGGAAAATACAGACACAAACATGTCTCTCTGTTCCTCCACAGCCCAATGTCAGGGCAGCTGCCATGACCACTCTGCAGGCCTGGGTGGAGCAGACCGGAATGAAGGAATGGCTTGAGGGAGAGGATCTGTCAGAGGAGCTAAAGAAAGAGAATCCCTTCCTAAGACAGGAGGTCAGAACAGATACACGGATACAGATCCTCTTTCTGGTCTCGATCCAGTAGGTAATTTGCATGATTCAGATCAGACATGTTTCTCATTAAAGCTCTTAATCACGCAGGTGTTGAGCTGGTTAGCAGAGAAGCTGCCCACCATGAGGACTGTACCTGGGGATCTGATGCTGTGTGTCCCCCAGCTCTACGCCTGCCTTGAGGACAGGAATGGGGATGTGAGGAAGAAAGCTCAGGACGCCCTTCCCACTTTCATGATGCACCTGGGCTACGACAAAATGACCAAAGCTACTGGAAAACTCAAAGTACTGAACTCATGAATTGTGTTGACTATAAAATGACAAATAATGTTGATTAAAACATAACTTAAAGTCTCAAAATCTAAATTTAATATTTTTAAATGTAAGGCCTTTTAGATGTCTACAAGTCTTATTTTTACTCATGAGACGTCTTACATTTTTGCCAACATGTAGCATGTACAATGTAGCATAGAGTAGCTTATACCTGTATTTCTTATCTACTTTCGTACGTAGTTTAGTTAATAAGAATCACAATAAATAAATGGATACACATGCAGCACATACACTAATGTCTGTGTTTGTGTTGGTCCTAAAAAGCCTTAAGTTTGATTTTAAAAAGTGTTTGGCAAAATAATAAACAGTAATTCATAATTTTCTTGTCTTTTTCCAGCCTGCTTCTAAGGATCAGGTGGTAGCCATGTTGGAAAAAGCCAGGGCAGTCATGCCAGCTAAACCTGCTGCTCCTGCCAAAGCTGGAGGAGGAAAAGGTCCCACAGAGCCAAGCAGATCTGCTTCAGGTTGGTATCACACAACACTGTCAGACCATTGTTAAAACCATAGTGGTAGTTTTCTGTATAATTTAAAATCTGCAGTTGGGTTTTGATTGTTGATTTTCAACATTTGGATCATTGTCCTGTTTGGGGAAAACAACTGTTAACTAAATGTGTACACATTCAGTAACGTCTTAATAAATACTTTAAGTTCTTACACTGGAAAAACGTATGCCTCTTCCCTGCAGCCACCAGGTCTCAGCCAGCTAATGATGATGTAGACAGTAAAACTGAAACTAAGAAGGTCCGTGGAGGAGTTGCTGCTAAGAAGGTATGTCTGCATTAAGTGCTGTTTTTAGATTTAGTGCACAGTAAAGTATATACAGCTCTGGGGAAAAAAATAAGAGACCGCTGCAAATCAAGATCTTGTCATGGCCACCTAATCTCCAGACCTGAACCCCATTGAAAACCTCTAGAATGTGATCAAGAGAGAGATAGATGGTCACTAGCCATCAAACAATGCTGAACTGCTTGAGTTCTTCCACCAGGAATGGCATAAAGTCACCCAACAGCAATGTAAATTAGATAGATTTCTGAACACTTCCTAAGTTAAAACAATAGTAATGTGTTGTGTAGAAATAAATATGAACTTGTTTGTTTTCTTTTTTTGACTTATTTGAGGTCTGAAAACACTGGACCTTTTCTGATACTGACCCATTTTTCATTTTCTACAAATGTTCTAAATTAGAATATTTGGAATTTGGTAATTATGTTGTCAGTTTATATAATAAAACCAAAATGTAAATTTTCCTCCAACATATTAAATAGCAAAATCAGACAAACTGATAATTTTGCAGTAATTTTGCAATAATTTTTTTTTTTTCAGGGCTGTGTATATATCAAAAATTATTCCGTGTTACCGAATACGCTGGAATTGTACGACCAGATTTTACTCCCCATTGAGTATTAAATTGGGAGGGAGAGAGAGAGAAAGATGCACTGAATTTTAGTTTGACTGCACTAATTGCATTGTATTAAATGTTTAGACCCTTAAACCAGATGTATACGTGTGTGAATATGCGCACATGCAGCACTGTGCATAGATGGGCTTTTTGTTTGTTTGTTTTTTTGACACAGTTTGGTTTTTAGTCATTTCATGATGCAAACTATAAACACAATGTGGTTTTTCTATTCACATAGCCTCCCTCCCCTCCCGAGGAACCCGTCCCTCCCCCTCCCTCCAAGGACAAGGACAATAATTCTAGTAAAAAGCCCCCCAGCAAAGGGAAGGCTGCTGCTAGCAGTCAACAGGTAGATGTGTAACAGGTGTCCTCGTGATAAAACTCAGTCCAGAATGCTTTTACTTCAGCTACACGCTGCGATTTAGCAAAAGCTAGCTTAAGCAGCCACCATGGACTGAGTTTTTCAGTGGACACTTGACAGTGGACCCCCTGTTCAGCTTCTCTAATCTCCAGTCTAATCCTGTCTCTCTCTAATAACTAATACTGCCACAGCCAGTAGGTCTGATGTGTCTCAAGCTAGCACATTACAGGTTAAAAGATTAAAATGAGGCAGTATATGCATGCTTACACAAAGGAAGAACAAATGGAGAGATGTCACATGTTCACTTGGATGTTTCTGGTCACGCTACTGCATGAATTTGTGTTTTTAAATGTCTGTGTTTCATGTTTTGGGCTGATATTGCACCAGTGTTTCTGTTTATGTGCTAATCTGCACTGAGAGTTCTTGAGCATAACAACCTGTTGTCTTCTGTTTCACTCTTCTGTGTCACCTACACACACATCTTCACATCACAAAAAAACCCACCGTGGGGAAAGCAAGATTGCACATAATTATTGGTACACATCCACAGACAGAACATTGGTTCCCTCACACTGTTATGTGTTTTTGTTTTTTTTTTTCCTCCCTGTCAGGGTGCAGCTGCTAAGAAGCCTCCAGCTAAAGGCCTGAAGGATGATGAAGATAAGTCTGGACCAATCTTCATCCTCATCCCCAATGCGAAGGAGCAGAGGATAAAAGAAGAAAAGCAACTGAAGGTATGTCACCGGCTGGAAAATGGGTCAACCTTGTGTACAATTAATAAAACACAGCCATATTGCATTGCATCATATACACTAATATGTATATGGGCGTGGTGTATAAACAGAACAAGACAGACTACAGCAGGAAGACATTCTTCAAAAAAAGCACACAGTTTACCGAAAATCTTTTTTTCTTTCTATCTGCCTGTAATAATAAAAGGAATTTGAACATACATTGTTTGAAGAATAATTTACATTTTACTTAAAATCAAAAGAAATATGATAGTTGTTAACCCAGTCTGTTGTCATCGTAAAAATTTAAGAACCTCCGTTTTAATACTAATACTACTACTATGACCTAAATCTTAATCTATTCAATTCAACTTTATTTATATAGCGCCAAAATACAACAAAAGTTGCGTCAAGGCACTGTACATTTAAATTTAAGACATTACACAATATAAGTATATACACAATAATATAGAAAACCCAATAGTCCCACTTGAGCAAGCACTAGGCGACAGTGGAGTGGAAAAATTCCCTTTAACGGAAGAAACCTCCAGCAGAACCAGGCTCCGGGTGGGCAATCATCTGCCTCAACTGGTTGGGGTGAGTGAGAGAGAAAAGAACAGTAGACAACAAAGATCACAACCAACAACAGAGACGAGCAGACTAGGCAATGCACAGGTTGGTAGGACCAGTGACTGCAAACTGGAATCGTACAAGTCCAAAGTCGATACCACCTGCAGAAATGGGGAGAGAGAGAGAGAGACACACACAGGACAAAGCACGCCTAGGGGAGGGAGAGAAACTAAGTTAATAACATGCAATGATGGCATAAGAGTGGACAGAGAGAGAGAGAGAAAAAAGGAGGAGAGGAACTCAGTATATTGTAGGAGGTCTTCCAGCAGACTAAATTCATAGCAGCATGACTAAAATGTTTCAGAGTCACCTGAACCAGCTCTAACTATAAGCCTTATCGAAAAGGTTGTGTTAGAGGTAGGGAGGGTGTCTGCCTCTCAAACCTGGATTGGGAGCTGGTTCCACAGGAGAGGAGCTTGTTAGCTTTAGGCTCTGCCTACCAGTCTACATTTGGAAACTCTAGGAACCACAAGTAAACCAGCAGTCTTTGAGAGCAAAGTGCTCTGCTGAGATGATAAGGTTCTATGAGGTCTTTAAGATACAGTATGTCACAAAAGTTCAACAAAATGTTTCTGCTCCAATGGACTGTTTGTACCGCTTCCCTCTGGGAAACTGGGTATAAAGACCCATTCAGCCAGACTAAGGAACAACTTCTTCTCTAGGGCTGTTAAATCCATCTCTTACAAACCCTGTATGTCACAGTTCATCTTGGCATTCATGGTTCCTTCAATGAACTGTAGCTCCCCAGTTTCGGCAGCACTCATGAACCCCCAAACCATGATACTCCCACCACCATGCTTGACTGTAGGCAAGACACACTTGTCTTTGTACTCCTCACCTGGTTGCCGCGACATACACTTGACAAAATCTGAACCAAATAAGTTCATCTTTGTCTCATCAGACCACAGGACATTGTTCCAATAATCCATGTCCTTAGTCTGCTGGTCTTCAACAAACTGTTTGCAGGCTTTCTTGTGCATCATCTTTAGAAGCGCTTCTTTCTGGGACAACTGCCATGCTGTCCAATTTATTGCAGTGTGTGGCGTATGGTCTGAGTACTGACGGGCAGACCCCCCACTTGTTCAACTTCTGCAGCAATGCTGGCAGCACTCATGCGTCTATTTTCAAGAGACAACCTCTGGATATGACACTAAGCATGTGCACTCAACTTCTTTGGCCGATCATGGCGAGGCCTGTTCTGAGTGGAACCTGTCCTGTTAAACTGCTCTATGGTCTTGGCCACTGTGCTGCAGCTCAGTTTTTGGGTATTGGCTATCTTCTTATAGCCTAGGCCATCTTTATGTAGAGCAACAATTCTTTTTTTTCAGATCCTCAGAGTTCTTTGCCATGAGGCGTCATGTTAATTTTGCAGTGACCAGTATGAGAGAGAGTGAGAGCGATAACACCAAATTTAACACACCTGTTACCCATTCACACCTGAGACCTTGTAAGACTAAAGAGTCACATGACACCAGGGATGGAAAATGGCTAATTGGCCACAATGTGGACATTTTTCACAGGGGTGTACTCACTTTTGTTGCCAGTAGTTTAGACTTTTTTAAAGACAAATTTACACTGTTACACAAGCTGTAGAGTGATGACTTTACTTTGTATCAAAGTGTCATATCTTCAGTGTTGTCCAATGAAAAAAATATAATAAAATATTGACAAAAATGTGAGGGGGTATACTCACTTTTGTGACATACTGCATTATGGAGCCTGGTCTTTAAGAGCTTTGTAAGTGAGTAGGAGGAGTTTAAACTGTATTCTAAATTTTACAATGGAGAGAAGCTAATGTAGGAGAAATATGATCTCTGTTGCTAATTTCTGTTGGAACTCTGGCTGCAGCATTTTGGATTAACTGGTTGCTTTTTAATGCATTATTGGCACATCCTATCCTTAATCAATTGCAGTAGTCCAGCCTTGAAGTAACAAATGCACACACTAGTTTTTCAGCGTCACTTTGAGACAGGATGCTCCTAATCTTAGAAACATTCCTCAGATGGAAGAAGGAAGTTCTGGATATTATTTTATGAAGGCAGTACAGGATATATCTTTGGTCGAAGATCAAGTTCAAGTAAGCTTTATTGTCACTTCAACAATATACTGTTAGTACACAGTGAAACGACACAACGTTCCTCCAGGACCAAGGTGCTACATGCAACATAAATTAACAGAAAAACTAAACTAGCTGACTAAGAGGTCTAGTCAGCTGGCTAGCAGAGACGAGACAGATTGACCTAACATAAATTACAACATAGATTACCAAAAAACATTAAAAATTAACAATGCAAGGTTATTTAGGGTGGCAATTTGATTAGATAACATGTCTCTGAGATTGTAGGTAGGTAGTAGAAAATTACAGGGCATCCAAGCTTTTATGTCTACACCTGCTTGAATGTTTGACTAATTGATTAGTTTCATAGAAAAGTACAGTTGGGTATCATCTGTGTAACAATGAAATTAATAGTGTTTCCTTATAATATTGCCTATGGGAGTCATGTATAATAAAAAGAGTATCAGTCCAAGCACAGAACCCCATGGAACTTTGTAATCAGAGTCCTTAACCTAGATAAAATAAACCCAGTTAAACAAATAAGTTGACACCAGTGTAACTTAAAATCCATCTTGTGTGTTTTAGATTTTGAAGTGGAACTTTATCACTCCTCGAGATGAATATGTGGAGCAGCTGAAAACCCAGATGTCCACCTGCTTTGCTAAGTGGCTCCAGGATGAGCTCTTTCACTTTGACTTCCAGAGACACGTGAAGGCCATAGGAGTCATGATTGAGGTAAAGCTTGGTCTTTTACAGTGTCATGTTTTTGGACTGGACCAGATTTGGCAGTAAAATCTGCATGCTTTGTGTTTATATTTGACAGAGGTTGGAGAGTGAGAGTGAAGCCACCATCAGCTGCTTGGACCTCATTCTGAAGTGGTTCACTCTGCGCTTCTTTGACACCAACACCACAGTGCTGATGAAGGTGCTGGAGTATCTAAAGCTGTTGTTTGCCATGCTGAACAGAGAGAACTACCACCTGACGGAGTATGAGGCCAATTCCTTTGTCCCCTACCTCATACTCAAGGTTAGCCCCCTTCATGCTCGGATTGATAAAAAAAGCTGCTGTAAAACATTTTGCTCAGGTTTTTTTTTTTTCCCTCATCAGGTTGGAGAGTCAAAGGATGTAGTCCGCAAAGATGTGCGGGCCATACTGACCATGCTGTGTAAGGTTTACCCGGCTTCAAAGGTCTTCCCTTTCCTCATGGATGGAACAAAGTCCAAGAACTCCAAACAGAGAGCTGGTATGTCTCTGCGTAAAAGGAACTAACTAGTTAAAGCTGCATCAATCCATGTCAAAGCCTGTCCTCTTCTTTTATAAGCCTGTTTGATAGATATTTTATGATGTTACTATGGGTTTTTTTGTCTTTAGAATGTCTGGAGGAGTTGGGTTGTTTGATAGAGGGCTATGGGATGAATGTATGCCAGCCGACTCCAGCTAAGTCTCTGAAGGAGATTGCTGTTCACATTGGTGACAGAGACACGTCTGTCCGCAATGCTGCCCTCAACACGGTGGTGGCCGTCTACAATGTCTGTGGTGACCAAGTCTACAAGCTCATAGGAAATGTAAGATAGAAATCCTTCCTGTGTGTCACAAGGCTCAAGCCTGAATGAGGCTCGGTGCAGTTTTACATGACTCTTTCGTCTCCATTCTTTCCAGTTGTCAGAGAAAGACATGAGCATGTTGGAGGAGAGAATCAAGCGTTCAGCCAAGAAAACTCCTGCAGCTCCTGCCAAGCAGGGTGCACCAGAGAGGTCTCAGAGAGAGCACCCAACTAACCCGAATGCTACCTTCCTCCGCAAGCCTGCACAGGAAGACCCCAACAAACTCAAGTAGGTCTCCTCTGATTCAGATTTGTAGGACAAATTACCCTTAGCTGAAGAGTAACTAGTAATATCTGCTCACCACAAATTGTTAATGTTATCAGCATGTAAGCCGTTAAATTATGTAATGGATCCAACAGAATTCATATAGTGAATATTGCAACATCAACCTGGCTAGATACTGCTTGTATTATTTTATGTAGGGGGTGTAATGGTTCGGAAACAAAGACCAAAATCACAGCACAAATGTCCACGGTCAGAATTGCGATTAGGCTGCCATCTGATGGCTTTCACAATGGAGTCTTCTTCATATTAAATACAATCTGTACAATCAATAATATCTGCAAATTTGCTCCATGAGACCCTCGGATTTGATGAAGCATCCCAGAAATCAGAGATATCTTGTCATAAGAGGACATGTCACTTGTCTTTGTGCACAGGCCTCACATGAAGAAGGTAACACTGTGTACATAGAAGCTGCTTTCTTCAGTGCAATATATGGTGTAGGTTATGTGTTGTGAGGCGTTCAGGGACAGCACATGGTGTAGATCATCGATCAAAATGAAAACCAAAGAGTGAACCAAACTGTGAAGTCATTACACCCCTGTGTAAATCTGACACATTTACATCATGTTGGTGTTAATTATTGTCTCTCATTAATTGGTATTAATATAGTGATCAATATGTTTTTTTGATAATTGTTTTATAAGCACATCCTTTTTTTAGGACTTTTGTTTTATGTTTGGACTTTAATTGCACTTTATTTTTAAAATTATGTTAAGAGGCTGGTAAACTTGCAATAAATCAAAGAAGCTGATGATAAAACGGGGGAGGAGTAAGAGCGCATTCGGTTGTAAAAGAAGTTTTTTTTTTTCTTTTTTGTACGTTTTACAGCAGACATCAGCAAAAGTCCTGTCAGATATAAAATGTCTGAAGCATGTTATCCATTCTATCAACCAACCATCTCTGTAATTTCTGATCCACAACTTATAACTGTAGTTGCATTCATGTCATATAACTGCTCGCAACTAATGTATCCTTCTTTTCTTACCCTGTTCATTGCATGTTGGGTTGCTCTCACAGATACCTCTCCTATTCTTCTAATGGGAAATTGGCCCATAAAACTCATCCACTGTGTCTGTGAAACCAGCCTCAGTGTGCATGTGTCTGCCTGTTGGGTCTCTTAACCCTTCATCTCTCTTCCTATGTGATTTCCTCCTTTCTCTGCTCTGCCTTCCTTTCTGGAGCAGAATAATGTATCGCACGTATAGGATGTGAGTACCTCTTCCTCCTTCTCCTCCCTGTTTTCTGTGTTGTAACTGCAAGAATCACATCTTGAATGTGATCTAACACTGTTTGAGATGAATGGTTAGAAGTTAAGTTTCAGTCATGTATCTTCACATGGCAGAGAATAATGGTCTAATTTTATTCACTGTCATGTGGTTGGTAAAGCACCTGACTAATGTTCAAATGCCATGTAGTTCATCCTTACTCTTTTGTCTTGTGTTTGTTATATCTACTAGAAATGAGATAAACTGTCCAATGCTTAAACAATTAACATGCTTCCTGGAGAGGATTGTTGCAAAGTTTTCTCCAAGTAGAGTGCCCATGCTGAGCCCTGTCCATCACAATATTAAAATCACCAGCTTTACTGCATGTGTTTACTTAGGGTAAGGTCAGGTAACGGGTCTTAACAGGTCAGTTGATGGCTTGGTTCTGGAACTGAGCTTGGCGTGCGTGTGT
>JAUYWH010000024.1:1192030-1208531 GCA_034779795.1 Ctenopoma multispine | reverse complement strand
CCGTGCGTGTGTCCGTGCGTGTGTCCGTGCGTGTGTCCGTGCGTGTGTCCGTGCGTGTGTCCGTGCGTGTGTCCGTGCGTGTGTCCGTGACTTTTCAAATGTTTTTTTTTTTCAAAATGGTGATGGTCTCAGCCAGTCGAATGGGGCAGGCCAACAGCCAGGGACAACAAAGGAGAATAGACTCGACTGTGATCAGAGACTTACAATGTAAAGTGCTTTGCGGCGACTTTTATTGTGATTTGGCGCTATATAAATTTTTAAGTTCAATTGAATTAAGCTACAAGAGGAAATGTCATATGATTTAAATATAAGAATCTCCCATTGACCTCAACTTGACATAGTTTTGGTTCTTCTATTATAAAGACAGTTGTTTTGTGATGTCTTGACCTATTGGTTCGCTCAAAGAGTGAAAGTTCTTTGTATGAATGAAGATTGTAGTTGTGTTAAATTGTGTAATAGCAGTAGTTTAGTTTCGAATTTAGGTTTTTAAAGTACATCAAATTGGCAGCAATATATATCCACTGAACCACAGGCTGATACATTCTTAACCTACAGGTGTAAAAAAAATATCCATTGAGTATGGTCATATTGTTTTGTGTGATACTGTATCTATTCTCAAAAGCACTATTGATTTTTAACATGTAAATATTCATTACGGTCGATTTTGTGTTAATACTCCCAGAACACTAGATGGCAGTGTTGTTGTTGTGTATGTTGAGGTTGTTGGGGGTTTTTTTTTATTTTTTTATTTGTTCTTTCTTTTTAAGTCAGATTTTATGGTGGCATGTTCTTTATACGGACACATTTTTCCTATAATTAGATTTAAAAACCACACAATCATCCTAACGCCTAAAAGCTTGTGTGAGTCAGGACTGGAGCTAAATGTCTCCGTAACAAGTGATCAGTAATATATTTGCAAGTAAAGAAGTGTGTGAACCCTTTGGAACGAGATGGACTCCTGTATTACCAGTCAAAGATCAGATCTTCATCTGATACACTGGTTGCACAATGTGCTGAGTAGATCTCCATGATTCATTGATTAATAACATTTTAATAGATTAATGAACAGTGCAGAATACAAAGTAAAATGCATTTGAAAATGTGTTTTAAAGTCAGTTTTGTTAATTTTTTAGAATTTAAGTAACTTGTTCTGTTCTTGGTCTACAGAAAACGCTGGGTTTTTTTAATAGAAAAAAAAAAATACAAATATAAATTTCATAAATGAAGATTTACCTCATTAAACTAAAGTAAGCGACTTACCAAATTATCACCTCTGCTTTTTAAACTAGTAACACAGAAAATGATTTTTTTTTTTTTTTTAAACACACCCACTGAAATTCAGTGCAGGTGGAAAAGGAAGTGAACCCTTCTAATATCTGTTTAGAGTCATTGTCCTGCTGCATCACCCTGACATTATGCTGGAATATTCCTCTATACTTGGGAATTAGATTTTTTCTTCTTCTCCGTAGTGGAGCTGTGCTTCATCCATTTCATGCTAAACAACTAGTTTACTCAGTCCAGTCTTCGTACCTGCTGCTTCTGTGCTTTGTGTACCTGCACACCATACAATGTGATTTGTGTATAGTTACCTGTGATTTCTTTAAGCCTTATTTTCTGTGGTGTTCCTGTGGAGTCTTCTTGGCAAGCAAGTGCAACTTTAAAGGAGCATAGCCACAGAAATTTTCTTGCTAAACTTTGGAGAGATGAATACACTGCTTCAGGGTTCACAGACTTTTCCAACCTACACAGAATGTTTGAATACTGTATGACAGAACAATACAGTGTGTCTGTGTGACATTAGTTTAAATAGTTTGTTCATAATTGAATCTTAGATGAAGGTCTGACCAAACCTTGAGCTTTATATACAAATGCAGGTAATTCCAAAAGGTTTACATGCAGATTTTTTTTGTCCCTGTACACTGGACTAAATGCACTGTGCTGTTCCGGTCATTGCCATCATGGTTTCATCTTCTCTTCAGCCAAGCTCGCCAGAACAGCCAGCACAGCGAGTCTTCCCACCCCTCCATCCCTAAGGAGTTCCAGTTAGACCTGGACATGATCGAGATGGACCAGAGCAGAGTGTGTGAGCTGCCAGACCTTGTCCAGCACAAGCTGGACGAGCTGCTGGAGCCCATCATGATCCCCGAACCCAAGTAAACAGACTCAGAAACAGCAATACACACAGTTTTGATTCAAAATAATAGAATAGTATTAATATTATAAAGTATTTTTTATGGTCAGTATTTATTATGTTTCTTCTTCAAAGGATACGTTCTGTGTCTCCGCACTTTGATGACCTCCACAACAGCACAGCCTCTACCATCAACTTTGTCATCTCCCAGGTGGCTAGTGGTGACATTAACACGAGCATACAGGCACTGGCACAGGTAGTGTGTGTGTGTGTGTGTGTGCGCGTGTGTCATTACTGCAGCATTTGTTCACAGCGTAACATGGCATCATTATTCATAATGATATGTGTGTAAGCACGTTCAATTAACTTTATTTATATAGCGCCAGGACACAACAAAGTTCACCTCAACTCTCTTCAGTGTAAGGTTTAAGATCTTACCATGCTTCCACAATTAATGGATGTTTGAAAGCTTGAATTTACTTTTGCTCCTTGCTGCCAATTTGGCGATACAATTATTGTAGCCCAAAAAAGATGCTCATCTAAACTGGAACCACCACAACTAAGTGACATGTGACAGACACACCTGTCAGTTAAGGCTTAGACATGTTATGTAGGTATGGCATAGCATGCTGATAGATTTATTATAATATTATTATAAAAAAAGCTGTGTCTGTTTTTTTGTTTGTTCTGTACCCCTGCAGATTGACGAGGTGCTGCGACAGGAGGACAAAGCAGAAGTCATGTCAGGACACATCGATCAGTTCCTCATTGCCACCTTCATGCAGCTGAGGCTTATCTACAGCACACACATGGCTGATGACCGGCTGGACAAGAAAGACATCATCAAACTGTACAGCTGCATCATAGGAAACATGCTGTCTGTGAGTCACTGCTCCCACACACTGTCACACATCTCTAGGTGGATGCTGAGGATGAAGAGACACTAACACACTTCCCTCGTTCTGTCAGTTGTTCTCTATGGAGTCCCTGGCCAGAGAGGCGTCTATGGGAGTGTTGAAGGACCTGATGCACGGTCTGATAACGCTGATGCTTGACGGCAGAGTGGAAGACATAGAAGATGGACAGCAGCTAATCAGATCGGTCAACCTGCTGGTAATCAGAGTCCTGGAGAAGTCTGACCAGACGAATATGATTAGGTTTGTATAAAGAAACGGTTCATTTTAAAATGATAGGATTACATTGCAGTGAGCCATTTAGACACGTGTTCTGCAATGAGGACTTCTAGTTCCCCCTTTTTATTAATTTGATACATGTTTATGTTCATTTCAAACGTGAAGCACTTTTATTTTACAAGACTGTCTTTATTCTAGTGTGAAATACATGAGGTTCTTTTTTTTTTTTTGTTTACAGGTAAATGTTGAAATGCATTGTCAAATCCGTTTTTTCTCCATCCACTACATAATTAGACACTTTATAGGTGAATAAATATAATTATAACGAAAAACACAGAATTGAAAAGAATAAAAATGGGAAAAACGACTTTCATAGGGCCCTAAACACAAATGTTGATGAATAAAATAATATCTAGAAGCAACCAGAACTGTTGCTGTTGTTATTCAACTGTCAACCACTTGGTTTTCTGCCTCTCTGCAGTGCTCTGCTGGTTTTGCTTCAGGACAGCTTGGTCACGACAGCTGGGCCCCCGATGTTCTCTGAGCTGGTCATGAAGGTAAGAAGGATCACAGCATCAGGACCTGACGCACACTCACTCATACTGACATGCTGCTTCACTTTGACTGTCCTGTGTGTCTGTGTGTTCAGTGTCTGTGGAGGATGATCCGCTTCCTCCCAGAGACCATAAACGGCATCAACCTGGATCGGATCTTGCTAGACGTCCATAACTTCATGAAAGTGTTCCCCAAAGAGAAACTGAAGCAGCTGAAGAGCGACGTCCCACACAGAACCCTCAAGACTCTGTTACACACACTCTGCAAGCTCACAGGGGCCAAGGTATAGTTGTGCTTCTAGTTAAACAGTTTAGATACCAGGTCAGAGTTATTAACAGTGACTGTATTTACTGTATGTTTTATATGGAGTTGCTGACTGTGTGAATATGTTGCTAAACAGATCCTGGACCACTTATCAATGATAGAGAATCGTAACGAGTCGGAGTTGGAGGCGCATCTTAGGCGAGTGATCAAACACTCTGGCAACCTGTCAGGGCTCAAGAGCGACCGAGGCAATGAGAAAACTGGTCTGCGCATGGTGAGCAGCACATACCAAATACGTACACAGCCACATGCTTAAGTTTGGGAGTGTGACGGTGCGACCCTCTGTACTGTTCCTGAACGCCTCACAACACAGATGACCTAATATTAATAATATAGCCAGCTCGGGGGCCTCTGGGTTTTTGAACCTCAGTTTGTTTCCCTACTTAAGTTATGTTCTTGTTAGCAACATATTGTAATGGCAGGTGCAGTACAAATGTGTCATTTCTGTTTTGTTCCCAGGATGATCGAATGTCAAAGGCCAAGGTCAGTGACATCCTGTCAGAAATCTTCAAGAAGATCGGCTCAAAGGAGAACACTAAAGAGGTCAGCAGCTTTCTTGTGTGACATTAATCTTTGTATCATAGTTAATAGAAACAAATGTTTATTAGAAATAATGTGTGGATGTGTCTGTTGTCAGGGTCTGACAGAGTTGTACGAGTACAAACAGAAGTACTCTGACGCAGATCTCGAGCCCTTCCTCAAAAACACATCCCAGTTCTTCCAGAGCTATGTGGAGCGAGGACTCCGCATGATCGAGTCAGAGAGAGAGGGCAAGGCTCGAATCCAGACCTCAGCAGGTACACGGGCAGCTGTCACTGAGCTTTAGTCAGACTGAAGTTGGGCGTGTGTAGTGACTGTGTGTGTGTCTGCAGTGATCCCTCAGCATGGCGGAGACTCCAGTCTGAGCAGCAATGAAGAGCTGAAACCAGCTGTTTACTATGAGAGGCTCAAGATCCTGAGACAGAGACAAGGCCTGGAAAACACCTCCAGGGTCAGTTTACTTACACAACCACACAGAGAGTTCCTTGGTGAAGTGGTCTGAATGCTTTCTGAAGCAGTTGTACTTGTGTTCAAGCTAACATCACTCTGTCCTGTCTCTGTCCACACTCAGCAGGGCGTTGGAGGAAGCGAGGACGAGTCCCAGCAGCGCCCCCCCATCTCGTCCCTGCTGACCTCGAAGCCGTCAGTGGCGTCCTCCACAGACATGCTCCACAGCAAGCTCTCTCAGCTCAAAGAGTCCAGAGAGCTGTACCAGCAGGAACACAACGCACACTCCCACTCGCCGACGCATGCGCACACCCGCTCGGCCTCGCCGGCAGCCAACCTGGACGACCTGAAGAAACGTCTGGAGAGGATAAAGAGCAACCGGCAGTGAGGAGCACCACGTCCCCGCCTCATCTCATCTGCACAACCCACTTCCTCCTACTCTGTAACTCACTCGATTTATATTCTTAGATGATAGATGGAAAATAGAAAGCACTAAATCTCGCCCCCTCCTCTGTATCAACCAATCGGGTAGCAACAGACAAACAAACACTCAGATTTGAACCTGACTCCACCCACTGTGCCTGTACTATAATGGGAAATCAAACTCTCCCTAGTATGATTGTTGAGTACATTCAGATTTAACTAAGCTGGAAATTTTTAGCGCACACGCACACACACACACACACACACACACACACAGCAACAGAAAACAAGTGCGTTTTTAGCAGCTGCTCAGACGTATGGAAAGATGCTTTTATTTTGACATGAAGTCAGTTTGTTTTAAGTGTCAAACCATCAGGGCAGAAAGACATGAAAAAGAGTGAGTTTAGATGTTGTGTGTACAGCTCATGTAGTCAGATGTAGTTGTCAGTCTGTACCCCCACCCCATCTCTTTCAGGTTGTCCCCAACCTCAGCTCCCCTGTGTCTACTTCTCCTCACTGTATTATAATGCCATCATCAGCTCTCCCTCCTTGTCTCTCTGGTTTAGAATCACTGCACAATATGCTTGTACATATTTTAAGGTTACCTGTTATGAAGCGCTTCTGTGTGGTTTCAGGAAAATACAAACATCTTACCGTGACGCACCACAATGCTGCTGCTGTGTTTGAACGGAGATCAGTGTCAGGTTTGTAGACTGTGTAAATGCAGCATGTGACTGTCCCCTTGTGGCTGAACTGTTGGTTCCGGTCATAGCTTCAGTGGTTTCCAGTAAAGAACAGCTGCATTAAGTTTCCTTTCTGTCACTAAAAATTCTAAATCACTGACTTGTTAGGTGACGAGAGAACCAAGCAAGTTGAGTCTTTCAAAATAAAATCTTGAAGCTCCAGCACTTATTTTAATCAAAGTGTCTGATTTCTGTCAATTTCAGACATTTTTAACTGATTGTGTAAGTTCAGCTGCATTTACACTCTGACATTCAGCCTTCTCTTTCTTCTTCCGGGCTTCAAAGTGACAAGGCTCTAACAGTCACATCTGTACGCTGATGAAGGATCTTTGTTGTAACCAGCTGTTCGAGGGCTGCTTAGAGAGCCGGTCCTCTTTTAGAGCTACTCTCTGTAAACATTTGTCAGTGGTCCTTCAATCTTCCATCAGTGAACATGGTTTCCTCATATTCCTGGTAGGACACATTTTAAGAGGTGAAGTTTCAGCCAATCAGGACTGAGAACATGGCCCCTCTGTTAGCGAGCTCAGCTGTTTCATCCAGGAAGTCCAGACAAAGCGGAGGCGTCTGCAGGTGTATTGAAGTTATGTGTTGGACTGTGCTGTGGGTAACTGTACATACTGTATGTAATGTTCTCCATTAACACCTCCCTTAAGTTATTTAACAGCAGCCATGGAGCAGGACTGTAGATCTAACATGGCTGTCAAAGCATTGACTAGACTGTGGATGTATATTTGTCCAGCTGAAGGAGGGTCACTGTTGTTTGTAGGCTTTAAGAGCATGGCATGAAGTCAGTGATTGTTTTAATTTTGTCATGTAAATAAAGTTTGCATTAATAAACCTGCTGTTCATTTTTTTCAGATGATGATGATGGCGTCTTCAGTCATCTGTTCTGTAGCCGAATGTTAAATAAAGAAAACCATAAATAACATTGTTTTTGTTTTTAATTCAGATGTTGGTACTAGTCTTAACGTTGTTGCTCTCCAGCTTTTCTTGTATAATCCATAGTGGAACATGGCAATAAAGTCTTGTTTTTTTTTAACAATCCATCAGTGAGTACAGTTATTTTATTTACACTAGTTATTTTAAAAGAAACCTGAAATAATTCAGTTCATTATTCTAACAAAATGCTCATTTAAAATTATGGTTTTTACATGAAGTTTTTAAATCACTTTTTCTACTCCTTTAGAATCAGTAGTTCCAGTAGGAGCTGTTCTTTCTGGACTTTGTGATGCATGATTGGATACATGTATAAAATGAGAACTCTAATGCACAATGTTCTGCATAGTAAACGCAAGACTACACGAGTAAAAGTCCAGGTACTCTCCAAAGCTGAAGCTGATTGTAACTGCAGTAGTGGATTACATTTTTCATAACGTTCTGTCTACAAAAAGTAACTGAAGCTGTCAAAAAAGAATACAACTCTTCATTTCCCTCTAAAACTAAGTTTCATAAAAAAGCATAAACTGAAATCCTCCATTAATGTACAAGTACAATTAAAATAGGTACAGTACATTTACTCAAGCACTGTACTTAAGTACAATTCTAAGGTACTTGTATTTTACTAGGGTGTTACTTTTACTTCTCTACATTTATTTTAGCATCATTAGTTACTAGTTACTTTTTGCAGGATTAGATTCTTATAAAAACATGTATCAATAAAATGCTGATGTATCATGTATGGATTAATGTCCTGTCACTGCTGTTTCTGTAGTCTGCAAAATACCTTTTAGTCAGAATTTACACCTTTGAGAATTTATGTTATCACAATAATCAAATTCTGAAGAGTTTTGAATACATGTTCTTATAGTGGAGTACTTTGACATTTGTACTTTAAGTAACATTTAGAAGTTGTACTGTAGAAACCATTTGAGTTATTTCTATTTGTCGTGCGGTGTTTTTCTTGGTGAATACTTATGTGTTGAACTTGAGTTCTTTAAAGACCTCTCATACTTTTACTCCACTGCATTTCTTTAGTAGCTGTAGTTCCTAGTTACTTTGGGGATTCCGATTATAATTCTAAGATGTCTGATGTATGTGAAGTCATTCTAATTATTAAGACTATAAACATACCAAGATCAAAACTGTGTGTAAAAGTGTGTAAAATAAACTTTAGCATTAGCAGCTGAGATTAAAGTAGTGAACACATTTAACAATATAATACTATAATCCGTGTGATATATAATAATGTCAAATGAATGAATGTGAAATGGTCTCTGTAAAGAGTACTTTTATGTTCTGTATTACAGGTCTTTTTTGAGCCAATACTGTTGTACTTTTATGAATGCAGGACTTACTTGTAACAGTATTTCTGTACTGTGACACTGTTACTTTTACTTAATTATAAGATATAAAAGATTCAAGGTGAGGGAGAAGGAGACTAATTGTGACCTCTTTGGCTTTCTGTAGATTTAGTTCTAGACAACTCATGTTCCCATCTGTTTTCAACCTTAAAGCAAAGAAACATACACTGCTTAAAATATGTGAGAGCTAATATACTTTAATGTACACCATACAGTGTACTTCATTAACATGAATGCAGTAGTGTTCGCAGAAGTCTTTACATCAGTGTTAAAAGTGAATTTTCAATTTATTTGAAAAAATATACAATGTTGAATTGAAAGAACATTTAATATTTCACTCTACAAATATTAAATCTAAAACCGCTCAGTACAGCTTATTTAATATATACAGATGCTGTATACTGAACAACATGTAAAAGTAAAACAAACAACGCTGTACACAAATATGGCACAGAGTGGGAAAGGCTGCAATATGTCCTGTCATCCTCACAGTATCTTTTTACAGTGAGCTGTGAGTCTGGAGTCTGTATCTTGTGTCCAGTCCTTATGAGACTGTGATTTCTTCACTGTCTGACTCCGACTGTTTGCTGTAGTCTGATGGAGAGGACAGGTTGGGATGATGATGATAGTGGTGGTGGAGATGTGACTCCTGGCTGTCCAGCTCTACTTGTGCTGTGCTGACGGGTGCAGTCCTGTCCAACCTGTGGCAGTAGGTGCTGCCAACATCAGTGAGGTCTGGGTGGGGGTTGGTTTTGGTGGGAAGGGTCTGCTGGCGGCAGCCCCCCGTTGACAGCAGCTCCCTCTCCTTGGAATTCCTCCATTTCATCCTGCGGTTCTGAAACCAGATTTTCACCTTCACAGGACACAGAAAGCAGGTTAAGACCTCATCACTTTACCTTTGTATCTACAGTGTAGAAGAGAACATAAGACATTTTTAATGCACAATGCTTGTACATACTCGTTAGAATATAGTGTGTTCTGAAAAATGAACGACGATAATCAGTTTAACAAAATCAAATCTTTCTTGTTGCGTACCTGGGAGTCTTTAAGTCCCAGTTTACTGGCAAGTTTCTTTCTGTCTGGTTTGCTGATATACTTCTGCTTCTGGAATGTTCTCTCCAGGGCCTTCCTCTGCAGGTCTGAGAACACAGCCCGCCGTAGCATCCCTCTTCTGGGCTTCCCTCTGGGGGCCAGGGGCCATGAAAAAGTTCCCGGGACAGGAACCACAGAGGAGGAGGCTGGAGGGTCAAAGCATGGAGTAGACATTTAACAGCTGTCAAGCACACTGCCACGATGTAAAAATGAAGAGTTTGTTATAATTTTGTAACGAGGAAGTCATCACTAGATGTCGTTATGAAATACAATAAATGAGAAAACTTCTATCACCTTGTACAGACTAACAGGTTTTGCAGTTTTTTTGCAGTTTGTGTTTTTTTTGTTGTGATGAAAGGGCAGATCTTTAAAATATTACAAAGTTTACTTTAGTTTAGTGGAAGCAATTAAACTGTACTCGATAGGCTAATGTAAAAAATATGTTTTCTTAATTTTAAGTTATATCCACTTTTCATTTTTACATGAAATGATGGGTTGAATGAATGGACTGAGAGTTCACTTCATTCATTACATTTTAATATTAAACTCAGTGTAGTTTGAAAAAAAACATTCATGACAAAAATGTTCAGTTTTTAATATATATTACAACCTTTATTTTAAATATCTTTTCCTAATAATAAAACAATGCTTACAATTAAATAGATCAATGTGGAATTTAGACATTTAGAATGAAAGTTATAGTCACTGACGGCAGCCTTTCTGATATTGTCTTTGTATTGATTTTATACAAAATGATTTGAAGTTCTTTGCATCAAATGAAAAACTGAGAAATGTAAAATGAAAGAAAATCTATTTGTAACAATAAAGAGTTGGGCCCTTTGAATTGTGTCTGCTTGAGTTGTGCTGTAAAAATAAAGCTGCCTTAACATTTAGCATTTTTTTAAATGCTCAGACAATCATCATTTTGCGTTCGGGTAAATCTGGATACTGTGGGACTTTTAAAAAAGCATTGGGCCAACGTGTTTCTAGTGTCATGAGATAAGAGTCCTTGCTACATGTAATATAAAAGATCTGCCTGAAATCAGAAGTTTAAAAGCCCAATTTGTCCGGCAGTGGAAACAGAGTCTATGCTAATAGGACGCGCTGTCCAAAGCTCAGTTCACACTGCCTCTAATGAAGCATGAAGGAGGATTGTATAGACTGCAAATGCATAGAAAAAAGTGATTGTGTTGTAATGAATTGAGTGGAAAAGGCCATTGACAGGCCAGTATATTACAGAGCCATTAAAGACAGGTCAGCATAATGTAGAGCTCTCAGAGAGTCGTCACTCAAGCTTTAGAAGAGCCACAGAGCTGCGGGCTGTTGGCAGTGTCACACACCTGAATGTCACTGTTACCACTGATGCTCAGTCTGTTTGGCAAAACTGACTCATGCACTGGAAAATAAATCAAATTAAAGATATGAATTTGATCTTTGCACATCACTAAAGTTATTCAAACTCAAACTTTCTACAGGTTTGTGTGTGTGTGTGTGTGTGTGTGTGTGTGGTTTTGCCTCCTATTGGTCACGGTGGTGGGAGCTTTGTGGGGAGGCTGAGGGGCTTGGTGGGAAAACGACGGCGCGTGAAGAGCCACTGAGTTCCTGAGCTGGGAAGATACCCGCCTCACATTTAGACCATGACAAACGGCACTAATATATTTAAAGCGTGACCAACTGGACTAATTTGTAGATTAGGACAACTGGTGCTAATGTCAGCAGTCAGCGCGTCACCTAAATAGGCCTTCAAATTGGCGGAGCTGTCTGGGGTATTCCCATGCTAAAAGGCTGACAACGTCTCTAAACAAACTGACTCAGACCTCACCACCAGCTACTTCAGGTGCAGAGTGAGTTTTCAGGCTATTTATAGAAGCTCTGAGATCCAAGCTATTTGAATTCAATTTGTCAGTTCAGTTCAGTAAGTGGTTCATTACTTTACTCATTATTGACAACACTGTCAATACTTAAGAATTTAAGAGCACAAGTGCTCCTGTTGTTGCTGTTTGATGCTGGTTTCTGTAGAAATCTAAGATGTTCACGTTTTATTCTTTTAAATTCACGTGCAGATTAAAGGAGAGAACTTTGTTTATTTGTCTGTTCCTGTGGTTCTAAATATGTGTTCTAGATGTGCGTGACTGGTTCTTCCTCTGCCTTACAGATCTATATTAAAATACGTTTCTGGCCTCAAAACTCCTCCAGATGATGTCACCAGGAGGGGTTTTCAGTTAATGTCATCTGCTGGAGTTTCAGAGAAGCAGGTTTAAAACAAGAATTACGTCTACAACCAGATCACAGCGTCCGAACTAAAAATTGAGAAATTTTCTCAGCTAGAAGCAAAGAGATACTTTAATAAAGGTAAAGCGAGGAAAGGTGTAATACCATTCATCTACATACACATGTATTCCTCAAACTAGAATCACAGGAAACATGCTGCTCTTTAAAAAGAGAAAATAGCTACTGGGATTATATTTTGTATTTACTATCTCAGATACGTAGAGGAGGAAGAGGGACACAAGGTGGAAACACTGCAGTAACGTAAAGGTACCTCAGAACTGTAGCTGAGCAGTACTTGAGTAAGTAAGTGAGCTTGAGGAGTGTAACTATTTATACCTTACAGCTCAAAGAAGTTCTTTTTGTTTTTTGTTCGTCATACTATCCATATTTTCTCATAGTAAAGAAAATTAAAGTGATGTTTACGTTTATTACATTTCCAAATCTCGGCAAATCACAATTAGAAGTCAACGAAATTCATAATTACTATGAATCAAATGATTATTATTTGCTACTGATGCTTCATATGCATGTGTTCTGAAACACAGGGTCTAAGCCGATGCTTTTCCCTCCAAACCACATGCTGCGGATGTGTCTGTCTTGGAGTTCTGAATCTACCTTGTGCCACTAGGCAAGTCCACCTACCTGTGAAATAAGTGGCTCTGGTGAAAGGATGGAGGCCTCCATCAATAAAGGGCAAAGGGAAGGACTTTGTGGGCAGACTCTGGCCTGGAGGAGACAAATACCACACTCTGATTTCATAACTCAAAACTCACTTCAGACATGCATCAAAATGAATAAATGGATAACTTCTATATTATCAAATCTTCAAATACGGGTTCTGCTAAATTTAAGCATTAAATATACAGGAAAACTGACATATTTTGATTTGATTAATTTATTTATTCATATCATTAATTTTAAATGTTTTTTTGTTTTTTTAGATTTTGAGTTTAATTCAATTCAAGTTCATTTATCAACAACACAGCTTTTAACATGATCTGTTTTCACAATTCAAATGTTCTTTAAAATGATATGTAGATTTATGTATTGTATTTTTCAGCGTTAAAGAATTAGGGTTCAGATTATACAACTTGTGCATAATAAAATGTAGGTGATTATCCAACGTGTTATTATTATTATTATTATTATCCAGACTACTAGAATATCTCTGTAGAGCCTAACTCATCATAATGATCAGTATTTTCTCATATACTCACTGTTCCGCGTGGACGGGGCCAGAATCGCGCTGACGCCGAACTTCAGGTAGGCAGAGTCCGGGCAGGTTGTCTCTGGAGACCCGGGGCTGCTGCGGCTCGGCTGGCCGGAGCTCTGAAGATCGCCCCGCTCCGTGCTGGGTCCTAACGCCCGGGGAGAAGCGCCCGGGCGCGGGCTGAGCGGGAGAATGTCCCCGGGACTTCTGAAAGTGAAGGTTCTATGTATGTAGCTTGCAGGCTGGCTTAACCTGATGAGATCTTCTACTAAGAAGCCCGAGGGGAGTGACCGGGTCAGCGGCGAGGAGAGAGCCGCAGGAGGACGCAGTAAGCCCGGGTAGAAAGGAGGCGGCAGCGCGCTGCACGGAAACATCATCATTGTCCGACGTGAGGAATCAATCAGCAGCTTTTTGCAGTTTTGTTCTGCAGAACAGCAGAAGAACCTGAACTACACACACACACGCATACACACACTCACTCTGTGTCCCTGGGCCCCGTGGGGGAGGTTTTATAGTACGAGGGGTCACTCCTCCTCAGAAACGCACATGTTCAGCCCGCAGCCCATCTCTCGTGCGTGAACGCAGTGATTGGTCCGCGCTTCATTGGTCACTGTGCTTCTGCTTCATCACTTTCTGTGTGCGGCTTCACTTCTCGAGCTGTTTCTCCTGATACGAAAACAAACCAAACAGTGATTCCATTTTTAGTTACTTTCAGGCGTGGACCTCAGTATTAGTTCATTTTGTATTTATTCATTTTTATTCAGAGTAATAATTTAAATAAAATGTTTTCGTAGAATTAGGATTTATTTACTTACAGTGCTTTAAACCTCTTTCAGTTCAGCATGTAGCCTGTGGTATAAGGCCATGGATATTTATAAACAGAGATGATGATAACAACAACAACAACAATAATAATAATAATAATTATGGGCCTTGTTCCTCTCGTTGCTTCATCATCATCATCATCATCATCATCACTGACTGTGTGTCTCTCACGCGGCCTTTTCCTCCTTTTCCGCTTAAAACGATGAGAGAGCGAAAGACTTAGAGTCAGCTCTGCTCCCGTCGCCTTTGATCACGGTGATCGGCTCAACGTCACCACAGAGTTCCCACTTCGGAAACACAGAACTCCCACTGTCCGTGGACGCCCCACGGTGACTTGTAATGACGTCAGCAGGGCAAAAATATTAGGCCTAAAGCTTTATGCGCTCATTAGACTCATGAAACAACCTGGATTCTTACCTCAGTTTAAAGTAAGAACGTCCACTGAGGTCAGAGACCACACCCAGGACTACAGGACACAGGCTCTGGGGACCAAGAGGTCAAGGGGCCCCTTGGCCAGATAGTTAATATTTCTTGTCTTTAGAACCTAGCTCAAAGATACAAAACGACCACAAGAAGTTGACAAAGAACAAAAAGAAACATTATTAAATAAATAAAGAAATGATCAAACAACCAAAGATCAGAAAATGGTTAAAAAACAAGAAATGAGCAGAAAGAGATGCAAGGCAACAAAACTAGATACGAAATGATCCCGAATATACAAGAAAGAGATGATAAAATACACAAAGTCACCAAACACCAAGACAAAAAAACACACACACACAAAATGACCACAAAGACACAAGAAACAGCCCAAAGCCAGAGACAATTAAAAAGACACATAAGAACTCAAATAAACACAACATGTGTTGATTTAATGTGCAGTTGTTCAGACACAAAAATGATCTGAGACACAACTAAAATATACACAAATCAGCACAAAGACATGAACAATTATCCACAAAATGTTCTGTGCGCAAAATGACCAACAATTGACAAGAGACAACCACAAAGACACAAACTGAAAATATACTGAATATACACACAAAATAACAGAAGAAAACAATACACAACAAGGTGACGTCATTCAATTCAAATATTACAAACATATTTTCTCATTTATCGTTAATAATAAAAATGTAAAATGCTTAAAGAATGGATTCATTAAGTAATTCTTATGTTTTTATGCAGATTCTTTTGAATAAAAATAGTAAAAACGCGATCCGACACAACATTAAAACAAAAAACACAGACCTCACTCTCTCTTAAAAAATAGTATATATATATATATAGATATATATATAGTGGATATGAATATGAATATTTTCCCACAGTGAACTTGTCGATCTTCGGGGCGCCGCGCTACAGTATCTGGACTCAGTTCTCTGCCTGTTTTAAATTAAAGGCCTCGTGATGAAACGATCACGATCATGCTCGTCAGAAAAAAACAATCATTAATTCTGACGACACCTTAACCACAACCTCGTCTCAAACAGAGAGAGCGATCAAAGCGTTTTATTCGTTCAGAAAATCCCCCTTTTGTGCGGGAGTGGAGCAGATGGTTCTCTGCGAGGGAATATAGGAATGAGCAGAACTAATTTCTCCTTCTGGTCCAACAGACAGATTCTCGACTCTTAACCAGCACCGGCAGCTGTTGGTGAATTAAACACCAGTTAAGACTCATTTTAAAGCTATTAGCCTCTTGAAGTCTTACAACACCAACCCTTCCCACCTACATCTCCCTGAACTCATTATTCACCCTGCAAGGAGGGGGAACCACTACACACGCAGTGAAGTCACGCAGTCTGAGCCTCGAGAAAGTGCATTTTAAAGACTTGTGTGGAAAGAAAAACCAGGGAATTGGACTCGCACACTGTTCCAGTTCTTTACTCATGCCAGTACTTTCCTCCCTCTGCCACTCTCTCACTCCCTCAGCCTCTGGGCGCTGTGGAACAGAATGGATTAGTGAGGCCTTCAGTGTCCAAGTGCGGGGACAAGCATTAAAGCCATATTAACTTTCCATTAAACATCCTCTCTTTCTGTTGAGGGGGAGAGAGAGAGAGAGAGAGAGCGAGAGAGAGTGTATGTGTGTTCCCTCACTGTATTTTTACACTAAATGAACGGCACCTGTCAAATTTGTCATAATATTCAGACCCATTACAGAGCTTTGATTACATCACTGTAAATGATTTTAGTACTTTGCTTAAAAAAATAAGTTTTCTGAGTTCAGTAGCTAAACCTCCTTCTCCATTGTTGCCTAGGGGGGTTGTTAACTTTCTATATCATTTTGTATGGTCATGACATTACTTTGTAAAGTACCTTGAGATGATTTATGTTTTGATTTGGTGCTATATAAAATGAAATGAAATTAAAGAAACTGCACTGAATTGAAATTAATTTAACTGAACTGAAATCATTAACCGGGCGGTTCCCCGATTCCCGGGGTCGGCCGGGTGCCTTTCTGTGTGGAGTTTGCATGTTCTCCCCGTGTCTGCGTGGGTTTCCTCCGG
>JAUYWH010000024.1:1146478-1189986 GCA_034779795.1 Ctenopoma multispine | reverse complement strand
ATGTTTCTGTGTCGCTGTTTACTTTCCGCGTCTGTTCAGTGAAGCCCCGCCCTACTCTGCCTGTGATTGGCTGATTCTTGTCCTCACCTGGACCAATCTCAGTCCTCATGCTTAAACCCAACCAACCTGAAACCACAGAGGTAACGAGTACTGGCCAATCAGAGACAGGAAGGATGAACCTTTAGCTGAGAATCGGTGTAGAAACACAGTCAGAAAAGCGTCGCTGGTCAAAATATAATCACCACCAAACCCGAGTAAAACATAATGACAAATCAGAGTCTGGGTCAGGATCCGAACCGCGGTCCGCCAGTTGGTGACCCCTGCTCTAGCATCTCCATACCAAAAACTGAAAGAAATACTCAGAATGTAAGTTACAGTGTCATGACAGAATAACCATCTCATACTCCGTGCTGCCACCCAGTGACCAAAACTTGTAATGACACATGAACCTCTGGCAGCACACTTTATAATTACTTTTTACTACTATATAATGCAAATAGCAAAATGTTGTTACATTCACAAATGATCTAAAAAACTACTTTGACAGATATTTTACCCTAAGTGGAAAATGAAAATGTGGAAAAACCACTCAGCTACATCAATATTAGAACATTTGTCAACTACATGGACACTGGCTCGACTCAACTCTATATGCCTTTTTTGGTTTTCTATAGGGCAAAAGTTGTGGTTAATACCTGGTAAGTTTTTGGTATCTGTTAAGGTTCTAAGTGAGCTGAGGCGATATGAAAAGGTGATGACAGATGAAACAGTGCTAACTACTGATTGGCCACTGAGAAATGTTACTACTGCAACTACAGTCATCTGGTATTTCCCCAAACTCTCCTACGAAGCTTGACCTACCAACACTGTGATTTCCAGGTCTCTGCCTATGCTGTCACCTGTCACACACAATCACTCTATGTCAGAACTGTGTCATTTAGCAAAATAGTCTTTTCAGTCATGCCAAGGGATGTTCCAAAAATTATATCGCATAAATCACAGGTTGTTGTTTACAGCACACTGACGCACCTCAGTTTCCTATAGGAGAGAAGTGCAGTACGACAGCAGAAAGCATGGTAAATATTTTCCAAACTTTGTGTTGTCCTGCGGAGATCGTCTGAAAGGGAACACCTACGTACTCACTGTGAGTTGTTCAGACAACTACCTGCTGTATTCACACAAGGGCTCAATTAGAGTTTGTACTAGGGACCTGGTCGATTAATGTCTGTTGAATGTTCGAAGTGTCAGAATTGAACATATGCGCTCTCACATACAGCTGGTAAGGTTCATGATGTGTCTGCAGTCAGCTTTACATTACCCTTCTCCCAATAGTCTTTTGTTCATGTTCACTCCTTTGCCCCCAGACACACCCACATCCTGCTGAAGCCAATTCCAGCCAATCAGGCCCAGTATTTAAAGTCTTCTCTCCCCTTCACGCACCCCATCATCTCCTTGTGTTCTAGTGCATGCATGTTTTCCTCCTTGATGCCTCATCACAGAATTGTAAGTTGGTGTTTGTACAGGGTTTAGTTAGCTTTCTGGTCTGTAATCATATCAACTGATGTATTAGATAGTTCACAATTTAGCTTATGTTTATTGATGCCCACATTTAGCTCCCTGTGTTCACCCCTGTTGCTCATACCCATGTTAGTTACTGCTACCTCTGGCTTTAGGATAACATATGTTGGTGTATTTTTTATTTGAAATTGTGCTAATAATATTGATATTATTAAAGTTTACTTTTCTTTCTGCTTCCATCACCTAGCAGCAATTTACCTTATTGCTTAAATATTGTACTTACTTATGTCTAACATGCTTGTAAGTTTTGTTTTAGTCATTTAGTATTTTCACTTAGTTAATACTTCTCTCTCATGTCCTGCACTTGGGTCCTATTTACAGATGTGTTACGAAATATCTCAGGAAGAAGTGCTACAAAATTAGTGCTTCTCATAGTGCCGATTAGCCTGTGTTTCTGACAAATATGAGGAATCGTTCCCCTCAGTGTCCCCATCATAGCCTTGGGACACTTGTGACATAGAGCACGCTCATTGAATGCTCATTAGTTGTAGATTGGTCATGGGAGCTCAGAGCAATACATTGCTGTGCTAACAATCTTTCTCTTTATAAGAGCTTCCATTCTTCCATTCACAGCCCATTCTGCTCTAATCTTATTGGAGTCTCATAATGTTCTGCAGCCCTTCAGCGGGAGGCTTAAAGCACCTGGCAGGTTGTTTAGAGGGAAGCTTGTAAATGCCTGTGGTTTAAAAAGGGCTCCAAGGCCCAAACACAAGCCAAGCCCTGCCGGGGAAGAGGGGAGGGGGGAACCGATTTGGTTGTCAAGACCAGTTTACATTTTGGATTTGTCAGTGGAGTGAGCAAAGAGAAAGACACCAACCTGTTCCTTCTCTTTTCTTACCTGTTATTTTTCTCACTATGGATTAAGCATTATCTCAGAACAACAGGAAACTACAGTTAAATTCTAATTGAGTCGCATTACTAAATGACTCAATATACTATTTAAGAGCACTGGAAAAAAATGCTGCAAATTGGTTGAACAGAAAATCTCAGTTTAGCTCTACCAAATCTATGACTTAAGCTAAAGCTTGGCTTTAAAGTTGTAATAATTGATGCTTTTATAGTAACACTGTATCACTATTTTGGTCTTTTAGTGGCTTTTAATGAAGACCATGGCCAGATATACATGTAAATGATCTGAAATGAGCCATTCTGCATATAGTATACAGTAGAATAGAAGAAAATACTCAAGTTTTCTGAGTTAATGCTTGTATATGCTGATGACACACAGCTGTATGTCTCCCTGTCTTCTGATGATTTAAGGCGTTTTATATATTTTTGATAAAGATTTCCCATCTACCCCCCATGGGCGGTCTTTGTTCTTTAAGCTTGGGTCTGGGAGCTTGAGGTTCCTGCACAGTATCGTAGCTGTAATTAAAGCTGCACATGTCTGGTCAGAGATCTTGGATGTTGTTCCTGGAGCCACTCTCCACTTTGGGGGTCAATGCCCAGAGTGTTTTGATTAACACGGGGACCACTGATGCCTTCACCTTCTATGTCTTTTCTAGCTCTTCTCTCAGCCCTCGAATGAGACATTGATGATGCAGGAAAAAGGACATTCAGAAGAGTATGGGAAATACCAGATGACTGTAGTTGCAGTAGTAATGTTTCTCTCTGACCTATCAGTAGTTAGCACTGTTTTTGTCTCCCTGAGTCATTACCAGTTTTGCAGTCTGTATCTAGAAGTCTAGAATTGTCTCTGTTGGTCTTCCTGACGTTTTTCCTTTCAGCGGTCTAAGTACACAGGGTTTTGTTGTTGAGCAGTTTGTAAAGCCCACTGAGGCAAAGTTTACATTTGACATTTTGTAATGTTAATTGAAGCTTTCATTATTGATCAATTTCCTTTTATGTGGATGTGAAGCAGCTTCAATTGACATTATGTATGAACCATCAAAAAAACTGATCTGACTTTTGTATTTTTACTTTAGAAACCGTTAGAATACAGAACTTTTAATTCTAAGTACTTCTAACAGAGGTAGGGGGCTTGAGTCACGTGCTTGATTTGAGACTTGTCTGACTAACATTGATCAAAGACTCGACTTGAATTTGACTTGGTATTCATGACTTGAGACCTGACTTAGACTTAACTTGAAAAGACTTGACTTTCTCTTGTAAGAGTTGCATGTTTAAAGATAGTGAAAAGTATATATATATTAATATATTACTACATATATTGTATATTCACTATGTGAAACTTATTCAACGAACTAAAACAAGTCCAGTTGCCACTGAATAACCTTTTTTGTGATAACCATGACCTGGATGAATCTTCACAGATATATTCACTGTGCTGCTTTTTTAGAAGCCAGAAGCACAGCATTATTGCACCTTTATGAGACTCTGCTGTGAGTTGCTAAGACAAATCATAGCGATCAAAATGAACCTTGGGATTGGTTCCTTGTGGCCACATGTCCAAGTGTCCTTCAACAAGACACTGAACTCTCGACAATTGGCGCCTTAAATACAGTTGCCTGTCCACAAAAATTTCCCCAAGGGGATTAATAAAGTATCAATGACTATTAAATTAACTGAACTACTGGAGACCATCAGAATTTTGCATGACTTAAGACAGCATTCTATACTGTGGTATTGCTACTTTTACTTAAGTAAATGAAAGTACTTTAACTTCATTCAACTTTAATGTAAGTATAGTATTTCTTCCACTACTGGTCCTAGCATTGCATCTATCCACTGTTCCTGTAGGCAACATCAAAGGTTCAGTGATACAACACTAGATTATTAGCTGCATATATCTTTCATCTGTGACTCAGCAGAAATTTCAATATCTCTACACATAGACTTCCTGCCTTAATGTTGTGTGTGTGTGTATATATTATTATAAAATAGCTATTCATTTCCACTGCTAGCGTGGGGGATTTTGTTTTTGTGTATAGAGAGCCTGGGGAACCACCTTGTCCAAAGGCCTGTTTTAAGCCCGGCTGATGGGATGAGCGTAGGGTTGAGGGCAGAGACTCTGCACTAGCTGAGGTGAAGAGGCCGAGGTTAGTGCTAGGCTTGAAGATGAATACGGCCGGTCTTATTTCTGAGACAGGCTGAATACAAGGACGCCAGCACAGCACTGCAATGGCTAGCAGGTATTGATGCGTGGTACGCCACATAATTGGATTGAACGCCGGCCACGGTATTTATGTCACTTCTCGTCTTGTCAATCCCATAATAGGCATGGCAACGGCGTGGGGATCTCCCATGGTGACGGGACTTTGCCTTATTCAGATAGAATGGAGAGAATGGAGCCAAGCCTCATTTAATTCACGTTTAATTCTCACTCAAACCGTTTTAAGGACTGATGTTATTTGCATAACAGGGAAAAAGGGACTCTGCCTTTTCAGTGCCCCTGTGTGTGTGAGAGTGTGTATGTGTGTGTGAGAGAGAACAGGAACAGTGTTGTAATTGAAAGTGTATAGTAGGCTTATATATGCATATGCTGAAGGACAAGCGTTCTCACACGGATCAGCAGACAGACAGATTCTGTTATACGAGATACTGCTGTGTATCTACAAATTCTAATCATTCATGTGATGCCATTTCTACACAGCGTGACACAGTCGCATTTCCCCATCATTTGAGCTCCACATTCCACAAATACACATACATATTACGATAAAGGCAAGTTTAATGAAAATAAGGTCAGAATAAAAAATAAGCTGCTTTGCTGTCTCTGCTACAACAGGCCAAATTGTCTGCTGTGAAATCAGTCTCATAGGCTGTGAGCTTCTTTGAAACTTTGGTTCTGGTTATTTGCATTAGTACCAGAACCTTCACTCATTTGCCAACAGTCTTTACAGGAATTGTTCTTCTATTATTTCTTCTCACCTGATTGGTTCCTTTGAGCTGCCATAGACCATTTAACTTTTCCTTTGTTCAGTTCAGTGAAGCTAGAATTGAGGGCAGAGAACTTTGATCATGTTTACCAACAGTAAACCTGCAGCTTCTGCTTTGCAGATGTTTGCCTCCACCAATCGTTCAAGTTGTAGTTTTACATGCATGCCCAGACTCATAATCTTATCAGTTCATTCTTGAATCCAATTGGACACTTGTGCCAGATGTAATGATTCTTGTAAATAACTCTAACTACCTATTACGAGCAAATCTGTTTGTATGACAGATTGTTGCATCAAGCTCATTAGGCAAAACCTTTTAGATATGTCTCTTGGATTTTTGCAAACCTGTGAGGTGACACATATTGTATAATTGTTACTATTATCATTTACTGTATATGGCATGGGACAACTACAGTATCTTGCATGTTAACAGTTTTGGGTTCAGCAGGGAAAATCACATAACAGTAAAAAGCATCAACTCATCTCAAGGCACTTTACATATTGAGGTTAAGACCTTACAGAAACATAGAGAATACAGTCAGCTCCCAATCCTCCTTGGGTATCACTATGCAACAGTGGAGAGAAAAAACTCTCTCTCACAAAAGAAACCTCCAGCAGAACCAGGCCCAGGGTGTGTGGTCATCTGCCTCATCTGGTTGGGGTAAGTGGAAAGCAAAGAAAGAATAGAAGATCAACAACAACAATGTATTTTCAAATACATCTATATTTGAAAACTCTAGGAACCACAAGTAGACCTGCACTGTGAGAGTGATATGTTCTTCTGGGATAATATGGTATATGAGGTCTTTAAGATAGAGCGTGATCATTAAGTGTTTTTTTATGTATGCAGGTCATAGTTATCCCAAATTTGTGGGTGAGTGGCAACTTCGCTCAAAGTTCTTAAATGTTCTCCCCGTGCTTCCATGAGTTTCCTCCAACAGTCCAAAGACATGGAATTATGTTAACTGGTGACTCTAAATTGCACATAGGTGTGAATGTGACCATCTGTCTCTATATGTAGCCCTGTAATAAACTGGTGATCTTTAGAGTCTAGTTAGTGGAGATCACCCAAACAGTTAGCTTCTGGTTCCTAATTCTCTCTAGCATCTGTGATTACGAGATGAAATGTTCTACATTTCTAAGTTTCAGTTTCCGGCTATTTTTCTTGTCTGGTTGGTGTTAAACCTGATACACTGAAAGTTTTACTTGAGTAAATGTGACTTGTGCTCAGCTACACTCATGTTGTTTTTAGTAAAACTAACCTTGTAGAAAGTATAGAAGAACTGCTGTATTGGACTCTATTATTACACTTTTATTAATTTTGAATGATTGATTTAGTTTGAATCAACTCAGACTTATTCCCAGCAACAGATAATTAATCATTACCCAGCTGTGTAACATTATTTCTGCAACGAAAGCCAACCTCTTTTGATACTTGTGTCTGTGAGGGACAGACTAGTACTCACACAATCTAATCTGAGCATTGAAAACCATCCTCCCTATGCTTCTGTGTCTCTCTTTAAACCTGAACCTCTATATGAAATCTCCGTCTACCTCCCACCCCTCTCCACTCAGGACTAATCCCTGGTTCAACCTTTGATTTTAACTGCAACTTTCTCCCTTGATCCCAGCGTCTGCCCAAGCAGAGAGAGAGAGAGAAGCAGAGGGAAGAGGGATAAAGTGACTAGTCAGCTTCCTGCTGCTTCTCTCTTCTTGTTCTTTGTTGGCTTTCGGCCCTTTAGCCTGGCTCTTGGCTCCCCTGGCGTGCACACGCACAAATACACCCGGACACGTTATGATATGCGCATTCTGCACATGTATACGTGTGCGTGTGGTTTCATCTGGTTTCCTGGTGGACTCTATTGTGTCTGGGCAGGAAACGGCTAATCCAGTCAGATCCAACCCAGTCAGGGATCTGCTGCTCATATAATCTAACTGGTAGGAGTTCTGCTATGGGAAAGAGAAATAAATAAAAATCTAACTTTCACATCTCCAGTCGAGTTGGTTTCTGTTGAACGCTAAGCTAGATGTCATTCTTATTGTCTTGTTGTAGTTGTAGTATTTCACGAGAAATACTGATAGACTTGTAATTGTCAAGTTCCCTGGTTGAGTCAACCTGTCAGAGAAAAATGGATTCATCTGACTTGTTAATGATGTCCAACAAAATTGATACTATCTATGATAGCTCTATTGAATATGCTGTATCCATTTGTGATCCATTCTGTACATATTAATTCTAAGAGATCCAGGAACTTATACATTTCAGAGTTAAAATGATCTATCAAATGATCAAAGGTTAATCGTCAATAAAACATGAATGTGTTATTTCACCATATATGAAATCTGAGAAACAGTCCAACAAGGCCTTTTTGCAACAGACACCTTTGACTCTTTTAATAGCATAGTAATAGAGTATGTGTTAGGCTGCATTTTTCTGTCCTGGAGACCAAGATTGTGGTGGCCGACAAACGTATTATATTTCATGTCCCGATCCGGGTTAACATTGTGGGGTGTTCTTAATTTTTATTTTAAATTAGACTAAATAGGAAGCATAGAGTCAGGTCGTCCATTTCTTTGTTAAACATTTAGCCTACAAGGATGATTCTGCCTGTTTAACCTAAAGTTTCTATGTGACTGAGGCCTACCTAACAGTAGGACTATATGTGAGTTTATGGTATCATTAAAATGTAATTTTAATGTAATTAAAGGGGTATTATCATTGCTAATTTAAGTTGACTTGTAGAAGACAGGAAAATTAGCTTTTAGTTTCTAGTATGTGTCAGCCTCAGTTTACATTGGAAAGAACCTTTGGCAGCAAGAACCTCAAGTAAGGTTAGGTCTAATCTAAGATGTAGCTGTGGATTAGACCTAGCAAAACATTTTCATGTTGGTTCGTAGACCAATATCCAATCTTTATTATTATTTATTAGAGTGAATAATAGTAAAGAAACAACACTTGTTAAAGTTACCAATGATCTTCTCTTGGCTTCAGACCAAGGGCTTCTCTCTGTACTGGTTTTTGTTAGATCTTAGTGCCGCTTTCGAGACTATAGATCATAACATTCTATTACAGAGACGGGAACATATCATTGGGATTATAGGGACAGCACTAAACTGGTTTAAATCTTATCTATCAAATAGATCCCAATTTTAATCCCAATATTAATGATAGGTCCGCCTTGGACCAATTCTTTTTACTTTATACATGTCTCCGCTGGGCAATATCATAAAGAAACACTTTAAATTTCCATTGTTATGTGAATGACACCCAGCTATATATTTAGCTATGAAACCAGATGAAACTAATCAACTAACTTCTTTAAAAGACATAAAGATCTGGATATCCTGTAATTTTCTACTCCTTAATTCAGAGAAGACAGAGGTTATTCTATTTGGGTTTGGACCGGATTTGGACCACGGGCCTTGAGTTTGACACATACTCTGTAAAATCTAGAATATAGTTTAAAATCCTTTTCCTCACTTATAAAGCACTTAATGATCAGGCTCCTTCATATCTTAAAGACCTCATAGAACCTTATTATCCCAGCAGAGCACTTAGCTCTCAGAGTGCTGGTCTACTTGTGGTTCCTAGAGTCTCCAAATGCAGACTGGGAGGTCGAGCCTTTAGCTATCAAGCTCCTCTCCTGTGGAACCAGCTCCCAATCCAGGTTCAGGAGGCAGACACCCTCTCTACCTTTAAGACTAGGCTTAAAACTTTCCTTTTTGATAAAGTTTATAGTTAGAGATGGTTCAGGTGACTCTGAACCTCTGACCATCTTACTTATGCTGCTATAGATTTAGTATACTGGGGGACCTCCCAGATTACACTGAGCTCCTCTCCTCCTTTTCTTTCTCTCTGTCTACTCTTATGACATCATTGCATGTTATAAACTTTGTGTCTTCTCTCTCCCCTAGTTGTGCTTCGTCCTCTCTTTCTCTCTCTCTGTATCTTTCTACAGGTATCATCGGCCTTGGAGCTGTAGTTACTGGTCCTACCAACCTGCCTAGTGCCTCGTCTGCTGCTCCTTGTTGTTGTTGTGTTTATCTCTGTTGCCTGCTGTTGTTTTCTCTCCTTTTTCTCTTTTTCTACTAATCCTAACCGGTCATGGCAGATGACCATCCACCCTGAGCCTGGTTCTGCTGGAGGTTTCTTCCGTTAAATGGAGGTTTTCCTCTCCACTGTTGCCTAGTGCTGCTCAAGTGGGACTGTTGGGTTTTCTACAAATATTCTTTCTCTCCCTCTATATATAATGTGTAAGGTCTTAAACCTTACACTGTAAAGTGCCTTGAGATGACTTATGTTGTGATTTGATGCTATATAAATACAGTTAAATTTAATTTAATTTGTGGCTCCATTTATGCAAACTGATGTGAAAAAAATTATTTAATCAATCCACAATTTTTTTCCCACTAGCAATGTAGAGTTTGAAGGTGGTCTTTCACAAACTTCAGTCTGTGAAGATTCTCAGTCAGTTTTTTTACTGACCTCACTTATACTTGAACATCACTGTGCAAAAAGTTTCTATGTAATGATGTACCTTACTGAGAATGAGAACATCACATCAATACAAATCTTGAATGTGATATCACAGGAATGCCTTGAAGGACAAAGGTCAAGGTCACTGTCCTCACATCCATCTAATTTCTGTGAATTCGCTTTCACAATGAGATGCTATCACAATTTCTTCAAACTCACCAGAAGTGTCCACTTGCACTCAAGGATGAACATATTTGATTTAGATTGTCAAAGGTCAAGGACACTGTTACGTCATGTATGTCCCATTTTCATCAATGCTACATCTCAGAAACTGCAGCCTAACTACAAACTCAATCAAGTCAAGTTCTTCTTTCTTCTCTTTTCCAGCAGCAAGGACCTTCCTGCTGGGTGGTACAAGATCACGGGGTCTTGTTGTGAAAGCAACAGTTCACAGTGAAGATATTCAGATGTCATTATAATGCCATTTAAATATCCATTCAGAGAAAAACAAACACTTTTCATATTACAAGCAGACTGAAAGTCTTACAGAAAACCCCTCCACTGATAGTACAAGCTTCACATCCATTATCACTGAAGACAATATCAAAAGGATGAATACCAAAGTGCACATAAAGAAAAGAATAAAAACATTTTCATTTCCTGTTTGAAAACTATGTCAAGCTAGTCTTTCACATGCAGCGAGTGTGCTCGGAGACACGTGCATTTACACACACCAGATTATGGTCATGGTGCCCAGCGGGAGAGTTATTCATTCTACTTCCTATTTCAGCTTTGTTTGATAATTTCACATGGACTAAAGTCAGCAGCACACGCAAAATACCCGGCACACACACAGACACACACACACACACTGACTCACAAACTAGAATAAAGGAACAGCCAGGAGGATATTCCCATTTCTTCCATATCAGGGTTCCTTTGAAAGTTTCCACTCTGAGCTGAATGAGAGGTTTCACAGTAACCATTCACCTCAATGATCTGCTCTGATCCACTCACAATCAAGCATATCTGTCATACATGGCTAGGTCTGAGAGCTGGGAGAGACAGGGACAAAGACGGAAATAAAGTAAGAAAGAAAGACAAAAAGAAAAAAGACGTGCGACAACTCATCCAGATCAGTATAGTCTCTAGTTCACGTTCACGTGCCGCTTACACTCTGACACACACACATACAAACACACACATACACACAGCTGTCAGAAAGTCAGCAGTTTCCCTACCAGACAATAATAGTATCAATTTACCATGGCCATTATAAGCATGAACACACACACAAGCACACACACACACACACACACTGTGAGTGATCCCTCAGTTAAAGACTTGATTTCATGAGGAAAGCTGGTGTGTAAATCTGAGCACTTCTATGCTCCAGTGCTCAACAGGTCAAAGTCAACATGTCCAGTATCTAACTAAACCACTACTTTTGTTTCCACCTAACTTACATCTTAAATTAAATTAACTGTCTGTCATAAATATGTCTTAAATATATTCTATAGTCTGCATCCCAAAATCTTACAGAAGTAAAGCCGATATTGTTTGTACATGGGGGAAATGTCCACACACACCTGCACCGCTGTGCTGCATCACCTAATTTATTAAGTGTATTATGTATAATGCAGATATAGCCAATTACTCAATTACTACTCGCCAATTAACTGTTGTGTAGGAGATTTGCTGTGTGTTCCCACCACAGTTTTACATGCAGTATACTGTAGATAGGCTATTTATATATATTTTAATGATTCCATATAGAACCGAAAACTGGAGCAGTTTATTTTAGGTTAAGAGAGTAAATAGCGTATTTTTACATCCAGCTTTATAACATGCCAGACCTTGTTCACATACAAGGTAGAAATGATGGACCGCAATGTTTGATGTGTGTGTGGTGGTGATTTGCATGTATGTGTGTTAGAGAAGAGGGGAGGGTGTGCGTGTGTGGCCTGCCCTCCCTACATCTCTAATCCCTGTAGTAGAGTGAAGATCATGAAAAGCCCTTTAGCCTGGCCAGCCTGCTACACTTCACCATATGTGAGATAAATGATCATTCTCATCATTTACTAAGGACCCCCCCCCCCCCAACCTCCCATCTCACCCTTTCTCTCTTCTAACCATCCACCCACACCTTTTTGTGTTGAGATAATTGTTGCTTTTCTGATTGAAAAGAGAGAAAGGAATAAAGGGCAATCCTACGTGACCAATTGCATTTCTACATAATTCCCTCATCTCCATGTCCCCCGAGAGATTGTAAAAGAGGTTACATCTAAAGTCTAATCCACAGCACATTTAAACAGTTAAACTGAGTAATTGTGTTTACTTCAGAAAAGGGCTGTTGCATGTTGGCCTCTCGTTTGCGGCTGACTTTTGTTTATAGCGAGTCAAGATCAGCCCCAGCCTGAATCATTTTATATGTTTAAAAGTATCCACTATCCATAAGAAAAGACATGTTCTGATAGTTTATGTTATTTCCCAGGATCTGATAGTGATAGTTTACTACAGCAAGAAGAAGCAGCGCTCAGTGGAGAGGGTCGACATCTTTAAGTACCTTGGGGTTCTGCTCACTGAGAACCTTACTTGGCACTCACATGTCAGCACTCTGGTCACCAGGGCGAGAAAGCGGAGTCAGCTGAGGAGATTTTGGGTTGCTCCAGTGATCCTAAAAACCTCTTGACCATGAACATTATGGTATGGTTTGGGAACTGTTCGTTAAAGGACCGTAAAGCCCTGCACGGGGCGATCAGTGGCCGAGCATTGTGTCAGATCTCCTCTGCCCTCCCCGCTGAACACCTACACAAAAACGTGGCTGGTCCAGAGCAGACCCTTTGACTTTTAGTAATTTTGTTCAGCTGAAAGAAGGCAGTTCAGGAGATTTATTTTATGTAAGGGTTAAAGTAGATATCCTGGTCAAAGATAACTCTGAGATTCCTCACAGTAGCCAATTATACGTCAGCTAGAGTAACTACATGATTAGATAACATGTGTCTGAGGTTAATGGGTCAAAATAGAATAACCTCTTTCTTGTTCCAACTTATAAAAATGACAGGCCGTCCTGTTCTTTATGTCTTTTAAACATTCTGGATGTTTGACTGATTAGTTTCACCTGGTTCACTGTAGTAGCATGTCATCTGCATAGCAGTGAAAATTACTAGCGTGTTTCCTTATAATATTACCTAAAGGAGATGTGTATAAAGTGAAAAGAATCAGTCCAAGCACAGAACCCTGTGGAACTGTGTGTGAAAACACAAAAGTCTGAAGTAGGTAAACTTCGCAAAGATGCCATGTTGCGGAAGCATCCAGAATTTTCTGTGTATGCCACCATGTAGCCGCAGGGTGGTCAGATTGCCCTGTCCACCACAGCAGTAACACCAGCGGCCAGTGTTAATTTTCAGTGTAATGTGGGAGGATTTTACACAACACTAAAGCCTGTAATGAAATCTACTTTAAGTTATTTCCCTCTACCTTTCTGTTTCCCTCTCATCTGTAGTTTGATGAAGGTCTTCTATAAGGCCACTGAAACCCTGCTAAGCCACACAGAGCTCTACAGGCTCCGCTAGCAGAGTGTCTGGCTGATCATTCCCCTCAAGTGCTGCAGCAGGACTTTGAAGTCCCACATTCATCTCTTTCTCTTCACTCCCTTCTCTCTCCGCGCCTGAGCACAACTAATACCATAATGATGTAAAGAGGTAGAGGAGGAGAGGAATTAAATTAGAGCACCGTCTTTCTCTCTCATTGTATTTAATGGCTCTTAGTGTGAGAGCTGTCAGGTCACATGGGATCTGTGAAGGAGCGACAGGTTCATTCTTTCTGCCATTCTGAAGAAAAGTTGAATGGAGAAGTGGATCATGAGAGAAAGTGTAAGTGGGATAAGAGCAAAGTAGAGAGATGTGAAAGGCAGAAAGAGAGTGAGAGTCGTTCTCTGGTTTTAATTAAAATACACTGAGGAATTCTTAACAAGCCTCTTCTTTCTGTGGCTGAGTTAAGAGCTTAATGTGTTGGAAAACTCATCTGGGAAGAGAGAGGAGCTGAAGAAGAGGATGCTGAAAGCAAACGAGAGGCTGTTTACAGATAAAGCCATTAACATGTCTTGTTAATCAATTAAGTCTTTCACGGGTAATGAAAAGGCTCATTAACTTCTGTTAAAAGGATGTGGGAGGCTTGGAAAGTGGAGACGGTTGCAGAATTGGAAAAGTGCTGAGAGGTCAGTGAAAAGAAAACAACAGTATGAGAAAATCTACCTTCTGCTCATTTAAAGTAGTATAAAGAATAATATGAAAGCTAAATGATGACATGATTGGCATGCAGAACAGTACACACTCTATTTATGCCATTTCTCCCTGTCTTGCCCCCAGCTGAGCTACTGATAATGGAGCATCTGTGAGGGCAGGTGCTTGAAGATCCCCTACAGACATATGAACATACTCTCCTTTGAATAACAATGTCTGTTATACAAATGTTCAGTAACCTTTTTGAAAATTCTCATCTTAAACCAAAGCCATTATGTGAATAGAAAATTCAGTTAACATTTAACAGCTGGACACATAAAGTTTCTCATGTCATTGAACATTATGTTACATTTTAACTAAACTGCCAACACAGATATGGTTTGTGGAGAACATGTTTTCTGTCAACATAATGATCATATGCTCAAGAAGGTTTGAGGAATCAACTAATATATCTCAACATAACTATGTTTTATATTGTTAGACTTTTATTATTCTCAGAGCTTTTGAAAGTGAGTTGTTCTAAGTTGTTCTATATATATATATATATATATATATATATATATATATATATATATATAGATAGATAGATAGCTTTCTATTAAAGTTATATATAATATATAATATAAATATATAATTACCTAAGACGGTCAATAAATTCCACAAATATATTTGGATTCTCTGTATTCCAGGTGATCTATTTACTATTACTATTTGATCTATTTTACAGTGCAGGAATATTCATTTGCATTTCTTTAATGTATATTTATGTAATTAACATAAATGTATTCATGTATTTGCAGTATGGTCTTTCTTTTTTTAGTTTTCTCCCCATCTCTCATTCTCCTACTTTGCTGCTCACTTCCTTGGAAAATGTGGTGAGTTAGTGGGAGTGTGTGGCCAAGATCTTTTCAGTCAAGAGACAGAGAGAGACTCTATAAAAGGGGCATTGAGGCATGCTGAAGACCAGAGAGTGATCTGCTGGCTTCTTCTACCTGAGAGGATACATGGATTGTACACACACACACACACACACACACACACCATACCAATGGGCTGTCAAGTGCAGTGAGATTGGCTGTGAGTGGAGCAATAACAATGGGCCCTTGGAGCTGCAGTGTGACCCCCAGGAGTCTATAATTCAGAAAGGGGTTAGTCTATCATTCACACAGTCGCACACACTCTCTGAACAGACTCACAGGAGCAAAACAGGCTGTTCATTATCACGGGGAAAGGCAGCAGGGAGAATGGAAAAGGGTGGTTAAAAGGAGAGAAAGGGGAGGGGAGAAAAGGAAACAAGAAAGTGTAAATAGGTTTCAAATGGGAGATGATGAAATAAAATAAGTCTCAATTTCTTTCTTTTCTCTAGAATCAAGAAACGACAATCAGAGCAGAGTTAGGTTCATCAGGACTATAGATCCCAGAGGATTTGTGTAACACAGAAGTGCAAAGAAAACTAGTAGGATCTCTTTATTGGTGCATGCACAAATAAACATCAAGAAGTGAAGTCAGTACTACTGGATTGATTCTGAAATGTTTCATTTTTGTATTATTTAGAATGGATTATACAATCAAAAACTGCAATGTATCTTTAGTGATATAGTGCAAGCTGTGAAGAATGCACACAAATTTGGTGATGATGATGATGAGTCACATGCTAGCAGTGTTGGTTAGGACACATCATGCGACATGTAGTTTTGGTTTATGTAACATACCATGACGTCAGACTCTAGATTTCTCTCCCATTTGACAATTTTCTTACTCTCTCTTACACTTCCTGTTTCTCTTGTCTTCTAATCATATCCTAGACTCTTAGGTATAATTCTATTGATCTATCCAGTCAACTTGTGTTGTCTGCCATTAGCTTACTGTGCAACTGAGAACACATCAACTTGTTCCAACTTATTCAAACAGCATCTAAATCAAACCATCCAGTTAAGACACAGATAGCAGCCTCGACTGTATGAAGCTCTCCATCTCCAGGCTGCAAAGATGCACTTCATGTTGCATCGAAACATTTACGAAACTCTGCTGTCTTGTGACAAAGATTTTGAAATGTGGAACTGAAGAGAAGTGAAACTTTAGGGGCAGTACAGTAAACACATGTGAACTCTTCCTGCAAAGCATGCTTTCATTAGAATGTTTGTATATTTGGAGACTTCAGGGAGAAGACAGTTTATAGCTGGATGGATTCCTCTACCTCAGCCTAAATATGAGCAGACACTTGTTCCGTTTAACCCTATGGGAGGATAATGTTAACTACTTCACTATGAGGGCTGATCTGATCTCCTGCACTGTGCCAGAATTACAACACTGCTACACAAAGACAATTATGGAGAACATATCATTTGACATTTAAACACCTTTGAGCATGATACTGAATCTACAGTAGGTGAAAAATCATATATTCTTACCATCCAGCTACACTGAGAAAGTCACTTGCTTTCTTAGTCTTTTCTCAGACAGAAAACCTTGTAGGCCAGCTCCACTTTGCAGCTTCCTCTGTTTACTTATTCTTTCCACACACGGACAAGAAATGTTGTTTTCTTGTTGGTGTGAAGATAAAACAAGCTGTGCAAGTTCCCCTTAGATCTGGACCATCCTCCCTTCTTCCTCCTCCTTCCTCTCCCCTCCCTTTCTGCTCAACTGAATAACCACTAAAGGTAAATTAGATCATAATGACCCTGTACCATCCATACAAAACCTGATTAGACATGCAACCCACTGCCTAATGAGCTGAAAAACTGCTCTGGGTATGTGTGTGTGTCTATCGTTGTATAACTTAACACTGTGAGGGCTGATTTGAGTAAGGACATTTTGGATGGTTTTCACAACTTCAGAGAGACAAGCCGAAATTATTAGGGAAAGTAATGTCAGTATAGTTTCTCCAGTGTGAGAAAGTGTGAGAAACACAGTTATAGTGTGTGTGTGGGTGTGTAGGCAACAGGTTCCACTGCTTTTGTTCTGGTGTGTTAAATGACTTCAAAAGTAGTGTCTTGAAGCAACAGTGTGTGTCGTGGTCAGCGTGCAGGGAAAAAGGCGTCCATATGCTACCGGTCAGTCAGCTCCATCACCCAGCCAGGAGGGCTGACCACCTGCCAATCAAAGAGAACTCACACAATACTGGAAGGAGGCGGCCTGAGCCAGCCCACATGCACACACACACACAAACACATACACACACTGAGAGAGGCACCGAGCCCCCCTGTGTGCATACATTTCCAAAAAACATACCATGAACACCGGGGTCAATATGATGACAAACAGGGAACTAATAGTATTATCTGTACTCTTACAAACACGGGCATCACGCATATTGACATAACAGTGTTATTCTAACATGCAGATCCCAGAGAAGACTGCAGAATGCTCACATCATGCAAACATGCAAAGTTGAAACCATGCGGTAATCAACAGCTGAACACTCACTGACAAACATAAAACTGTTGTCAGATACTAGCTCTATCAATAAACGAGCCACTAAACTGACAAACGACCTTAATCTAAAGTTAAAAAAACTAATTTGCTCTGAACATGTGATAAAATGTAGGGATGTCCCATATTATTGGCCTACCGATATTATCGGCCGATATCGGCATTAAAATGTAATATCAGAAAATATCTGTATCTGTGTTTACTCTTTTAATGGCACAGCTTTTACATACCATGCACATATTATACATCAAACTCTTCAGCTACTTCTCCTCTCTCTCAAAATCTGACAAATCTGAGGTATAGTTTTTGAGATATTTTTGTTTGTTTGGCACACCTTGCAATAATGTTTAATAATAATAATGTTTGCATGATAGGAGATATGTGATGTTAGTTGCCTAAAATGGTTTAGTTTTTTCTTTTTTTAATGAGGGGGGACCCCGCACATAATTGTATCGGTTTATGTCGGTACCAGAAATTTAGAGTTAGAATAATAATATGCTATAATCCCACAGATCCACTAGTACCTGCTTTCAGGCTTTTTACACACATTGAGTTATTCTGTCAGTTGTCAACAAGACGCTCTGCTCCATCCTTGACCTGAGTGTTACAAGGACATAATTCTTCTGCTTACTCAAAAACACAGACATCCCAGGCAAATCCTCCTAATGAGTGATACAAATAAAACACACACTTTCTTCCTAAAAACACAAAATCAATGCAGGAAGTGGTGGTTCTTTTGGCGAGAGTGCAACCTCTCGTGTTAAAATACATGCTACAGTGGTTATATTGTCCGAAAGTCCAAAGCTGGGCCTATAAGATGCAGACATTCAAATGTAGTTTTTTCTTTCCAACAATATCAATGAGCACTTTTGACATGAGATGCAACCAATGGATCAACAAACTTTGATGATTCAAACATACTCATAGAGCTACAGTATGCTGTGGAAAACTGTTGACAGCAACGGCCACGATGTGTCAAATATGCAGTAAAAGAAAGGGAAGACATGTTGTGTTGGGCTTCCTGCTCTAGGACAGAATAAAATCTAATCAACATTTACTACTAAAGCTCTTACCACAGCTCAAGTTGTGCAGTGAGTTCCCAGTAGGACCTTCTGTGCACCTCCATTTGCTTCATTTCCAAGCACTCGCATTAATCTTTTGTAATAACACTTCAGTTCTCTTGCTCGTCTATGCACGACGCTGGAATCGTGTTTATCTTTTCAAACGCTAGAGAAGTCATTCACTGACAATCATTCACTCCAGCTCCACTACAAATCAAAGCCTCTTAATGATACCATTCTTTTGACGCTGAAATTGAATCGTTGGTAATTCTTTGGGAAACGTTTGGCACATTTGATTAGGAGATTAAAAAAAACCCTGAAATTTGGTAGAAGAAGAAAATAAGAAAAGCGGCTTTGCTGGGTGTTTACAGATTTCAATTGTGTGCGCTGACAGAGGGCAGGGTGTGTGGTCGAGGTCTTCAAGAGCCACTTCACAGTCACGCAGGATTGGAGTTCTGATCTGCTTAGATCAGTGCACTGACAAAACATCTTTTCTGCGCAGCCACATATTAAGGCTTGTACGCTTGGTTTTGTAAACTAACCAGTGCTGAGTTATGAGTCTGCATTATGTCACGTTAAAGGAATTTCAAAAGGCTTGGAAAAGTCTTACAATCAACAGCTAATAACAGACGTGTCAGTTGCGAATAAAACCACATTTTCTTCCGGAATAGTCTGGGAACTCAGTGCAGTCTTCCCATGCCCCGAGGACACTGGGTCCTGACCCAGTGTGCGGTCTGATCAGTTGGCCTCAATCGGCACTTAAGAGTCACTGAAATTACAAAAAAAGTCTATGTTTGCAGAGAAAAGCTGCAACGTCCAAATCTTTTCACTCTGAAGTTCCCATAATAGAATACTGTAGAGTTAGCAGGTAGACTGAGGATGGATACTGAGTCAACAGAATAAAAGCCCAACACCAGAAAGGCTTAGGTGACTTCAGACACAGTATTAAGATTCTTTACTTAATTAAAAGTATTATTGTACTAATAGAAAAATATTCTATAAAAAATAAAAGTAATGCATTACAAATATTGCTAAGTATGAAAATAAAAACTCAGTTAGCCAAGCAGCAATTACTGGAGTCCGCGAGGGCACTCACCTTAAAACTCTTAATTAAGCTCATTACAAAATAGAGCTTTGACATAAGTCCCTTCTTTTCAAGTCCATGTCTAACAATATTACCACTATTTCGATACTTTGCGATACTCTTCATCTACAAAATTCACAACTGTACCAGATATTTTTAGCAATGAACTTGACTAACTTAATTTTAGCAGCTGAGTTTAAAGGTATAGTGATACTAACCATCTTCTATTATCTGCACTTTATTGTAGGCAGTGCAACATTTGACAACAAGAAGGTGCTCAGCAGATACTGATACTACCATGTGTGTCTGTGTGTGTGTGTGTGTGTGTTCATACTTTTTCAGGGTCGAGCTGACATAGTCTCAGCTTCCACTAAGACAGCAGCAGGGATTAAACATAGTCTTTGTTCGGTTTTATTTTTATAAATAATATGTACTGTATATTTTCGGTCACTATTACTGTGTGTCGGGGTTAGCTGCTGATCCTTGAATAATTTCTCTTATTCTCTGTATGTCTGCCTGCAGTGCTTCATTGTGAGGCTCAATCTTGAGAGCAGCCTGGTAGTCTTGTAGCCCTGAGAAAACATACAAAAACTAGATCATAAGAGTATGTATGCGGTTACCTGTTCAGACATTCATGTATTAAAGTAAACTAAATATGCACTTGTACAGTAAAAATGTTGTGTAACCAAATCAAAAACACAAACTGTTCAGACCTTCTGCATAGAGCTGCAGATGGCAGAAAGCAGACCCTCTGCGGACACTGGCTCTGGCTCTGGCAGCTGCATTGGCAGCAACTGGTGGAGTTAACAGATCAAGTGCCTGCAGAGACATTGGCAGAGGTTTTTGTTTAAACATTTCAGCTTTTAGACATCATCTCACAGTGAGCTAAAGAAATAGAGTGTAGCTCTTTTTTGACTATATTAAATAGCTGTGGCATCACACCGTAGCAACATACATGTCTGCGAATTAAAAGAGTCCAAGTGACATCACTTTATCAGCATTAGTCTTGTTGCACATTTGTGGCTCCCCCTAGAGTCAGAAAAGCTAACTGCACACATAAATGGCCCAGTTGCCAGGTTTAACCTTAGTCTTTCTTGCTGGAAGGCAGGTGTCTTAACCACTCCACCACTTCTACTTTGCATAGTTTGGAACAGACAAACACAGATTATATATAACACACAGACAGTACAAACCTGTGAGGAATCCTCAATGGCCTTGTGAAAATTTCTTAACTTCAGGTGACATGCAGCCCTGTTCGAATACAGAGCTGGGATCTTTCTGTTGAGCCTGATAGCCAGGTTGTAAGCATTCACTGCACTCAGGTAGTTCCCAGTCGCAAAATATGTGCTGCAGGAAAGACTCAATGCAGTGATTCCACAAATCAGAAAAATATGCAGATGAGTACTTCAGACTTGACTTACTCTCCTTTATCCTTTAACCAGTCAGGGTTCCTGTGCTCCTCCTTTAGGTCCTTCAGCTCTTCAATGTCTGCATTTACTGCACGTCTGGCTTCAGCTTGCTTTTTGAGCCACTTGTTGATTCAAATGTAAAATATACAAACTTAGTGGAAACTCAAGTCACAAGGCTTATGATTAATTCAAGCTATCGAAAAAACTCCATTGAAACAGAAATGTTATTTTGTGGAAACGTCTCTAGACTGTTTTTATGCTGATAACGTTAAGAGTCAAATGTGTTTGCTTGATTGATTTTAACATAGGATGGAAGTCACAGCATTTTGCTGCATTTCCTCTCTCTGCTGCAATTCACAATTTATTTTTCACAATTTCTCTTTCAATCACATTTGGACCTGAACTAGACATTAGGCTATTAGAGGGTAATTACTTGTTTAGTTGTTACTAAATTATGTTTTTACTTTCTCAGTAACCTAGTAAATTACAGTACACTTATTACAATTACCCAGTAACTGTTCCACAATGTGAATAAAATTGTAACCATTTAGTGTGAAATTATTATTTTATAATTTCACACTAAATGGTTACAATTTTAATTAAATGTTGATATAATAACCTACAAAAAAATATATTAAAATTATGTGTCAAACAAGTTTGAAATTTTAAACATTTTATTATGAGGTAATTTTCCTAGTTTATTGTATCTTAACAATAAAACATGTAATTGAAGGAAAATTGTGGTTAATTAGTAAATTTGATTTTTTGTAATACTTGGTGGAATATTATCTCAATAGTACACACATTTCCATGTAAATATATAAACATTTCAAACTTATATCTTATAATTTCATTATAGTTATATTTCGTTAAAGCCAAATTTCTAGGTAATTATTTCCAAATTGTATTTGTGCATATTCTGGAACAATTACTGGGTATTACCCAATTCTATGTGGTGTATGCTCAGGAGGGTCTGAAAGTGTTTTTAATGAAAAAATACACAAAGAAATCAGGAGGAGGTCCAGTATTTTTTCACAGCACTGTGTTTTGGCCTTGTTGCCTTTACAGAGCTGTGACTGATAATAACAATGACTCTGTGCTGTTCGAGTGTCCCAGTAAATCATGCCATGTGACAGAGAGTCATCATGTACAAGCAACAACACCTATGCTTTCCTCATGTCTATTCAAAAAGTAGAGGTGGTGATAGTATCAGCAGCACAGCACTCATAGAAAATGTGTTTTCCCAGCAGGATTATTTTTCCTAACATATGAGTGATTCCCAGTTGTTGATACTGATCCTGGTTAATACACCAGAACACTGCAGACAGCAAATGAGAAGATGCACAGCTCTCACCTCCTCCTCCTCTTGCACTCTGGATTCTCTGAGGGCTGTTGGGAAAACTCTCGGGGTAAAAGTGACTTGAATGTTTCCAGTGAGTCTTGGAGCAGGCAGGCCGGCTTGTTTTTTCTTGCACTTTGCTTCACTTTTTCCTCTTTGATCTAAGCACAGGATGATATTTGTTAACATATCATAACCATACCATAAACTAGTTTATCAGACGTCACACAAGAAATGACTGACTCAGTCTGACACCTCCTGCACCTGAACATCCATGTTCCTGCTTGTGTGTCACAGCCTTCGTTTGGCTCTGGAGCTTAACTGTGGCTTCTTCCTCTGCTTCGAGTCTCTGGCTCAGCTGCCACGCTGCCAGCTCTGCTGTGGTTTTCTCTCGCTCTGTGTCTTTCATTTTCTGGATGCTGTCTCTTTCTTCCTTTTCAAGCTAGATCAAGCAGAACATTTTACAAAGTGTCTTCATACGTGTTGTTCATATTTCAGAGAATTGAGATGCGAATTATTAGCATGTTACCTTCATCATTGTCTCCAGTGCGTATTTTTTCTCTGCATGTTTTTTCTCTGCCTTGGATCTTGACAGTGAAGAAAGCTTATCCTGGTATTTCAGCAGAGCCTGTTGTCTGATCTCCTTTTTTTTCTCTTTATCATCTGTAAACACATTAAATCAATCATCACAAACTTACAAAAAGTGTTCACCTCTGATTGGACAGTTTTGGTGACCTTTGTCCAACAACAGCCCGACAGAATTAATGACACATTTAATTTAAATGCTTATTATATTTATTGTATTGTGTCATTCTCCACACTCCAGACACCTGCTGGCCTGCTGATGATGTTATTATTGATCAGTGTGTAGGAGTCATTTATTTTACTTTCAAGAGACATTTTATGATACACTGAAAAGCAGTGTAAAAGTTGAGCTGTTATGTCAGTTTAAATGTACAGGGGGTTAAGGTGAGATAATGATGTCCAGCCTGATACTCACTGTGAGGAACAGCGAAAGGTCAAAGCATGATTTAACATAAACAATGTAATTTTATAGGAAAGTTAAAACACAATATGATGCCACCACACACAGCATCACAGACATCATACACACTGAGACAGATATTAAGGCACCAGGTCAGCTACATGATCTTACTTGTTGTTATCATCAGATACTCCCACACTTTATTTGTCCTCTTTGGCAAATGGATGACCACAACTCCATTTCCAACCTTTGCTGTGCTTCTGTCGTCATCAACAGGTTCAAACAGGAAGGCTTCGAATAGATATGGTGGAAAATGCACCTGCAGAAAAAAAATAGAAAACAAAACCATCTTAATTCATTTGCTTAGACCTATATCTTTGTATGTAAATGCTGTAAACTCCAGCATATACAGTAAACTTTTCCAGATGAGGCATCACAAAGTGCTTCACAATGCTTCACAGACAAAAGCAAAACAGAGCAAAAAGAGACAGATATAAGAACAATAAAAAACATAGCGGTATGGGAAAGTTACAATTTCAGTCATGTGAGTTGCTCAGTTATTGTGTGTGTGTGTGAGTCACATCTCATCTTACAGCCATACTGTGTTTGGAGCTCACCACCTAAGTGTAAGTACAATTCATTTATACATATTTAAGCATCTGCATCTTTAATCACAGCACAAAAGTGACTTTGATGCGCATGTGGTACTTTAAGATATATACTATAAACTTGTGTCTATGCATGTGGTAAATATCGTGCATACATGGAAATATAGCTTGTGCAATCATTTCAAAATCATTTAAGATACAAAATGTGTATTAAATATAACTTTATTCATTAAGGGCGGCATAATAGCTCAGAGGGTAGAGCAGTCTTCTTCCTACCCAAGGGTAAGTGGTTCGATTCTCAGTCCCAGCAACCTGCGGTTGAAGCTCACCTACCTCTTGAAGCTCATGGAGAGAATGGCAAGAGTGTGCAAAGCAGTAATCAGAGCAAAGGGCGGCTATTTTGAAGAAACTAGAATATAAAAGATGTTTTCAGTTATTTCACCTTTATTTGTTAAGTACATAACTTCACATGTGTTCATTCATAGTTTTGATGCCTTCAGTGAGAATCTACCAATGTAAATGGTCATATGGTCATGAAAATAAAGAAAACATTGAATGAATTGAATGTGTCCAAACTTTTGGCCTGTACTGTATGTGATTAAAGAATGAATGGAACCATAAGCTTGTATTTTACAAGTGATGAAAGTTAGAGTTTAGCAAATTACCCAGCAGGTGGTGGTGCACACTACAAAGTAAAAGTTTATTGAGCCTTTAATTTGAGTTGCGTAAACGTTTTATTTTGAAGAACGGAAGTGCGATACCGGATATGCTTTTAGCGGTGATGTGACCATCTACAGTAATTGGTTCATATGATCTACGCTTAGAAAGACAATAAATATAGATGTTATAGATAGTGTACGATTCTAATAGAAAATTACCACATTGACGTTGGCTAACGTTAAATTAGTTTAGCATTTACGTGTGTCATTGTTCACAAAGCCACATAACTCGCGTTCACTTACCTTCACGTATTCGTCTGTAGAGAAAATGTCCACTTTCCCAACGTTCGCACCTTTTAAGGGCAAATTTATGTAAACCGTCGAGTCTGTCTGTGTCCATGAGTAGTCTGTCACTAGTAAAGGCATGTTCCGTACAGTTCATTTAAGTCAGTGTCAAAATGTCGACGTTTTCAGGCTTCCAACAAACTTCCAACAAAGAGTCGTCGACTGATTCCACTACACAGTTGCGTCTTGTTGCTGTGGTGACCACAGACGCAGCGTGCTGCCTTCACGTTTATTGGACAAATCGGAATTGAGATTTCTAATGCCTCGGTACCTGGAGGCAAGTTGGCTTTCGATTCATCTTCAACTTCGGACTTGTGAGTTAAAGGGAGTTGAAGGGATAAGATTTCTTGGCTTGATCTTTAATTGTTACAGCACTTAAACTTGTAAAATGTGTACTATATTAAATCTCGATCAGATTAATTACAATAAGATAAGATACGATAATCCTTTATAAGTCACACAAGTGGGAAATTTGCATTGTCACGGCAGAAAGTGGACAGTACAAAATAAAAAGCAGCAAAAATTTAAAGAACAATAGAATAAGAACTATATAAACAGTACACTATAAAAAAAAACAATCTAAAAATATAAATATGTATGTTTGTGTTGAAAAATATAAATGTCTATATATGTAAACTTAGATAAAACAATCTGTATGTACAGAGAGTATATGTATGTATATATGTACAGAGATATTGCACATGTAAAATAAAAGATTGTTAAATGAAATATGTTTTAATATTATTAATAATTTAAAATAATTTTTTTATGTAGAAACTTTCAAACCAAAATAACAAGACTGTAGTCATCATGGGGCTTATATTTATAGCAAATTCTAAATTAAACTCTTCATTGTTTAATGATGAGTGATTAATGTTCAGTGGGGAGATGATAAATCCCTTTGCCAAATACCTGAGGGAACTTTGGGACTCTTTAGCAGCTACATGCTTCACAGTACTCACCAGCTGGTTAAGTTTTTAAGTTTGTCTGTGCGATGGGTAAGTAGTGGATAGTGTACTTATTCAAGTTTTCTGATTGAAAACAGTTGCCCAATGCAGCTGGAAACACATCCGATTAGTGTGAGGAGTATTCTGATCTAAAACAACTCCAACAAGTCCTCAAACTAAATGTCAAATGACAGTATTTGTTACTGCACAGAATTTTCTGATCTCATCTCATCATATGTCTTCTAAAACTGGGGAAACATTGTGGTTTATGTTAAAATGACACTACAATAATTTTTTCGTTGTCAAGGCCTTCTTGCCTGTCTCCTGCTATTCTCCAACCTGCCACCAGGTGCCCCTGTACAACCAATAGTAGGACTGACTCTAATGTTACCTAAGCCAGTTGGACCAGTCACTGTAGTTTAACATGAACATATGTAATGTAATGTCTTTTGACATACTATACTGATCCCAATAAAGAAATTGTTGTTGGACACTGGAAGTCAAACCACTGATCCTACTGTAGATCATCATGTTGCTAAGTATCTGTTTGTTGCCTGGGTGAGGATATGTTTCAAGATCATTTAAAAGTTGCACAAAGCATTCACTTTCTGAGATACCTGTTGACTATAAGTAGGACTAGAGGACCTAGATACAGAAGTAAGGCTAACGGTTGGACTGTTGAGCAGGCCGTGGCAGTCAGAATAAGCTGCCATCCAAGACCGAAATAGAGCACAAATTAAAACACAAGAAAACTTCGAGGCACAAGTGGTCATGACCAACTCTTTTCGGCATTTAGGTGAGTACAGGCACTAGAGGCAGTAGTGGAAACCAGGTGTAATCCGGGACAGCTCAAATCAGAAGGGAAGATAGGTAGAATACTTTATTAGATGAATATTTACTGTAATTAGCAGATAGAGTCTGGGTAACTTTCAGTAATGACAGAAGTAAGGAGCTCCTCTCATCACATTAAATAATGATGATCCTTAAAAGGAAGAAGATGAGGTCTCTAAGAGAGAGAGAAAAAGTTCATCTCCACTAACAAAGTGGACAATACTCAATGCTGTCGCACCTCTGAAAAAGAAGGAAGTTAATCAGAGGTTAGCACTATAGTACAATTCACATATTTGTACCTTAAAGCAAACATCACGAAAGCTAGAAAGGATGTGGCGCTCCACTAATTCAAGTGAATCCTGCGTAGCCTGGAAAGACGGCTTAATAGTGTATAAAAAATAGAGGAGAATAAGAACAACCCCAGGTTTCTTTTCAGCACTGTAGCCAGGCTGACAAAGAGTCATAGTTCTGTTGAGCCGAGTATTCCCGTATCTCTTAGCAGTAATGACTTTATGAACTTCTTTACAAGTAAAATCCTAACGGTTAGAGACTAAATTGATCAGACCCTTAACTTGACAAGGAGAGCATTGCAGTAATCAAGATGAGATGTTTTAAAAGCATGTATTATTGAGTATAGTATTGATTGAGTCTCTAAAACTAACCCTACAAAGTTTAATTGCACTGTTGTAGTAAGTGATTTCATACAGCAAAATCAGATCAGTCCACATCTTGGTGGACATCTGGGTAAATTCTGTTGGTGCGTTCAGTATCAACATGTTTGCAACTTGTCATTTACGTTAATTGTTTACACATCCACATTATGTTAAGGGAAAACGTAATCTGGTTGCTACATTGCCCACAAAAACATATTAGTGATTACAGTTTAAATGGTCTGCACTTATATAGCGTTTTTCTGCCTATTGGTACTCAAAGCCCTTTACGCTGCTTCTTATTCAACCATTCATGCACACACACTCACACACCGATAGCAGTGGATCAAATAACTGCAATGTCAACTGTATGTACTATAATGACTTTACCTTACTTTACCTTACTTTACTTTACTTTACTTGGCAGACACTTTTATCCTAAGCGACTTGCAAGGAGAAGACACAAGAAATTACCATTCGGTTACTACAAACTAAGAGCCCTGATAAGACCTAACATGCTAGGAATTGTTAAGGGCTAGACAGTTTTTTTTTGTAAGTATGTGTGTGTGCGTGTGTGTGTGAGTTAGACTCATTTAAAATACTTTTTAAACAAGTGAGAACAACTAGAAACACAAAAACTGGTTTCTTGACTACTCTCCCATTCCTGATTCCAGGTTTTTTTCAGGCTATGGAAGGATCAACTGGCATCCACATAAAGCTGACAAATGTGGAGTCAGGTCCTTGCTGGACTATTTCCGGCGTCTCAAAGGGGAAACTCTGAGAAACTTCCATTATATTTTGACAGGTCCTCCTCTCCTATTTACGTCCTCGACCTCTCCAGAGTCTTCTACAGAGATCATACTCAGTATTTGTCACTTTAGCCTAAATAAGTTGTTAATATTAGTTTTTTATACAGTGTACATATTTTCCATATCTTCTAGTTGTATTTTATGAAGAGACAGAAAATATATATACATATATGTATATTAGTTATAATAGCACTGCCAAAATAATGGGATTTTTTCTACTAACCTTTGAAGAAAACTCCACTCTCTGATTAAGGAAACTCTTGTTAAAGGAAACTTGAACATGACATAATACTGTATCACCACATATCATGGTAACAAAGAAAGTTTCCATTTTTACACAGTCTATAAACTCTTTCATGTCTTTTCATTGACATGGCAATCAAAGAGATAAACACAAGGCCAATGGTTGTTTTGTGGCATGGATAGTTTATTGACTTGCTTACATAATCAAGTCCAGCTCCAACATCTGATCATGTCCCCTTAACATCCACTTATAAAACAATTTGGACAATTTATTCTTGGCAGGCTTTTATTAATGTAGTCTGCTAATGTGTCACTGCCCTTGAGACCTGTAAGCTCCTTTCTTTCACTTCAGTAAAAATGATACTATAGACATCGAAGGTGCTTTCCAGGTAAAAAAGGTAGGAAATCTGTTACTGTGCTTTTATAAACCAGCGCAGATTAGTAATATGGAGTCACACAAAGCTTTTTGAAAATACTTCTCAATAAACATGATAAAGTGATTTATTAGAGCATTGACTGGCTTGCAAGAGAACAAATTCAGTTTCTGTGGTTCACAGCGTGGATAATCTTTACAGCATTCTATAATATTAACATGTTTGTAAGTTAATATAAGTTAGTTTAATTAAGCCTAGTGGAGTTTATTACAGTACATACAGTTGACATCACAGTTATTTGATCCACCGTTATAAAATAAAATGATTGATGTGTGTGTGTGTGTTTTGTGAAAGCACATTTGAATCAACAAATACTGTACTACACAACAGTGATGTGCAGATAGTCAGTCCAGTTACCAGAAAAGTGTGTGTGAAACTCAAATACTGCCAAACTAGCAGATGAAATATACCATCATATCATATATATCATTTGCAGATAGCTGCAGTAACCTGAATGAATTTTATATGTGCTTTATGACTGTGCTTTACAGTTTTGTGACTCTACAGGGACATTCATAAAATGGTCAGATTATGGTGCCTTCTGTTGAAATTTAACTACACAACGGAAAATGCAACTCATCCTTTACACAACCTCAATACTCAAGTAAGAGTGCCACTTCAAATTCTTTACTCAAGTTGAAGTACATCCTTTAAAAATACCTAAAGTGAAAAGTACAAGTACTCCACTAAAGAGACTGTGTATTTTAAACAATAAATAATTTTGATGCTGATGATATTAGAAATGTGCAGGTCAGGTCCACATCTATTATTATTAAAACTTTCACGTGTGAAAATTAAGGGTAAGAATAAAGCCTAAAGTCACCACAGCAAATTACTGTGAAACAGAAACAGATTCTGGTTGTAAAGGTGAAGCAGATAATAATTACTTTATGTTCTGACAATAGCTTCATCCTTAGTTGTACATCAGCATGTACTTGTTGATTCTATTTGTTATCTGCAATAGTAACTAGTAAATACCCAGCTAGAAAGGATTGTTCCCACCACTTTCAGTAACATTTCCTACTAGTTCTGCAATTTTACAAACAAAACATTAGTTGAAAAGATTATATAAATGTTCTAAGGACATTTGTGAATGCAATGGTTTTTTTGGAACATTGCAGCAATATTGTCTGTTTAACGAAACTAAAACATTCTGGCTGCAACATTTGGACAACCTTCTCAGAACATTGTCTATGTCTAAGTTTTTAGATAACATTCAGACAATGTTAATGATAAAACAATGGTAGAACATTTTAAGAACCTTCTGAAAACATCTTCAGTGGAATGTTCCTTAGATAACATTCAGAAAATGTTAATTATTAAACCGAACCGTGTTTGACCTTGGCCTGCCTCTGGACCTTAACCCTGGATTTCCCCTCTATCCACCTGGTACCTTGAGTACTCCTCCCTTGTCTCTCTGTTCTTGCCCCCTCCCCTCCTGGGGCTCTTCCTGGACCCCCCGTCCATTGGTTATGTGCTTCTGGAACTTTGTCTCTCAGCTTTGTGTGCACACAAAGAGGATACTCTGTGGGGGCACCCCTCTCTCTGGATCTCCCCCTCTCTCTCTGCTAACTACCCAGATCAGGGTCATTGTGTGGACAAAAATTGAAGGGGACAGGAAGTAGGCAGTGGGCAGCAGAAGCTAGCAAGACTAACATGCTAACTGAGTTCAAAATTAAACAGTGTTTTATGAGACATTTGACTGATATTAACCTCTGTCACTGTCCTCACACTCACTGAACCATCTCTACTGCTTGCATTATAGTTACAGCTGTTATGCAAGCTATGAAAGAGGAATTTACTATAAAGTGTCACTTGCTGAGTCAAAGGTCAGCACTGCCAAAAAGCAATAAAGGTTGATGACCAAGACAAATAAACTCAATTAACATTTGCAATTAACTTTGGTTCACATCGGTTTTAGACTGTAAAAACGATACCTAGTTATTGTTGGTTATTGTTATTAAAGTTTTCAAATTAATCTGACTCAAAAATAAGGCTTTACCTGTGTTTACGAGGTAGTAATAAACTGTAATAATTGGACTAATGTCATGTTTTAATCTCTGGAATAAGTTCTCATGCAACTGTAAATGTAGAAGTCACAAAATATATCACAATATACATCTGAAAGCATAGGCAGCATGGAAGTGTAGTGGTTAGGGCTGTTCCCTTCCAGCTACAAGGATCCGGGTTCAATCCCCAGTTGGACATGTGCCTTATGTGTAGAGTTTGTATGTCCTCTGTGTGGGTTCTCTCCACCATCCTATGTTTGGTGAATCTAGCACTACATGCCACTGAAGGAGTAATTATTTTAATATTACATATTATACAGCATTGAAGTTACATAGTTATTCTAATTGGCTGAACAAGTAAATCCAAGTTGGCAGAACTTCTGGCAACTTGAACTTGAAAACCTCAGTTAAGTCAACAACAGCTTGTAAAAGTTGAGAAAACTCAAAAATCTATCGCATGATGTTGCCTTGAAATTTTTTTGAACTTTTTCTTTTTTAGAGTGTAGTCACTTTACATGTTTTGTTAAAGAGTTTTCGAATAAAATACATCTTTTTATAGTATAAACTATCTATTGAGTTCGACATCAATTTCTTTAGCCCAAGCTTTCTGTTCAGACAAGATGGATTTTCCTACAAGCAGACATGGACATGACACAGATCATTGTTAAGAAAATGTTTTTTATCATTTAGTTATTCAACAGGAGTCTTTACTGACAATCTCAAAATTAAAATGCAGAAAATCTTAAATCTTAAAAAAAGTGCTTAAAATGAATGAACTAAAGAAGAGTTAACCCTTTGAGAAAATCTATGTTTGTACACCACTATATGGAAAGACCACTGGTCCTTGCCTTACAAGAACGTTAAAAAATTACTTTCCAGATGTGGTGGACAAACATAGGTTTCATGGGTGTTCAAGGGTCACTGCCCTGAATATCTACTTCAGCTCAGTGTTTTTATATGTAATATAATAATATATTACATAGGTTTGGACCTTTTCCAAATAAAACCTAAAATCTGTGATTTGTGATTTGCTAAACAGTTATTGACTGTTTATGAAAAATGTTTCTTTGAGTAAATTTGATTATATTAAGAATATTTAATCATCAAGTTACACTGATTCAAATATTGAAATTAATGACAGGTAAGAGCACGGTCATTGGGTATAAAAGGAGCATTCACCAAAGGCTCAGTTTGTGTAAGTAAAGACATGTCAAGGGGAAATTGAAACCATTTTAAAGAGAATATTTCTCAATAAACTATTGCAAAGAATTTAATTTATAATTTTAGTCACACCATTATATTGTGAAAATATTCATGGACTCATGGACACTCATGAGGTGTGTATTTACAATCTCACAGTTAATGTATGACCTGATGATTAATGGGAGGGAAGCTGTTACCCCTGGCTACATATAGAAGCTCACCTTGCACTCTTGCATGCACTGTCTCTGTGTAGGACTCTAACAAAGACAACCAACATGGGGAAAGGTTTCTTCATCAGTAAATCTGTTGGGATAGTGGGTGTTGTTATAGGTGCAGGTGCCCTGGCTACCATCATAGCTCTTTCTGTTGTTTACTCACAGGAGAAGGCTAAAAATAATAATCAGGTCTCACCAACGGATGGAGGATCAACATCTACATCTACATCTACATCTACACCTACACCTACACCTACACCTACCCCTTCCAATGAACCTTGGGACAAATATCGGCTGCCCAAGAGCCTGGTGCCGGAGTACTATAATGTGACCCTGTGGCCACGTCTGACTCGAGATCCAGCAACTGGACTCTACATCTTTACTGGTAAGGCCTTACGACTGTACTCATTTCTCATCCCATGGGCAGTGAATTGCTGTTCAAGTAGTGGTATTCATAGATTCATAGATAGATTCATAGATTCAACTTTATTGTCATTACACATGTACAAGTACAGGGCAACGAAGTGCAGCATTCATCTCCCTTTTCCCTCAGTGTCTTAATTTCAGTTCAAATACATTGTAAAGACCACACACAAAAATTCACCTTAAGATTGTCAGTTTGCTCCTGATCTCAGCAAAGCAGAGCAGTATTCAGAACAGTGTGTGCTTACTAACTTGCTTTCTAGCTAGTCTGGGCTAGAGTTATTTAGAACATTTATATTATTTTTATTTTAAACATTTATTACAACACATAAAATTATTAGCTTTTTAATTTTCCAGACTGTCTTGTAATCTTCCATGTGAATTTTTTTTTTTTATTAGACAAAAAAATGGAACTCATACTAATACTAATACTAATACTTTGAAATAGTTTTAATGAGTCACTTGACTAAAGCACTCATCAAGATGACTCAACCTGTATACAAAAAGTAATTTAAAAAATTAAAGCTGGTATTTAGATTTGCACCAGCCATTGTCTTTGTCAGTTGCTACAATCAGAAAAACTCTAATTTGAACGAATGAGTCAATGCTGGGTAGACCTGAGGTTTCTCACTACTGATGATCATGTTTTTCATACTGTTTCAGGTCAATCCACTGTGGGGTTTGTGTGTGTTGAAGAGACTGACCTGATCCTTATCCACTCCCATAAGCTGAACTACACAAGTACTTACAATGCCTATGGGGCAAGGCTCACAACTCTCAATAGTAGAGAAACCGCCCCCTCGATCAAGTCCATTTGGCTACAGCCTGAGACACAGTACCTGGTCATACAGCTGGATAATAAACTGATCAAGGGTGAGAAGTATGAATTCTCCATTGAATTCACTGGAGAGCTGGCTGATGACCTAGGAGGCTTCTATAGGAGCGAATACAAAGAGGATGGAGTGACAAAGTATGTGCATTTGGTGTCACATTGTACGTCTTGAAACATTCTAAATATAATACAATACTAAGACTAAGAGTAGAAAGCATTTGCAAAAACAAACGCCAGTGTTAAAAAATTAACTCACTGGGAGGAATATTCTTAACACATAGCACTTTCTGAATCATTAATTGATTTTGTTCAAATTTGTTAGGGTTAGGGCTAACCTTCTTATGTCACATTCGAGTTCACATTTTATAGGAGCAAATGTTAAACATCAGTGCTGTTCTCAATATATATAGTGAATGAGCATTTGTTTTTTCAGTTGAAGTGCAAAAAAAATATTACTGTTTGCCAAAAGTTTTAAAGCCATTTTAGAGGAACAGTCTCACTGTTGAGTAATCTGACTTCATCAGTTTGGTTGTTTTCAGGCCTTCGCTCCATAAGGTTGGCTGTCTTAAGACAATATAAAATGTCAGCCTTTCAAATTAATCACATTCATTGGATATAGTCAAGAATTTTGGTTTTGGCAAAATCCCCCTTTTTACTTTTCTTCTACTGCAACCTTAAAGGAAAACTCAAAAAAGGCCATTAGAAAGTGGCCTTTAGTGGCCAGTATCAACAGGAGAAATTATGACAGTGAGTAAGACTTTTTTCAGTGTTCATAGGGGCACCTAACTGATAGTGAACCTATTCTAACCTATGTTAAGTTGACATCAACAATGAAGTAAAAACTAAGCTTCATGTATCTATTTCCTGTCAGGGTTGTTGCTACTACTCAGATGCAGCCAACAGATGCCAGAAAAGCTTTCCCCTGTTTTGACGAACCAGCTATGAAAGCAGTTTTCTACATCACTCTGATCCATGACCATGGAACAATTGCCCTCTCCAATGCTGAGGAAAGCGGTTAGTCACACTATGGTGATATTCAGGGACTTTAGTTACAGACAAACTCAGTTGAATGTATGAGGAATGTTGGACAAAAATATTTAGGGTGCTAAGTCTCAGTCTGTGGATACCAAGATGTAGTAGTATGGCATGTTTTATGGCATGTAGAGCATTTTTTAATTTGAATGTTATATATGCATAATATTTAAATTAAAAAATAATAATAAATGTATTTTCTTGTCTATAGAATCAACCAACGTCACCATTAAAGGCCAGAATCTGCGGATGACGGTTTTTGAGCCAACTAAGAAAATGTCCACCTACCTGCTGGCGTTTATTGTCAGTGACTTTGACTTCATCAACAGCACCATCGATGGAGTTCTGGTAATTGATCCTGTGTTTTCTAATTTTATAGAGATCTGATAGTTCCATTTTTTCAACACTGGCTGTTTGATAAATTATGTCATTAGATTTTGGCTAATTGTTAGGCTATGTACTGTAAATAAAGTTTTGCAAATAGTAAAAGCTAAACAAATAGTGCCTAGAGCAATCACGTGTTCACATTAAAATGAGCTGGTTTGATAAACTTACCTGTTTATGAGACACATACCTGAGGACCTGTTTAAATAAATTTTTACTTCTCAAATTTTTACTTCTCAAAATCCTTATGAGACAAAAGGTCTCATATGTAGTTATTTTAAATATCTTTCACTTTGGAGACATGGGGGCCCTTTTATCCATATGTTGCCAGGAACCCGTTTTCTAATGATCCACACAACAATCCATTTAGCAAGCTTCATGCTCTCTAGTTAGCAATTAGCAACAAACAATTATTTGTTTATAGATCATTATTCAATAAACTAAGTCATTTTGGTGTCTTTGAGTGAGTACAAACTAACCTAATTACTTAAAGTCACACTTTAAGCATTGTCAGTTATGATGCTTGGTCTGAAGCAACACCAATCCACTTCTATGGTTTAGTTAATGCTATTAAATTGTACAGAAATGTGTGTAATGACATTGTGTGATGATTTTTATTATGTGATGTGGGTTTAGATCCGTATCTTTGCCCGGAAGTCTGCTATTGCTGCTGGCCAGGGAGAGTATGCCCTTAACAAAACTGGACCCATCCTTAAGTTCTTTGAGAATTATTACAATTCCAAGTACCCTCTGCCCAAATCTGGTAAGTTCCCCACACATGATCATCTAGATATGATTAGGTTTGATTTAAAGACAGAGAGCTACAGAAAATGAGCCATGATCTGAATGGTTACAGTTGAAAATAAGAGTAAAGACACCAATTTAAAAAATTGCCTACATAGTAAACTATAACATACAATGGCCCTTAGGTGCATTATTAGATTTTTTCCCATCCACTTGATAATTAATGCAGCAACAGATGTACTGTTGTTGTTTTTTTTACATTTTACATACATACAAAAAGATGGGATAACATGCCTCAAATTTTGAAAAGCCTTGATAAAGATGCAACCAGTTGGGACACGTTTTCTTTTTGAAGTTTTTTTCAATCAGTGAATGCATGTATTTATTTAGTGAACAAAATCTAGTTCATTAGTTTAATTGTTCGTGACAAATTATTTCATGACCAACTTATGCAGAAAAACAGCTTAAACCGTATATGACGTGGAATCTTCTTATCTACCAACTCTTCTTTGTTTACTAGTTCTTGCTGTCATGTTTATTGCCATTATATGCTTTTTATGATCACACACCAAAGCACTTATTTTTGTAGACTGACAATAGAACAGCTGTGTCAGGCTTTTTGAACACCGTACTTTCTTCATTCTGTTCTAATCAGTTTTGTTCTTATCAAGACTTACCTCCAAGACTTATCTTATGTTTATGACAGGGCTTTGGGACATAACATGCTGTATCAAATATTAACTGATAAAACTGATAACTTTATTGATTGCCGTCTTTTATGACAGCTGTAATCAATATTATTACCCATCTATGTTATCATACAGCACATTATCTGAGTTTGTTATAGAGTTCATAAACCACTAAATGTCTTACTCTATGTGATCGTGTTTTAAGATCACTTTTGAACACTTTTGCAGTTAAAACTTGGTGAACTCACTGTTCAAGCAGTGGTTAAGCACAGATGTTTTCTTTCATGATGCAGATCAGATTGCTCTACCTGATTTTAATGCTGGAGCCATGGAGAACTGGGGTCTGATAACATACAGAGAGACAGCACTGCTTTATGATGAGGCCTTCTCCTCCAGCTCCAACAAAGAGAGGATTGCTACCATCATTGCACATGAACTGGCTCACATGGTTAGGTTTTAACACTGCAAATGGGACCACCTCATTGTGAATGTTATATGGTTGTTATATGGTTGTCATTTTTAAAAAATGTAATAGTATCAATTAATAGTAATAGTAATTAATAGTAATCAGCCTTACAAAAGACCTGAGCTTTTTGGCTCAACTTGAAAAACATTTATGTCAAGTACTGAGTCCTCAAAAGTCCTTGAGTTCAAGTCACAAGTCTGCAGGTCTGGGAGCTACATTTATCCTAGCATTGCATTGACATCTTTTCTCTGTGCTGTCCCGTTAGTGGTTTGGTAATCTGGTAACCCTGAGGTGGTGGAACGACTTGTGGCTGAATGAAGGCTTTGCATCTTATGTTGAGTACTTGGGAGCACACGAGGCTGAACCTGACTGGAATGTGGTAAGGACTTTCCTCCTGTCTCTTACTTTACCTAATTAGTTTAAATCCAATCTAAATAGTGTAATGTGGGACAATGTTAACAGTGATTGGTGGAGTTTTGAGTATCCTGTCTTGTCTGTCTCATAATAGAAAGACCTCATTGTGCTCAGTGATGTATATAGGGTGTTTGCCATTGATGCCTTGGCCTCTTCTCACCCTTTGTCCTCTAATGAAGATGACATCCAGAAACCAGCGCAGATCAGTGAACTGTTTGATGCCATTTCATACAGCAAGGTAACCTCAATCTTTCTATAAGCCTCAACAGCTATAACAGCTCTTGAGGCTGTTAGAACCACGATGAACCACATAGAGCCAAAATGTCCAAATCATTGTTTTTTAATCTGCTAAACTGTTGCTAAAACTGATCATGAATGTGCTTGCTCATCCTCAGGGAGCTTCTGTTCTCAGGATGTTGTCAGATTTCCTATCTGAAGACGTTTTCACGATGGGACTCCAGGTAAGGACGTCATGGAGACATACCTGTGTAATAGTTACCTGAGGAAATGACCACATTTGACCACACACATAATCTGAGTCTCAGTCACTTTCATCTGGGACAGTAAACTATTTTACATTATTCTTTTGGAATAATCAGTAAATCTAATTAATAAATTCAACCAAATTATACAGCCTCCTACATAGAGTTTTACAGAATGTAGAATTTGTTGCTATTTGGGTGTAGAGTCTGACCATGTTCTTTTTTCTTGGAAGCACTAAGCCCTGTTTACCAGAGAGTACTAGGAATGTAGTATGAGTGATGGTAGGTGAATATTGGGGCGAATGTAGAGAGTAAAGTATGAACATCATAGTTTTCAGGAGAGAGGTGTGGCAGCAAAAGCGTGGTCAGAGCAGAAGAACACTGCTTCAGTTCAGTTGTGTATCTGGCTCCATATTTCTGTTCAGAGGCATACTGAATTTTATGTTCAAACCCAACCCAATCCCAATCCAGTTCAATTGGTACTGTGTTTTCTTTTTTCCCAGAAGCCACATCATTATTTAACATTTTTATAGCACTTTAAATAAGACTATAGAAGAAGAATGGATTCATGTAATCAATGTATTTATTCAAAATATTTACAAGTAAAACATTTAAGCTATGAGGACAATTATATCTGTTTAGCCTGAAGACCTGTGTGACCAAACCCTAGCTGAATCCAAACATGACTTCAAAATGCCAAAACGCCTCCCTCATTTTGCCTGTTTTCTCTGTCAATCCTGCAGACCTATCTGGCTGAATTTGCATTTGGGAATGCAGTCTACACAGATCTATGGAAGCATCTTCAAATGGCATGTTTTGTTTTTCCTATGAACATTAAGCTAATGATTTAATGAAAAAGACCCCCAGTACATTCCACCACACTTAGTGTTGTTAACAGCATGTTTTGATTGGTTCCACAGGCTGTCATTGCCAATAACACTAAGCTTCCTGACACTGTCAATAACATCATGAACACCTGGGTGCTGCAGATGGGCTTTCCTGTGGTTACCATAAATACTAAGACTGGAACTGTAACCCAGAAGCACTTTCTCTTGGATCCAGAGTCTAATGTCACGACAATATCTCCCTTCAAGTACATTATATACATTGTGTTTCTATAATTCTTTACTCAAGTTAGACTTGTGTGTTTCTCTACTGAAGCTGTTTACCCTTATCCTACAGCTATGAATGGATTGTTCCAATCAGGTGGATGAAGACTGGAAACCCTGACATACTAATTTGGCTGATGGAAAAGTCTGGTAAGATATACAGTACATACACCAACATCAACGTTGTGATTTTAATGTTTACTTCAGTTTATTAAGTTAAAATAAAGCATGCTGACAAAACTCTAGATGCAAAGCCAGAGAGCTCTTCCATCATTTGATCTGACTGAAAACAATGAATTATAAGTCAGTACGAGGCATTAGAGAAGTGGAAACACAAATCTATTAATTCCAACTCGTAAAAACAACATCTTCAAGTGACCCTTGCACACAACTCTGTGCAAGGGTTTTCAAGTAGTTCAGCAGAACAATGAAAACAGCTGGTCCTGACTAATTCTTGGAACATAGAATATCCGGTCTTGTATTTGGAATGTTTCCACCAACCTCTGTATTTCTCCAGATGCACCAGGATTTTATCCATCGTCCTCAGATGCCCCTCAGTCTGGGAAGCCTGTTGCACTGGAGACCTTGTACAACAGTGTTACAGTCGTAGATTAAGTGCCTATGTATTTGTCAAATTCCAGCTGCTGATAAGCATGCAACAAGTCCTATGTATGGCAGAGTATGGCAAATGGGTCATTGGCTTTAATCACTGAATGTATTGCCTCTACAAGATCCTGGTTTACATTCACTTCTTAGAAACCACTTTTGGATCTGGTATAATATTAGCTGAAGCCTAAATTTCACAAAGATCACAAGTCCTTTCTTAAAAACTGTTATTTTTGTTTGAGACTGACAATTTGATCAATCTCTACTGTTCCAACAGTATATAATACTATCTGCAACCAATTTCCGCTAAGGAATAGAAGTCTAATGCCATCACATGTAGTTTCTTTTGTTGGTTGTCATATTCCACCTCAACAGTTTTTCTTTAAGATTGGTTTGGGCTATTCAGAGAATGTAGATAAAGGTATAGTACTACAGTATTATTTATAGAAGACATAACATTGCATATTGTCTCCTGTTGGCTTTTATATTTCTCTTCATCACTAAAATAATATCCTGAGAGGATCCTAAGAATACACAGAGTTTAGGTGATCTTTTTTAAAGGTACAGTTTCCAGAAAAACACAAATGCTACACCCTGACTCAGAGCTGGAACAGATGTGCAGGTGTTGTCTTCACTATCTGCAACACTCAGTGTGTTCATATTTGTAGTAGCTTCAGTTTTCTCGACAACCTTGATTTTGTGCACATCAGTAATGGCTAACTCTGACCTCCCATCTTCTGCAGCCACAATTGATCTGATGAAGACATCAGGGGACGACTGGGTGCTGGCCAACCTTGATGTTGTGGGTTATTACAGAGTTAACTATGACCAGGATAACTGGGACAGACTCCTAAGTGTCCTGAGCACCAATCATACGGTATGATACAGCCGTACGATGTATGGTGATATTATCTGCAAAATCTGTGAATTGTAATAGACTCCTGTGTTGGCTGCTTCAGTAGTAACCGGGATATTACTCTTGTTTTTCTAGCTTATTCCTGTAATCAACAGAGCTCAGTTGGTGGACGATGCTTTTAACCTTGCCAGGTTTGTTCTGCAGTACAGTACAACAACAAAATATGGACTAAAATAAGTTCAATATTACACAGCACCTGTAGCATAACTCACCAGGTATTCATGAATGATGTAGCTTTTGTAGTATCTCACTCATTTTAACTTGTAACCCCAAAGAGCACAGATCATCTCTACAGTGCTTGCACTCAATACCACAAAGTACTTGTACAACGAGAGAGAATATATGCCCTGGCAGTCAGCTTTAAACAACCTGGACTTCTTCACCCTAATGTTTGACCGCACTGAAGTTTATGGTCCAATGCAGGTATAATTTCCACATATCCCTGTGAATATCTAAATATTCAAAACAAAACACGTTTCTTTACTGATTATAATGTTCCTGAAATGATCTTATAGCCTTACCTGTGATTTTTTAGGATTATCTGAGGAATCAGGTCACCAATCTGTTTAATTACTACAAGGACATAACTGACAACTGGAGCAAAATACCTAATGGACTCATGGACCAGTGAGTAAACAGCATTATGGAACCACTGTTTAATCAAACATGTGTTAACATAGCATGGATTACTTAAACTAGACGTATGTTTATAGATATTAGATAATTAACAAGCCCCATTACACAAACTGTAAGTTTAAGAAAGACCACTACACTGACCATTGGAGCTGCTAATGTTCCTTCTCCTCCCTGATTCTCTGTGATTCAGGTATAATCAGGTGAATGCTATCAGTGTGGCTTGCAGGACAGGCCTCGTGGAATGCCAAACTCTGGCTAAGATGTGGTTTAATGAATGGATGGACACGAATATAAACCCGTGAGTGTATACATCATTCTCATGTGTAACTTACTTCCTCTACTGTACAGCCATTGACTGTGCAGCTATCAGTCCAAAATCTACTTTGCACTGAGCTCTAAAGTGTTATCTTCCTTCAGGATCCACCCCAACCTGCGTTCCACTGTATACTGTAATGCCATTGCAGCAGGTGATGCTAAAGAATGGAACTTTGCTTGGTCAGCGTTTGAGAATGCCACCATCGCTATTGAAGCTGACAAACTCCGCTCTGCCCTGGCCTGCACCAAGCAACCGTGGCTGCTCAACAGGTCTGCTCACATAGAGCTTCGGAAATTCTGTTGCAGAGTATAGTGACGGGGAAGACATGTAACTGAGCACACATAAAATCTTGCTCACTGTTGTGCTTGTACACTTCAGGTACCTGGAGTACACTCTGGATCCAGAAAAGATCAGAAAGCAGGATGCAACCTCCACCATTGTCTACATAGCTAACAATGTGGTGGGACAGCCTTTGGCGTGGGACTTTGTCAGGGCTCGATGGTCATACATTTTCACTGAGTGAGTCCAACACCTTTAGTAGCTAATATCTCTGAATTTCCATGAAACATGAGCCAAGCTTGATTTATCTGCAACATGACAACCTGTTTTAAAAGTTGCTGGTGGGTAAAAGTAACAGGCTGTTATAAAAATCAGTAGATGGTGTGTTAGGCAACATGTGAGTTGAAGCACAGTGAAATAATAAAAAATCCAGGAGATAGTAAGTTGTTTTAAATTAACGTTAATGTGTTTATTGACCAAGCAAGGTCACTGTCATTCAAACTGTGACTCAGGTGACCTTTGGCCTTGTGTACATCCCATCATATACAATGCACATTCCGTCACGGCATTGTCCTCCTGAGTCCTGTTGTAGATTTTCAATGATCGATGGAAAACAGAACGCACTGAATTAGAATTAAAGAGATTAATATACTAAATATTTTATATTATTAAAATATAATAAATATAATTTCCACAGCTGATTGTCCAATTCCTAGACATTGTCCATTTTCCATTATGTTTTGGATTTTTTGTCGCTCACAGATATGGCGGTGGATCATTCTCTTTCTCCAACCTTATTAACGGAGTCACCAAGCGCTTTTCCACCCAGTTTGAGCTTGATCAGGTATAATATTCTATGTTCTATAAGAGATCTGTTTGTTTGAAGACTTTGGATTGTTCCTTTGTGATTTTTTTCATCTGTCTTCACTTCCCCCAAACATTTTGTTTTGCTGTGACAGCTGAGGCAGTTCAAAGCAGATAACGCCGATGTGGGTTTCGGCTCTGGTACGATGGCAGTGGATCAGGCTATTGAGAAAACCATGGCCAACATTAAATGGATTGAACAGAACAAGGAGACTGTTCGAAACTGGTTCTTGGGTGAAGTACAATCCAAATGAGGCTTTGCACTAGCTTTTTATTGACTTGTAATTTAAGTTGATGTTATTGTGTTATCAAAACAAATCTTCTGCTTGACAGAGGTAGTTTGTATATTTCACACTGTGAGCCACTTGGGTGTAATGATGAACCCTCCCCACCCTGGATCAGTCCAGTGATGGTTCTTTGATCTGCAAACCCATCTGATGTTGACACTGTATATTTTTTGATATGTGAAAACACGAGTTGTACTGTTCTGCATATGAATAAACACATTTCTTAAGAATCCTTGTTGTGCTGTTTGTCTGAATGCATAAAGACTTTATTGCTCCTATCCTCAAACTCCAACCTCCATCTCCCACCTACACATTCAATTCAATATTAATTCAGTTTATATAGATTTACAACAAAAGTCATTTGAAGGCACTGTACAGTGCAAGATGTAAGAACATACAGAATACAGACGTGGATAAAATTGTCGTCTTCCATTAAAGAAGGAAAAACCCACAATGGTTATTGAAATAACTTGAAACTCACAACAGTAATAATGAATAACATTTTACTGAAAATTAACTACTGAGAATCAGACATTGCTTTTGAATTGTGTTTCAATTTCAATTCAACTTTATTTATATAGCGCCAATTTACAACATAAGTCATCTCAGGGCACTTTACAGTGTAAGG
>JAUYWH010000024.1:1111287-1146378 GCA_034779795.1 Ctenopoma multispine | reverse complement strand
CCGAACCTGGATTGGGAGCTGGTTCCACAGGAGAGGAGCTTGATAGCTAAAGGCTCGACCTCCCAGTCTGCATTTGGGACTAGGAATTGTGGACATAAATGATAGTGCCCCTAGAAAAGACCAGGGGGCATAATTTGACCAAAGGGACATGTTCTCCTGTAATTAGCATCACGTTTACCTTCTAACTTGTAATCAGTCAGTGAACAACCATGTTAAAGGTAAAGGCTAGAAGACCATCTCCATGCAGCCTGCAGCCTGTTCCTGTGACTATATTATTCAGATCATTATACAGAAATCACTTGATTGCAGTCAGTACTGTTTCTTGCACTATGCAGACTATGTAGATGCTACTGGTTTAGTCTCAAAATATATTAATAGAATTAAATGTAATTCAAATATCTTTCAGATTATATTTGCTCCATAATGTTTAAAGAAACTTCTATACACCATCGGGAAGCGTCTTTGATATTGCTGCAGAAATAGCTGCTCCAGCATGTTAACTTTGATTTGCTCTGTACCAGGAATGTCCACTGATAGCATATTGTCCTTGTTAGCTCAACTGGTAAAGAAATGCTCTGACAGACCAGAGGGTTTATAGCCCGGCTTTGCAATGATGTAATTATTTTTTTAATGGCTGTTATTTATTTTAACGCGAGTTAACGCAGTTTTATTATTATTGTTATTATGACGATGAATACACACACAGACACATGATGGGTCAGAGGAGGGGTGGGATGTTGACCAGTACTGTCGTCTCAACCAAAGAGAGCATTTGGGGGTGGGCCTAAGACTGCTCCAGCATTCTGCAGCAAACAGGAAAACAGAATCTCTTCCACACGGCGGAGTTGACCACTGCAAAGCTGAATTTTTTTATCACCGTAGAACTTGGAGTCTGACGTATCACTCAAATCATAAAAAAAGGTCATCTAAAGGCACTTTACATAGCAAGGTTTGCAAAGTATAAGTGTATATATACAGAACTATGTAGAAAACCCAAAAGTCCCACTTGAGCAAGCACTAGGTGACATAACATAACATGAGGCTATTTATCTACTTGGAAGAAAGAAGTCCAGTTGCCATGACTCAATCCTCAGACAACTTTACCTGGATGACTGAGAATCTTCACAGACATGAGGCTATTTAGTTCTTAAAAGAACAAGGTACAGACCTGTGGCTACACACAGGCTGTTCTAGACTCTGAAACTAGTTTTTCTATAATAAACTAGACAAACTGCTACTGTATAAAGGGAATACTGCTATTAAAAACCATCTTATTTGTTTTGTGTTTGAAGACTAAATATTATTGCAATTTTGTTCATATAGCAGTACTTTCAAAATAAAAGTAAAAAAACCCTACTTTAAATATATAACATTTTGCACGTGACACTGCGATTAATTGTAATTAAAAATTGTAATCGTTGCCCAGCACATATTTTTTTCATTCCTGTGTGACTTCATCGACATTTAAAAACGATAATTGTCACAGTGATAATAAAATTGTTTAAAAATAGTGCATTTTTATTTAACTTTTGATGTTAAATCTTTTATCTCTATAATCTCTAATCTCTATATAAAAAGTTTGGACACCCCTGCTCTTTACATAATTAGTTTATTATGTAATAAACCAAATTGCTGAATTTCACAAACACACATTTTGAAACAATGGATCTAATTTGAATCAAAAAGAACAACAATAAGAAGAAGCAGATGAAAGACTGAACTGAACTAACGGAACCTTGGAAAGATACGGTTCCAAGGCTGCAGAAAGGTACAGAGAGAGAGAGAAAGAGGTTGAAGCCATGTGAATTTTAATCCAAGAGACCCCATAGTTTGTGCTGTTATTATCTGAGGTTTGAACTGTGAACACCGTGAGACAAAGGCAATTAAATCTATGCGTCATACACATGTAAATTCTCAGCAGACGTGTTTTTTATGACCAACATATAAAAATCTAGTCAAACACTGTAAATAATTCATCACTCCTATCGCTCACTTTGAAGCACTTATCAACAGTTCCACCATTCCCATGGAGCGGTGGGGAGTGGAATTAATGCTGGTTAAATTCAGACAATCACTTCTGTTTTTTTCATTCTGCAGGATATTTGAGGCTTAGTGAAACAGCGATACCTAGGTTTAATCAGGGCTTTTACACAGCAGTTCTTTTACTGTCAAGGAGCATTTTTTTCTGTCTGTGGATCTGTTAGTGGGACGTCTGTTAACCACCTGCTGTTTGTAAGGTTATGGCAAAAAGCTGTAGAGTCAGCAGGCTGTGTATTCTGTTTATAGTCATAGCCATGATTTCTGTGGCAACACTTGTCACGTTGTGGACTATTGCCCTGACAGGTGGTAATGACGGCACTCATGATACAGTACCTTGGGAAAGGTAGGACATTGGTTTGGCAAAAGGTTTGATATTTCTGTGTCCTTGAATGAGGATTTTACATTTTGTGATACAGAATGTGATGAAAGTCAGAGTGATACTCAGATCCAGTCAGAAATGGTACAATAAATGGGGAATCTTAAATAATCATGATAACAATGAAAGGAGTAAACATGTCACTTCATTTATTACAGTGATATTTGTGTTGATTCCCCTCAGCTATCGTCTCCCTACTGCTTTGGTCCCTCACTACTACAATATCACCTTGTGGCCTCATCTCAGCCAAGACCCGAACACTGGCCTCTACATTTTTACAGGTGATTAACTGTGCTGCTTGTGGCTGTGTTGCTTTTGCTCGTTGCTTTGTGTTTGTTAGTGTTGCCGCTCTTCCTCGCTCTATGTACGTCTCCGCAGACTGATCCTACATGTGTAATAATTCTGTGAGACACCCCCAGAAATGAAAAGCAAGCAAAGAACAAAACTTTGAACCACCTCCCAGTGTTGTGGGGTGAAGACAACCCAAACCTAAAATTAAATAGTTTATCTTCAATGCAGAAACAGAAATTGCGATTCTCGCCTGTACTGGTGAGAATCACAGTTTCTTTATAAAAATCTGAGCACACAGTCAGGCTCAGTTCCAAAGTTTTCAGAGTGTTTCTATGAGTTCCTGGAATTGGTGAACAAGTGGTTTAATTATGTGTAATAATTCTGATATTTATTACTATAGGCTTCCTGCTTTCTCACAGAACATAAATGTGCAGATGATAGTCTCTGATGATATCCTCTTTTTTTCTGATGAAATGCAGAATTAATTTCCCACCATTCTGATTTTAATGAACTTCCCCAGAAGACCGCAGTACTTGGAACTAAGATACACTAAAAAGGTGACAAAGAAACAGGAAGTTATTATCTGCTAGTAGCATTCCTCTTGGTGCAAAACTGAAGAATAAATCACTTCAGTGATTTGCTGCTGTGTGGCCTACTTTACTTCCTGCGTCATTCGTCTGTTTCCTCTGCAAAGGACAACAGACAAGAGGAACCAACACGACAGGAGGAAGACACAGCACGTCATATCAGAATCCATAAGAGAAATCAGGATAGAGAGAATCACTTTCTGCTCGTTGATATTTCTAACACTATTGTCAGGGACGAGGGACTTGTTGACATTTTGTGTTTTCTTAGACATATCTGTTTTTCCAGTCACCCAAACCAGGTTAGTTTCTCTCAAAAAAGGTATCCAAACCCACTATTGATCTTTGTTTGGAATCAGTGAGCACATTACTGCGTTTCTAGTAAAGTGCTGCTGTTGGTTTACAAATTGTCTCCTTGAACCCAGCAGGGCTCTGAGATGTTTCAGTAGCAGGAAGCTGGTAGAACTTTTAGTCCAGACCAAACAAGGCGAAGATGCTTTAAGCTACAATGCAGCAACACATGTAACCAACTCTCAGATGAAGCCCCAACTTATTTTTAACTGCTGCACTGTAACTGCACTTTAGCTAATAGTAGTGCTTTTTCTAACAAAATGCGTACAGTTTTGTGAAATAACACCATATTGCTCCTAACTGAGAGATGTTTCGGTTCAGACAGCAACAACTTACCATCAGCTTGGATCCTGGACATGTGGTCCAGGTCATCCTAGTGTGTCCAAGCATACACATAAAAAACATTAAACCACCTATCAAAGCCTGTTCAGTGATGCTTTGACTTCACACTTGGGACGATATTGTGGTAAAGCACCTGCTGGACACACTCAGTTTATGAGTCTGTAGATCAATGCACCATTGTTACTATGTACTATTCATGACAACATGTCATCTTTGACCTTGGAGTTTTTAGTAAGGAGCATTATCTAATGTCTTTGTGCATGCATTCATCAGGGCGATCCACCGTGGAGTTTGAGTGTATTCAAGAAACTGATTTGATCCTGATCCATTCCAACAAACTCAACTACACCACACTGGACAACAAACACATTGCCAGACTCATCGCTTCAGGTAGTACACACATGCACACCTTTTTAGCTAAAGATCACTCACAATTCAAAAGAAATGTCCACATTAAAAAAGATTTTTAGAACATCAGATTGATCAGAAACCACAAAAAGTTAGTGACTCCTGTGTAGGGTGGGATGAAATATATACATTGTTCGATAACGTACAGTAAGTTTATTAATAGAAAACCTAACTGATTATTAGAAAACTCAATTCTGCCAACACAGCTGAAAGCTGCAAGAACAATGCAAAAAATCATAGTGAATTTGTAAAGAATACAGCTCAAAGCAGGTGTCAATGATTGAGTGCTCACACTTATACATATAAAAAGAAAAAAAAGATGTATTTAAAGAAATGAATGTCTCTTGTTATTTTACATTTTGGAATTGATAGGATTTGCGAAAATATTCCCATTGTCAATTCTCTTTCTTTTCCAGATGGTGGGACTGCTCCCAGTATTAAATCCTCCTGGCTGCAGCCTAAGACCCAGTATCTGGTTATCCAGCTCAACGGTAAATTATCTCCAGGACAGTATCAGCTGTACACTGAGTTTACTGGAGAACTAGATGATGACCTAGCTGGATTTTACAGGAGTGAATATGTAGAAGAAGGAGTACGAAAGTAAGTGTTCACTGTACCTCTTTATATAGATGCGTTTTTGTTTTAATTGGCATTGAGACTTAATTTATGGTGTTTGATCATTCACAGGATTGTTGCCACCTCTCAGATGCATCCAACTCATGCCAGGAAGACCTTCCCCTGTTTCGATGAGCCAGCTATGAAAGCTGTTTTCCATATTACTCTCATTCACCCCTGTGGAACTGTAGCCCTGTCAAATGGCATGGAAACAGGTCAGTGTAACTTAATATAAATCACTATAAAAATATATGGTGTATTTTTGTATAGCAGTGGTAGTAGTGTGTTTATTTGTGCCCTTTTCAGATATTTTTAACACCACTATTGATGGAGAAGCTGTGACACAGACCAAGTTTGGGCCAACCAAGAAAATGTCCACCTATTTACTGGCCATCATAGTCTCTGACTACACACACCTCGGTGCTACACAAGGACACACTGTGGTAACTGTGACAGTTCTGATGTTGCATTTTCATCAGTTTAATGCGGGGGTTCCCAAACTGATACTAAATAGATCCTGTTCACAAAAAGCATCATAACTTGTCCAACCAATACGCTATTTACAGCAATTACCTAATACGTAACTATTAAGTTGCTTGTAGTGTGTTTGTGCATTGTGCAATCATTTCTGAAGCAGAGCCATCAGGATTATTGTAAGAATTCAGCTGTGAAAATGGTCTACAAAGCTGATCCATTTGGCAACAGTAAAAATGTCTGATGAGGAAAAGAAAAATGCATAGAGAGTAATGTTACGAGTATGAGGAATCGTTTGAAGGTCATTTTGAGACATGTTCAGGCATTTTGCTGTTGTGTTTTCAGATCCGTATCTGGGCTCGCAGGGCAGCCATTGAGCAGGGGCAGGGAAACTATGCTCTCAATGTGACTGGACCTATTCTAGACTTTTTCCAGTCATACTATAACATATCATACCCACTAAACAAGTCAGGTGAGTCTGATTTTACTGTATAATCAAGTCTGGTTCTTGGTCCTTTAAAATTAATAATTACTTCTGTTTGAACATTTGCATTCAGCTACTGTAAGAGTTACACACAGGCTCATGATTAAAGAAGAAGAAGAAACATGTAATGTCTTATTTACTAGCTAGCAGCTTTGAGCTGCTTATTATGTTTCAGTCATAATAAAAAAAACAATGGAGTAATATTTGGTATTGATTCTATGTGTGTAGTACCTTACTGTATACAAATATGATTGAAGGATACTTGCCCAGAAACAAACAAAAACATTAATAAAGGATCTGTTTAAGCTAAGTTAGTTATTTAAATAAAAATGGAGTACAACTTAGGGACAAATAAAACATTTTTTACATTGATTATCTTGTATAAAATAAAATAAAAAATTTTATTTTATCAAAAAATAATGCATGATAATATTAGACAGTATTTCTTTAAGAAAAAACTTGTAAACATTAAGTAAGCTAAATGTTATATATTTATTATTGGAATTACATATGATTATCAAATATCACTTGTTTCTATTGGCCAGAGATGGTGCATAGTACCTGGTACCTGGAACTTTTACATTGCACATTACACTGCAGACCAGTGACTGGTCAGAGGACAGCACTGCTACTGCAGCTACAGTCATCTCTCCTGATTTTTCAGGAGTATTTTATGCTGCCTTCATTCTCCTTCGAGCAAAATCTATCTCTTTGCTGTGACAAAAAGCAACATACATAGTAGAGTTGAGTCGAGTTCCATGTTGTTGAAAAATTCTAATATTAATTTTGAGATTTACGTTACAAGATTTCTACTGCTGCCACAGTTAATTAAATTGTGTTGCTCCCTCTTCAAAACTTCCCACTAGAGGGAGGTGAAGAAATGCTTACTGTGGCTGAACCCAGTCTTAAAGAATGTGGGCTCTGTTGTTATACCTATACCTATATAAATTCAGTACCTTTAACCATCATTAAATATTCATTCTCTCCATCATAGACCATATCGCTCTACCAGACTTCTATTTTGGGGCAATGGAGAATTGGGGTTTGGTGACATACAGAGAAACCAACCTTCTCTATGACCCCGTGACCTCGTCCATCAGAAATAAAGAGACTACTGCCACCATCATTGCTCATGAACTAGCACACATGGTGATCTTTTCTTGTATTGTATCAAATGACTGATTTATTCATTACAAACTGAACAAACTGAACGATGTGGTCTGTGGTGCAGTGGTTTGGTAACCTGGTGACTCTGCGCTGGTGGAATGAGGTCTGGCTGAATGAAGGCTTTGCTTCATATGTGTCTTACCTGGGAGCAGACCATGCTGAGCCTGCATGGAGGGTGGTGAGAACACAATGTGATGTGCATTTCATGACCCTGAATATACTTTTCACATTTTATAAAATGATCTGAATCCACTTCTTTCTGTTTTCTCCAGAAAGACTTGATAATACTTAACAACGTCCACAGAGTATTTGCAGTCGATGCCTTGGCCTCCTCTCATCCTCTGTCTTCTGAAGAAGACAGTATCATCCTCCCAGATCAGATCAGTGAGCAGTTTGATGTCATCTCATACAGCAAGGTACAAAGACATCAGAAAGATCTTCTTGTATGTATTACATTTCAACATTAGGACATCCAAACTGGCTGGCATTTGAACTTTGAAAACTAGAACTATCATATTGAATCTAGAATTTTCTGCTCACTAAAGAAATGACACTCTCTGAACTGATTCATAGAGTGATCTTTTGTCTCTGTGTGTGTGTGTGTGTGTGTGACTCCTCAGGGTGCAGCAGTGTTGAGGATGCTGTCAGATTTTCTCTCTGAGCCAGTCTTTGTCCAGGGCCTCAGTGTATGTTTCTCTGCCTTTGTTTATACCTTCACAAAATACGCACCCTGCATTTTGAGCTAAAATATTTCATTTTCATAATTTCTATCATTCAGCCATGAACAAAACTACATCATGACAGGAGCTTGAAAGTTATTGCATCTTCCTTTTTTCCCCCCAGGGATACCTCACTCACTTTGCCTACAGTAACACAATAGGAAATGACTTGTGGCACCATCTACAAATGGTAAAATGTAAAATGTCCGATGTTTATTTCCAATAATAATAATAATAATAATGATAATTTCCTGAGGACATTAGTATGCACATGTCAACCAATCACAATACCCCGATTTTGTCTGTGCAGAGTTGCATGTGTGGAAGATGTATTACTAAGTTGTCTAAGAGCAGCAATAGTAAAGAGTGAGCGGGTGAGAAAGTTACCATTTTAAAGGTCATGTTCTTATCTCTGCAATGTTGTATGGTAAGCAATTTCCAACTGGGGGGTGTTTTTTATTTATATAGCGCCAAATCTGGTACTTTACAGCGTAAGGTTTAACCTTAAACATTATATAAATATATACAGAATATTTGTAGAAAACGTCTTTAACAGAAGAAACCTCCAGCAGAACCAGGTTCAGGGTGAATGTCCATCTGCCGATTGGGTGAGTGGACAGAGAAGAGAACAGAAGGTAACAGAGATCAAGGAGCAGCAGACGAGGCACTAGGCAAGTTGGCAGGACAAGTAACTACAGCTCCAAGGCCGAGGATACCTGCAGGGAGATACAGAGAGAGAGAGAGAGAGAGAGAGAGAGAGAGAGAGAGAGAGAGAGGATGAAGCACAGCTAGGGGAGAGAGAAGACACAAAGTTATTAACTCAGTAGCTGTGAGTGGAGTTCCCTCAGAGTGTTAATTTTGATCATAAGCATTAGTTTAGTATTAGTTTCGGCTGATCGGTGTAACCACTCAATTTAAACTCACTCAGGCTGTAGCTATTTACTGGAAGTAGGACTCAGCAGTTTGACTTGTCTGATGCCAATATCCCAGTCAGATGTGCAAAACACTCGTCAGCTGTATTTACATATGTAATGCAAAGTGACACAAAGATGACTTTGTGAGGATGATTTTGTACTTATCATCTGTCCACTTACCCAGTTGTTATCCTTCCCGTATCAGCCTCACAGAGAGCATAAACCATACTGCAAAAGCATCTTAGCGTCTAGAAGCTTAAGCCAGGTCCAAACAAAATCAATGAAATAAATACAGGACATGTGTCATATTCAGAGGTGAGTAGAGCAGCTATGAATTGTACTCACATAAGAGTAGCATTACCTCACATTTCATAAGGTCTGCTTTGTCAATCACTATTTTGGATTTACACGGTAACACTATAAGGATACATTAAGTAACCTTACTTTATGCCTTAACTAACAGTTAATTAAGGTTAACTAACATGTCTACTAAGCATTTAGTAATGGTGTTCATGTTTACAAAGGCATTAATTTATACATTAGTCAACATCCATAATAACCCTTTATTAACCTTACCTATTGCAGTAAGAAGTATTAACTAACAGGTAAGTAAAGCTAACTAATGCATCTACTAATCATTTACTAATGATGTTTTTGTTAACTAAGCTATTAGTTTATAAATATATAAATCTTTAACAACCCCTATTAGCCCTAGTTAGAGTAGTAATAAGTATTAACTAATAGGTCTTTATTACACTAAATAACATTACGCAGTATTTAAAAATTATCTCTTGCTGAAATTTATTTAGGGTTTATGGGCTAATTCAGGTATTGAATAACATTAATAAAGAGTTGATAAGGATTATGAAGGATTACTTAAGTCTCATGATTGCCCACTTACTTGTTCATCCTCAAAGGCGTGTTTGCTCAACTTCGTGTAGAAATTAAACTCATAAGTTCAACACAAAAAACCCTAAGTAACTCTTTTTAAATACCCAGTAGTGCATTGTAAGCCTTACTTAACTGTTATTCACATTTATTAAGGCACTTTGTGACCCTTATTGTAAAGTGTGAACACATCTCTCTTAAGTAAAACTTTTTAAGTACCCAGTAGTGCATTGTAGCCTTCTTACCACATTAGGTAAGGTTAATAAAGGGTTATTATGAATGTTAACTAATGTATAAATGAATGCCTTTGTTAACATGAACACCATTACTAAATGCTTAGTAGACATATTAGTTTATTCTTATTGTTATTTAACTGTTAGTTAAGTTTTATTAAGGCATAAAGTAAGGTTAATTAATGTACCATTATTGTAAAGTGTTACCATTTACACTTTGTTTAAAAGAACATTTTAACAATACAGAAAAACTCACAATATTATTTTGTGAATAATCTTTCAAGTGGTGTATATGACATCAGTACACTGTGAGTAATATGTAACCTATTTAGATAATTTATGTGATCACTTTTATTTTGTAATTTCCTTTTAAAACTGAAGTTTTATTTTGAAAGGACGGAACTTGAAGCTAAAAAGTAAACAAGGGAGAAATGCTGAAGGAGATAAAACAAAGGTTAAGTTAGAGAAAACTCTGCTTATATTTAACTCGTTATGATTTAAATATGGTCCTACATGGTTTTAATTTGTTCTATCGTCCTCTAGACGGCTTCTCTCTGGTCGAATAAATAGTAAAAATGAAAGTAACGAGTCGAGTTTTGTCCAGTGTAGCGGAGTAAGAAGCGTTTCTTCTTCACAGATCTACTCAAGTAAAAGTAAAACGTTTGGTGCAGTAAAACTACTCTTAGAAGTACATTTTTTTTCAAAAAGTTACTTAAGTAAATGTAACTTGTTACTACCCACCTCTGGTCATATTTAAATGGTTTCTGTAACCTTTTTCTTAACAGGCAGTGGAAGCCAATAATGTTTCACTTCCTCATCGTGTTTATGACATCATGAACTGCTGGGTGCTCCAGATGGGCTTCCCAGTGGTTACCATAGATACTTCGACAGGAAAGGTGTCCCAGAAACACTTTCTGCTGGATCCAGAGTCTAACGTCACACTCCAGTCACCTTACAAGTATGCAAGACCACATCACTTAACTGCTAAACATGCTGTACATGCAGGCATTCATGATTAACTTCATTTCCAGTGACTCAAACTAACACTAGTCCTAAAGCAATCAGTTGATTTGATATATGTGGAAAGTAATGTTTACTATATTGTATTGCTTCCCGTAGCTATAAGTGGGTGATTCCTGTGAGATGGATGAAGTCTGGTGAGCTCCAGAGAGATATCTGGTGGCTGCTGGAAAAAGAAGGTACATAACTGCAAATAAAACTTAAATGTACATTATTTTTAAAACTAATAAATATGACAAGCAGTTGGTTTTCTAACTACTGCTTGCAAATGATTTCTTACTTTGTTTTTCTATCACATCATGTTAACTAATATTTATAATTCATAATATTTTTCTCTGTCAGTGGTAAATGTGGATATGAGAAGTGGTGGTTCGTGGGTTTTGGCTAACATCAATGTAACTGGATATTATCGCGTAAACTATGACCTTGGAAACTGGGAAAGACTCTTATCTCAACTTAGAGCAGAGCACCAGGTACTGTACACTGTCATAGTAGCTATAATACCCCTTTCAGTGTTCAGAGATTGTTTGTTTTTGACATGGAACATCTGTTGTACAGGTTATACCAGAGGTAAACAGAGCCCAGCTTGTGGACGATGCTTTTAATCTAGCCAGGTAGGAAAGTTTAGCTGTTGAAATATCTGAAATATCTTTTATAAAGCTCATCTAACCTTTATGAAGTAGTAATTGTCATCCAAACCACAAAGTAAACAATACATGAATGTGAACCTCAAAACATTATTTCAGTAATTTCATATTATGATGGTGTTGCAGTGAAAAAAAAGTGTAATATAAATGATCAATTTGATCGTGCCTTTAGATGACTTATGTCGTGAATTGGCGCTATATAAATGAAGTTCTATTCAATTGAATTGAATGGCATGTAAGGATCTTTCCTTTAAATCTTTAAACTGTGGACTTATTGATTGTCACTTTCAATTAAATCACTATTGCTCAGCCAAAGAGCAGAAAATACATATAATGTGTACACAGGTCTGTCTCGTGTCCTTTGGAGTTGCATATCAATGCTAAAGGCCTAAGTGTGGATATAAGACGCACAGTGATATCAACTGACTGGCTGAGAGCAGTCCAGAAAGTGCTTATTTTACCTTTTAACTTAACCTAACCGTGAACATATTGTGCTGAACCTTAACTTTCCACTCTGTAACCAATCGTTCATTTATGTTGTCATGACAAGAGTTATATCTGACAGGCAGTTGGCATCGTTACTATGGGTACTGTATTACCTTTGGTGACAGGTTGGAGGCATCATTATATAATGCTACGAGATGACAACATGTTGCCGAAAGAGTTTTTTAACCGAAACTACTAAACACAAAACCAAAAAATAAAATAAATATATTTACCTGTGTTTTAATGTGATGGATTTCAGACACAAATGCTGTATTTTAAATTTATATTAGGAGACCTTTAGCATGTTATGTCTTCTCTCTGCAGGGCTCAGCTGGTCTCCACTACCCTCGCTCTGAGGACAACCACCTATCTGTTGGTGGAGAAAGAATATATACCCTGGCAGTCAGCTCTGGATAATCTGAACTATTACTACCTTATGCTGGATCGTACTGAAGTCTATCAACCTATGCAGGTACACTACTTTCTTTTTGTGTATTGGTAATCAAGAAGCTTGGATCCTCTAACCACAATGAGTCATTATGCACTATTTTGATCATTAGGAGACAAAACAATATGTAAACCAGCATGCTTTACTCACCTCTATGTGATACTTCCAGGACTACATGAAGAAGCTAGTGACTCCTCTGTTCCTGCACTTCAAGGACATTACATCAGACTGGACCCATGTTCCTGACAAACTCACTGACCAGTGAGCTCATGACTCATCTGCATTCTAACACACAAAAAGCCTAAGATAACTGCAACACATTGACAAAGCAGCTGGAGACCTCACAAGATGTATAGTTAGACATGAGTGAAGTCTTTCAGCTTTTTTTTAGCTTTCAGTTCTCAGTGTTACGTTTTCATTTGGTTGTGTGTATGTGTCTGTGTCCATATCCCCAACTGTAGTAAATACAGATTCATCTGAGAGCTAGTGGAAAGTATGAATTGGTGTTTAAATGCAACAATAATGACATCCAGGCGCTGTTTACAACCAGATAGAGTGGCAGCGGGGACGGCCACTGTGCATTACATTGTGAAAGCACATCTCCAGACAGTGTCCGAACTGGATTCTCCAAACATTTGATATGTGAAAAAGCCTTTACTTTTAATATATTTATTCCATAGATACATAGATTAGATAGAGGAGGGTGAAAAGTGTTAAGGTAACAAAGCATTTTGTCCTAATTTTCACCTTTGATACAAATCTGAACCAGACATTTATTTTTTTTAACAGCAACAAATTCTACATTGTTTAAAATGCACCATCTTCTTAGTAAGGTACTTTTGTACTTTTACATTTAGAGCATGTACTTTAGTGCTTTTACATGATTAGAACAATGAAAGGATACCTCTACTCGTAGTGGAGTATTATTATGGGCAAATACTTGCACTTTTATTTGAGTATTGAGTGTGTGTACTTTAGACACCTCTGCATGTTGGTCTCTTCCTGCAGGTACAACCAGGTGAATGCCATCCGTATGGCCTGCAGTACTGGAGTCACACAGTGCCAGACATTGACAACCATATGGTTCAAACAATGGATGGACAACCCTCAACACAACTTGTCAGTTAATTGTATTCATCATTTGATTATGCCTATTATTTAATTATGTTGACAAATGGATTAAATCCAAGTGTCTTGTCAGGATCCACCCCAACCTGCGTTCAGCTGTGTACTGCAGCGCCATGGCAGCAGGTGATGAGGCACAGTGGGAGTTTGGCTGGTCACAGTTCAAGAATGCTACTGTAGCCAGTGAAGCAAGCAAACTCATGTCTGCACTGGCCTGTACCAACAACACACAGCTTCTGAAAAGGTCTGTATCCAGCACCCTTTACAAAGAGGATTATTGCACACTGAGCCTGGATGGGAAAGTGCCAGTGGAAAGAGAGCTGGTAATAATGTGGTGTGTCTCTTCTGTTCTCACAGGTTTCTGTCTTACACCTTAAACCCAGCTATGATCCGCAAGCAGGACGCCACCTCCGTCATCACGTCTGTTGCTAGCAACAGAGTGGGACAGAGTCTGGCATGGGACTTTGTCAAAGAACAGTGGACATACATGTTCACTCAGTGAGTATTAGATTTCTAGACCGTGCTGAAGTAGAAACATTTGTATGTACACTGTATATAAGAAAAGAGAAATATCATCGGTGTTTTTTTGCCTGAAAATGAGCTGTACGTCTAACAATGTTAGAAATTTGTTCATCTCTTTACAGTGTTAAATTCATGGGTATGAATGACATTAAGCTTCCCTCTGCCTTACCTAGATAAAAATATACCTCTTCTTTTAGTTGAAAGACTCCTCCAGGTGTAGAGGACAGACATAGTTTTCAGTTCAGATTATTTCATCTGGATTAGTTTTAGAGAAGCAGTGTTTTTACACCTACAGGCCGTTTAAATCAAGCTAGAGTTTGTTTTCCCTCTTGGTGTGGTTCATTTTTTTCTAATGTGAACACAGTAATCGCACCAGCAACCACAGACCGCACCAAGACCCCCAGAACGATGGCTCTCATTCTGAATGAATGCACAATGGTTCCCTTGGTCCACAGTCCCCCCTGCCCTGCTTGTTTTCCAGCTATCCCTGCCTCAGGTTTATCTTCCAGCTTCTGATTGACTGAAAAATCAGAAGCTGGATCAGAACACTGGATCCAAGTGCTACAAGTTTACAGAGTCATCAAATGATTTGGACCAGAGCAAACGTACTGAGGTGTGAGAATGAATCAGAATCAGATTCAGTTCTTGTTATTATTTCAGATATGGTGTGGGCTCTTTCTCCTTTGCCTCGATGATCAGTGGGGTCACAGCAAGGTTCTCTACGTGCGCTGAGCTGGAACAGGTATGTCCTCAGTATGTAGTTCATAGGTAACGTATAAATATCAAGCAGTTGTCTGAACATTTTTCCCATGTTTCTTTGTTTAGCTGAAGGAGTTTGAGAAGCAGCACAGTGCTGCAGGGTTTGGCTCGGCCACACTGGCTGTGCAGCAGGCCTTAGAGAGGACCAAAGCTAACATTAACTGGCTACAGCAGAACAAACAGGAGGTCCTGGAATGGTTCAACAGCCAGACTGGACAATAGATGTGCTAATACGAGTGCGGAGAGAGACGTGGGAGCTAAGACTCATCTCCTATATGATGAACGTTTTTATGCTTTTCTGCTGAATAAAAGGCCCATGACAAGATAATGAAGAAAAATCTGTACACTACCAGTCAAAGGTTTGGACACACATTGCATTCGATTGATTTTAACTGTGTGGTGTCATGACAAAGATCAGATTTACTGTACAAACACATCCATCTAGATAAATGTTAGTACATTGATGAACTCATTTTATTGGGCTCATTTGTCGCAGCCACAAATACACATTAACACACAGAACTGAACTCAACAATAAAACATTTTGTATGGTAGGAATTCTCCTCGTCCACAGAAAAGAGAAGTAAAAAAAAGAAAAACAACAAATAACAAATTATGGCTTTTTTCAAATCTCTGAGTAACATTAGACACAGATAACACGTACAAACAAATAAAGACAAATTAATTAAGAAGACAATACACACTGTATTCGTAAGTCATTTCATTGCCTATTGCTGCAGCCACTGTAACACTGTACATCAAAACTGCATAAATGTAAATACAATCCAATACAACAGATTGGATTCCAATAGACTGCATCCAGTAAGTGCACCAAAAAGTAGCTTACGGAGTATATATTAAAGAACAACAACAACATAAAAAGTGTATGTTAAGATATTGTAAATAAGAGCTGGGTTTTCACAATTAAAGCTATTGTATGTTACTTCTCTTCTAACGGCTTATGAATCATGAAACATTGTCCATGATGTTCTTAAAGCAGCAGCAGCAACAGTTCAGGAAATGAAAATGAGTGTAGTAACAAAACTTGAAGTTAAGCTAAGTGATTGTCAAATGATTAAAAAGGGTCTGACTCCCTCTCACAGCTACATCTTTTGACCTTTTGTTAAAGCAACCAAATGTAAAACCATGTATTCCTTCAAAGAAAGATTTTATGGCCATACACAACAATTAAGGCTGGTTTAGACTGCATTGTTTTTGGTTCTCTTTTTATTTCTGTAAACCACCACACTAACCTGCTCTTTACTGAAATAACTAAAAGAAATGTCACTGAAACAGCTTTTGACCATGTAGATCCTAAAAACAGAATAGTGCTGGCGAAACAGCCAGAGGAGTCAGAGTTTCTTACCCTACAGTAGTACCATACAGTTCAGATTCTAGATCAAAAAGTTTCATCACAAGCACAGCAAACAGCATTTGATCTTTCTGGACTGAAAAAGAACATCTTAGTTCAAACCAAGATAGTGTCTGGAATACACTGAACACAACCAAACTTCATCTGTCACATGCACAGAGTGCAAATCCCACTAGTGATAATTTACAGGTGTCAAAGTGTGGTAAAAATACATTTAAGACCAACACCATATAAAACATACACATTATGCTCAAAATGTGTTAAATAATTACAGAGCAAAAACATTAGACGAACATGCACCTTTGGCAAAGGTGTGGTTATGGTGCGGTTTAGGCACCAAAACTACTTGGTTAGGTTTAGGATAAGATTATAGTTTAGGGCTGTAATAAGTACTTAGACATGATGTATGAAATATTAGGACCAAGAAGATTTTTAATAATGTCATAATATAGAGAATAAAGTAAAAATATCAAAGATTAAGTGATAATTAAGGGAATAAACTCAAAACATTGAGAATAAAATCAAAGTGATGAGAATAAAGTTGAAATGTTAAGAATAAAAAGTATCAAGTTATTGTCAAATTGACAAGATTAAAGTCAAAAAAACACAAGAATAAAGTTGAAATGCTGAGAATAAATTTAAAAGAATAAACTTGGCACAGATTAAACTGAAGACTGCATCTGTCCCCACATAAAATTGGAAGAGGTGGCTGCAGCTGTGCTAACTGAAATATCTGGTAATGGACAGATGTAAAGATATGCATGGTTACCCCTGCACATAATGCAGAGGGGATCTTCCAGAGCTCCTGTGAATGAATGACAGACTTTCTTACTAAGTTTCTTAAATCTCTGCAGCAGCCAACAACAACAACAACAAAAATCACCTTTCTGCATATTACCTCACTTGTTTGCTTTGCTGTAATGACTGATAAAGATGATCCTGATGCCGTGAAACTCAGGCAACCATGGTATCTGAGATGCCAGCATCACTGTAACAACAAATCCTACACGTCACAGGATTAAAAATAAATTCAAAGAACAAGCTCAAACCATACAGAAGCCAAACTACTTCTTAACCTCCTTCTTAACCTAACTTCCTGCTGATAGAGAAATGGAAAATCGCCATGTTGAAATCATGTTTGCCCTTCTAGATATGATAAAGAAGTTTATTCTGTCCTTCCACTCACACGAAGTGTTGACTGAAATCATGCAGGCAATGCTGCATGGCTTCAGCTTGTCACAGGACTTCTTACCTTATAGCACACTGACACCTTTTTGATGGTGATGTCTGCATCACCTGAGCTCCGCACCTTCAGGACTGTACCAGCTTTCACTTATCTGGAAGCAACTAGCAGTAACAGTGATGAGATTGAAATCAATCTTTTCATCCAGAAGATGACAAAGAAGCTGCAACAATAAAATATTTTTCACAGTTATGCTTCCATCAAGTCGTCATTTTATTTATTGCATCAATTTAAAAAGTCACATAACACTGAGGAGGCACTGAGACGTGGTGCCCCTCTCTACTACTGCTTATTCTCTAAACCAAACCAAGTGTGATTTTCAGTTTTTTTCCACAAGATGGTGCAGTGATGATTTTACTCAGGTTAGAAGAACAAGTATGAGTGGACAACAAAAGAAAGTAAACAATTGTGTTCATTAAAAAGAGAAAGCGAGCATCATGAACAAAGCCAAAACACCACATATTGTTATACAAGGCGTTGTCTTTACGTTGCTGCCATGTTTTCTGCAAAACTAATTGTCAGATTGACACTGAACAATACATTTTATACACTTTTACTCAGATATATTTCGTGTGTGTGAGTCAAGCCAAATGTGTATGTGCGTTCTCTGTACTGATAAACGTCAGTACAGGAAGAGGTGACAGTTCTCATGCAAAACATACAGCACAAGTGCCAGACTGTTGGACTTATATATACCTATATAAATATGAGTTGTTTCACTTCAAGCAATATCCCTGCAGTAGTCGTTGATATGAAGCTGTTAGTTTGCCACACACACAAAATGTTAAAACTGCTGTGGAATGATGCGTCATGTCAACTGCCAAGATGTGTTTAGTACGCAATTACAGAATTTTCAGTTCATATTGTCCTGCAGATTTTCTGATTTTTACCCAGAGCTAAGTTGAACAAAACCATGCATCACATTACTGGTGGAATGACTTATTCAGTAGAAGAGGATATGGCCAGTTAGAGTGTGTGATTTAAAGAATGGTCTGAAAATTTTCAAGCTGGTCTGAATACACAATTGAGGTACTTATATATGGATGAGAGTAAGTCTTGGTCACTACAAATGATTCTGCTCTGTGCGCCGTCACTTCACCAATGACACTGTAAGAAATGTGGGTTGTCATCCACAATACCAGCCAAGCTGAAACTCATATGACCAGTTTATAGATGGTAACTTTAAAAGAATTGATTTAGCGTAGCAGGACAGGTGATGTTTCAAGCTGAAGCTAAACTTTTAGTGCTATGCTATGCATAGTGACCCAGTTCCTTACAATGCAGGAGAAATGTGACTAAACAGCAGAGCAGAGCAACCAAGACATATTTTAACATACAGTACATATAAGCAACTTGATATTGTAAGAACACCAATAAAACCAGTTTGAAAAATCTTAAAACATTCGTCTGATTTACACAAAACGCACATTACTCCTCATTCTTATCATCTTCTCTTGGTGAGTATATCCAGTGTGTCTTAAGAGATTCATTGAAGAATTGATTAGTGATTACACATTAAAGATATAACCTCAGCATCATCCTCATTTAAAACACAGAAAGTTGTGTACAGCCATCATTGGGGGGAAATATCAATCCCCTGTCTGGAGCTTATACAAAATGATAATGATTCGCTTGAAAAAGTGCCCCAATCCAGACTTCACGTAATCTCACTGGAGGACTTTGTCTCTTGTGTCGGGTAGTTTGAGAGCTACCAGGCCGCCACACACCAGCGCAGTGAAGGACAGCAGGATAGGGACAGCTTTGGTGATGCCCACAAAACTAGCAAAGATAGAGCTGCCAAGGACCGCTGCCAGCTTACACAGAGCATTCAGCACGCCGAATGCTGTAGCCCTGAGAAACACAGACATGGCTTTTAGAAGGCTGTCACTATCACTATCATGACATTTTTGTTAATCATTTTTAAGTTTGTATGACACATGTTTACACTACAGCATACAGGGACTATAAGAAGTATGCACCCGATTTGCAAGTTTTTTCTCATCACATTTACACACTATACTTTCTACACTAAATCATGGTTCACTATTTTGACACTGATCTACAGAAAAAGACGTCATGGATAATGGATCAGTAGTTGGAATTGAGTCTGGACTCGAGGACATGTTTTTGACACCATTTATGTGTAACTTAGCTTATGTGTAGTATCTATAATTTGCTGCATTCATTTAACTATCTAGCCTCACAAGCCTTCCAATACATGCTGCCGAGAAGCACTCCCCCACAGCATGACACTGCCACCACCATGCTTCATGGTAGTAATAAAACACATCACATCGAGTCTCAACTGGTGAGAAACCGGGTATGTGTGTGATGATGTGTATACACCTCAGAGGTAGTAAGTAACTAAATATATTTAAAGAGTAATGTACTTTTTGTGCACTTTTGAGATACTTTATTGGAGTATTTCCTTTTAATGTTAATGGTACTTTTACTTTTACTCTACTATTACTTTGACATCTTCAGTTACTACTAAGTTAATTACTTTCAGTAGATGAAGATACTTAATATAATATGATCAAATATAATATATGACAAAATATAATGTGGTAAATGCAAATGTATTATGATAATAATGAAGCAGCTGTCAGTACAATAGTTAAAGTCAGCTTCGTCGCATCACGTCTCCATAGGAACACAAGTATTTGTCCTTTCTCAAAGATTATGGAAGAAACTTGTATTCAACTTCAAAATACTATCAAAAATCAAATTCAGTACTGTTTACAATACATTGTTTGAGTACTTTTGTAATTTTAGAGCATGTACCTAGTACAGACTGTACTCCAAATGACATTCAGTGACTTCTTTGGTCTTCATGGTGTAGTTTCTGACCAGGCTACTGATTGACCAGAAACTGGACCTTTCATGATATCGGTGTATCCTACATGCTTGAAACACGTTCCCCGCACTCAGGTGATTTGTATTTAACTGTGTGATTTCTCAATTTCTGCACCAGTGATAATTTAGTTGAGTCACTTTAAAGGGGCAGAATATTGATTCACTGTTATATTGTTAATGAATTTAGATTATGTTGTAGAGATGCTTTCATTTTGACACGAAAGAGTTATTTCCTGTTTGTCAGTGTCAGAAATGTCAAATTAAAGACATAGCATACAAATGAGGAATATCAACACAGCTGCACCAATCCTAGCTGATACCTTTTAGAAGCAGGGTACAGCTCCACAGTCACCACCTGGATGCCGTTCCATGCAGCTACACTTACACCACAGAACAAACATTGCAAGGCAATGATTGCTGATTGGCTGGAGCTCAGAAACAGGAAGAGGGTACAGCCTGCTGAAATGAGCATGGAGCCACCTGTGGACAAACACAGACACTTTATAATGAATCCTGTACAGGGACATTATAGTCTCTGGTTGAAAATAATAATAATAGACTAAGAATAATAAAGAACAGTATTCATTGTCTTCCATTTTCTTTTTATCTGTTCGTTTGCTCATTGATTGTATATCTTTATCTCTTGCTGCATAGTAAAGCAATAACACATTTAAAAAAAAACTGTTTTCAGTAGTAAACATCCAATTTCAATCACCTATGATCTTGACTCTGCCGATTTTCTCCATGAAGAGGGCTGAGATTATGTTGCCTGGCAACACAGCCAGACTGCCCAGGAAGCTGACCAGGTAGATGAGAAAATCGTTCTCCTCAACAGTGTCCAGGTGGCAGCCGTGTTTGCTGTGCTTAAAGGTGGTGTTCTCCATCTTACAGTCAATGAACTTCTCCTCCCACAGGTCTACAGAGAACAGGGAGGATGGAATGACCGAGAGTCGTCATTTCAACAAGCAGGACTTCTCTCCGATCAGATCAGTCACAAGTCACTCACACAAAGCAGTCAGCACAATGACACACAGAACGATCACAATGTTATTACCTTAAACACAAAAAGAATTCCCTAGCTATCGCCGGCGTGGAGGCATAACAAGACATTTGCTGCTGTGAATAAAGCCTACCAAACACTCAACCTGTGATCTGAATGCACTGATATATTCCAAACCCCTGGTCTGGCTGAACCTACCTGTGTTATAGAAGACAGTGGAGATGATAGTGCAGTTCTCAAACACCGTGTCTGTGGACTTTATATCCTCAAAGTGACAGTCTTCAAACAGTGAGTCCTCAAACTTTACGGACTTCATCTCTATACTAATGAACCTATTGATATAAGAGACATAAACAAGCACACAAATCAACCATGGGAAAACTGAGGATAACACAATGTCTCTGTCTCTTTCCTACTCACAACTCTCAACAGGATAAGTGGCATAGACAATGAATGAGTGATTCTTTATATGCGTGACTGAAACTATAAGTACATCTCTCTGTCTGCTTTGGGTCCAGAAGGTGATACAATGAGACTTACTTGTCGTTGATATATTCTCCTTCTTTATGGATCTGGTTCTCCAAAGGGAAGTTAAAGTTGAATTCCTCCACTCGTTCTTTATGGAACACCTACAGTTAAACAACATTTGCAAGTTCAACTGAAATATTTGTTTCAATAAAATGAATCAAGTCTTAAAGCATTATCAAAGCATTATAAGCAGAGAAGATAATCGCACTGAGCTAGACACACAACATCTGAGCCACAGGCTTTCAACTACAACCGACATAAAGTCTTCTTATCATCCAAATGGAAATTTGTCTTGTCCTGCGCCTGCATCTTGTTGACCAACTGTCAGTCAAGTTACAAGATCCAATTAGCTACAGAGACAGGTTTATGAGTTTCATAAATTCTTGTTCACTTTACCTTGACCTTGGACTGGTACTCCTCATACTGAAGGTGCTTGATCATGTCAGGGAACCAAACTGACAGACCATAGTAACTGTGATAATATGTAGATACAGAGAATAGTGAATCAATAAAAAGTGGCATAAAACAAGCAGAATGTAACTTAAAGCATTCTTTAGGCTGTATAAAGACATTTATCCTCAAACTGTTAATATCTTAAAATACAAATAATAGCCTGCAGTGTGTATCTCCACTTCCTGCTGCACATGTTATGTTGGTGGTGTCGCACGTGATGCAGTGAACTAACCTGAAAGCCATGCAGAACCAGATGATGGCCATGAAAAGTGTAGCAAACCTCAGCTCTGCAGACAGGAGAGATGCTACGTTCTTTATCACCTGTGAAAAGCAAGAACCAACTTTCTTCACATATAAGGCTCAGTCTTCACACTATGAGTATCTAAAAAAAGAATATGTGAAACATTAGTAAAGTAATTAGCTCTGGGAAAAGTTGCACTTAATAAATATAAATGTATTCACTCACCATAATGAGGCTGCAACTTACATCCCACTAAATTCCACTAAACTCCACTATATTCCACTATATTCCGTGTGTATGAGTAACACTGAAGCTATATATTAAACTAGTTGATTGTTTTAGGAAGAAATTTCTTTTGTCCTTTTTTGTGATATAAACACCCATTTACAGAATGACTCCAGTTCTGCCACTGGGGATACATTCCAGTATAATGGTGTTTGCTTGAGAATGTGAAGCTCTCAACCTGTGTAAGTCTGTACACATACGTTTATTAAGTGTAACTATGGTAATAATCTGTAGCTTTGCTGCTGCTGGTAGCAAACTGTTATTGTTCTGTTTATCTAAACCTGGTGGTCTAGCAAAGCTAAAGTTTAAACTAATGTTGCGTTCTCTGTCAAATTGCTGCATGTAAGTAGTAAGTATTTCAAAATAAAAGTTGCACTTCAAAGTAAAGTAACAGGAACAGGAGAAAAACGTACTTACTTACTTTCTTATTATTGTTTGAGCTGATTTTTAAACAACTAATCGTACTTACTATTTTACTTTTACTTGAGTAAAATATTTTAGTACTCTTTTACGTACCAGTTTACAGAGTGTCAGTGAGCGTACAGCCCATCGTTGCACAGGTGTCCCAGTAGCACTCTGAATCTCAATAAACTCATCCTCTGCTGTCTTAGGAGCTTTGATGTGAGTCACCTGAAAAAATAAACGAGACGAAACATTTGAAACAGCATCTGTTTTTTGTTTTATTTGCCCAAGTAGCTTCTCCTGGAAATAACATTTTACCATGAATATGAACTTTTGCCACTTGGTTGTCAATTTTTTCAGTTCAGCTCTCTCACCCTACCTTTCTGTTTCACTGAAATCCCTGTGGAAGCTTTTAATTGTTTTACATTCTTAACTCAAACTAAGAAAAAAAAAAACAATCAGATCTTGTTAGATCTAAAAATACCGTGTATTGACCTACAAATGAGACAAAATACCACCTATTTATCAGACATGGGAAGAATAGTACTTTAACATGTATAGGGAAAAATATTGATTATAATGATTATTGATTTTTTTTTAAATATTGGTTGTTCCTATTAATAGCACAAGAGTGGTAAATGATGTTAACTGGTGACATATCATTGGGAAAGTCAATCACTGCAGAAATTTGCAAAAATGTTTGTTGAAATCTGAATCATATATTTGCATTTGTTCATCAGTATTTTATAAGTGTATGTACTCACAGTAAAGACTTTCTCTGGCTTGCCTTTGGCCCTCCAGTTGGTGTCGTGGACCTGCTTCAGTATCATCCATGCTTCATCATGTTTGGCATTCTACTCAACATGAACACAGAGAGTGCACGAAAGCATTCACACAACAATGTAACAAAATTGTATCAGTAATTTCATCAGCATAAACACAGAAATCTGTTTATTTCAGTGTAAGAAACAGAAACGTTTTTGTTTCTGTTGTTTTTTCATTATTTGATAGGCTAGATTTAATGAAGAGCAAAGACTGATGTGAACTGTGAACTGTGACTAGCCTTTGACTCCAAAGTGTTGGAGTTGAGGTCTGTTATGAATATGTCTGGAGTCTCACCTCAAGGAGGAAGCGGGGGCTCTCAGGCATGAAGGTGAGTCCAACCAAAGAGGCAATAGCAGGAAGAGCCGCAACCAGGATGAATACCCTCCAGGAGTGGAACTGAAACTCTGTGCCCATACTGAACCCCCATCCTGTACCCAAACACACACACACACACACACACACACACACACACACACACACACACACACACACACACACGTCTCAAAACATGTGACAATATTCTTCTATTCTTCTACTCTTGTCATTCATTATGTCACAGAGAGAAAAGACAACAACCAAGTTCAGTGCATGTCATATGATTATGATATGATATGATTTAGGCCATGTATAAAAGAAGGGTGGCACATGGAAATGTTCCAAACTCACATTCTCCCACATCAGTTAACTAGTAACATAATTCATTTTTAAAATGTCATAGAGATAGAAAATGCACAATATAAGGTCCATTTACTCCTTACAAATCAGTCACCAGGTAAGCAGCAGCACACAGCCTCCAAACTAACCATTAACTACAATCAATACAGATTCAACAACAACTAAACATTACTTTACTGTGGGCACACTTTGTTGCAGAAATGTTTTATTTATACACGGATGTGCCTAATAAACTGGCAACTTAGTGGATTCTTCTATGTAAAATAAATGAAAGGAACTACACACTTTTTAAATTATTTTTTAACTGTGCACCTAATCAACCACATCTCGTATTATTAATACAGTTGAATTATAAAATAAAACACAAATTGCAGTATTTGATTTGAAAGTCATGAAAAAGGAAAGAGTCTGAGATTTGTATTTGTATGTTGACAGACCAGAGCAGCTGATCTGTTGACTCCACTGAAAACTCTCTGGCAGTATTAAATAATAGGAGGACAAGGATTACCACATATCTAAGTATTCCTACTGTCAGTTCCACAGTCAGGCTTGTCTTTTATTTCCACTTTTATTTCTTTTATTTATAATTCTGTATATAGTGTATTCTGTGGGGTTAAACCTTACACTGTAAAGGACCATGAGATGAGATTTGTTGTGATGTGGTGCTGTATAAAAAACTGAACTCTTCTCTATCTAAAGTGATACCAATGTTTTACTTACAGATCCACAGCTGCCCTCTAACATTTCTGGTACTGCATTGTGTGTTTACTTGTGAATAACACCTATCTTGAGTGTACTCAACTTATTTACTTGACTTTGATTTTACTGTGTTGAACTTAAATTATTACATTGAATCCCTTAACTTTCGTGAACCTTGTTTCCTCGCAGAATGAAAAGAATGTTCTTACCGTATCTTGGGATGATGCCCCAAGCAGTGAATGAAGCGTAGATCCCACCAATCATCCAGAACATACACAGCCAAGACAGATGTTCACCTCTCTTATCCATCTGAAGAAACTCAGAGAAGTATGAGTACACGATCGGCACTGTCCCACCAATGCTGAGAGAAGAGGTAGACAGAGATCCAACAATCAAGTTGAAAATTCAACCCCAAAATCAGGTGGAATAAGTAAGAAGGAAAGGATTACAGATGCACTAAGGCAGTCCCTGTAGAGATCAATTTCACTGGCCACTGAAAAGTGTTAATCGCTTGATAATTCCGTGCCCGATAAACTATTACTAAATCACACACTACCACAGGCACCAAAATGTTGTAGCAAACTCAAAGAAGTAGTTGAGATATTTTGGTAGAGTCAACAAAGGCTTTGTTTTCTTAGATGTATCTCCACACAGAAAAGTATAGACATTGGTGTGGATCTTATACTGTGTTTAACACAGAGGGCGTGAGTATGGCAAGCCTCAGAGGCAAGCAGTGCAGTTGTGCAAACTGTCGGTGGTTTAGTATCACTTTCACTTTGTGACCCTATTTCTGAGTCAGTGTGGCTCCCTGTGGACCCCAGTTATTCTGAGATGGAACACTGTGCTGCGTCACTGCAACACAACACTAACCAAACTGCATGTGGATTGTGTGGATTTTGCTGGAATAGGAAATGTAACACAATGACAATGCAAATGATAACAAAAGGTAAATTTGTACTATAAACATAATCCAAATAAAAAGAACCTGAATTAAATTTATTATATGTCACATTTCACAGTTCTACCACTTGAGTTTTTAAATGCAAAAAATCCAAACAAACAAACCAAGAACAAATAAAAATCTTATATATTTTTTTAAAGTTCTTTTTGTGGCTAATTATAAAGACAGTTTATTTTGCTATTTTTATCAAAAAACATATTTATCTTATCTTTTTATTTAGCATGGTGTTCACATGACAACAACTCACAATGTGACTGCTGCTACAACTCACATCTACTAAATAACCAATTAGAGGACTGCAAAAGACCTATAAGAGCTGCATAACGACTTTCCTTCAAGGCAAAAACTAACTTCACCAGACTGCATATTTAAAGTGGACTGTTCCTTTGTAATTTATTTAAAGCAGACAGTAATATGCATGAGGAGTTCTAAAAAGCTGTTGGCAGCATTTTGTATGATTTATTGCTAATGCCTGTTTCACAACTCATTTCAAGTATTGTCAGGTATTGACAAAATGCATTTTGTTGCATGTTCCTGATAATACACTGTGAAAGTGCAAACCACAGATCCATCACCTATCTAAAACAAAGATCAGTGTGATGGTGAGTTTTACCCAATGCCAGACAGCAGCCTGAAGAAGAGGAAGAAGCCATAGCCCTGGGCGAACGAAGACAGGAAAGCAAAGATACAGTTTATAGCTAACGCCACAATCAGACAGCGCCGACGGCCAACTTTGTCTGCCAGGCCGCCCCACACGAACGCTCCCACCATCATGCTCAGAAATACGATTAGACCTGCACCGACAAAGAGAAACAGAGACAGTGGAATCACACCAAGTTAGAAAAAGTTAAAAAAATCTTAAGGTAGATATTTCTTGAGCTATTTAAATCTGTATATAGCAGATAGTTTAAAACAACTCCTATTTTCAGTTCACTGAAGAGTTCACAAGACTTTTGCTCTTCTTCCAGTTTGCTAATTGCTATTGACTTGAGGTAATGAGGGTAACGAGGTAATGTGTTCTTCTTCCAAGGCCTCATTTAGCAAGTGGGCACTTTCACATTTTCACACAGAGTCAGATCTATTAGTTTCTTCTTGTGCTTGAAATGTGCAGACCTACCGTATATATTCTCCGTCTATATTCTATATAGGCTCTGGCAGTCTTTACTGAGACCATGCTGTTCCATTTCAGGGTTCGATGTGAAAAGAAAACTAAAACTGCGATGAGAACACCGACCCACAGCGTAGTACAGGAACTGCATCAGCTGAACTTTTGTTGAGTGTGGTACACTGGACTTACTGGTTGTGAGTCAGCATATTCAGCTTCTTTGGTCCTAAAATTTAAAGACATGCTTCTGCCTCCCCCCAGTGTAACTGTCACCAGTGCCAGAGACTCGTACACTGGCAACACTGCACCCCAGTATACAGATGGCCACGCAACAGGGGAGAGCTGACTGTGTGACTAATCATATTTTCTCCCATCCACACATACTGTCCTAACCACACATTCTCCTAAATCAATGCACATGAAGACATATAGTGTCCCCACAACAGTAAGATGCAGCACGACTCTTCCCAAGGTCAGGACACACTATTGATCACTCTGACTCAGAATTCAAACACAAACACACTTGTCAAAAACTCTGCTCTGCACCAAATCACAGTAAGGAGTGAGAAATGAGCAGGTGTGAGTTAGAAGCAGAACAAAGGAGGAAAAGAAGGGTTACTAAAGGTAGGTAGGTTAGTAGCCAGGTAGGAACTCAAAGGAATCTACTGCAGCATTTAGTAAATATTTGTTTTTCTCAACACAAGGGCTGACAAATGTTAAAACTGAAAGAAAGAGAGTTGGAAAGAGAAAATCCATGATATGTTTCTGTGAAACAGCCACCGCCCTGTCTGATGCTGAGTAAGGGGGTTGCAAACAAGGAGAGAAGGTTTTAGAAAGATTGCTGATGATAAACACTAATGCAGCCTGCCAAGTGCCAGATGTGTTTTTAGTGTAGTCAGCTTCTTGTGTCCAGTTTGTGCTGGTCACCAGTACAGCAAAAAGCAACAAGGTGGAAAAAGGTTTCAGCTTTGAGACGTTTTGAAACTGAATGAGTATATTTCAACTTCACACAGATCAATTTACTCTAATAAATGCTTCAGTGCAGGAAACGTCCTGAGTGCCTTACAATGTTGCTTCTCATTCACACACAGAGATGAAAGCTGAGCTGTCATGCAGTGTCTGACCCAGCAGAGAACTTTCCCTGACCTTAAACTAGTGCTGGGAGAACCTGAATTCAACCATAAAAAGTTTAATCACACTGGAATAACAAATGTGGACGTTGAACTTGATATGGGAATATGGGATGTTGAATTCAGAAATTTTGGTCAATACAAATATGTTGCTTATGCACGTTTAACTGATATGTTTAGCTTCAACCTGTCATTTATGTTAATTATGAACATATAGTCATTATGTTAATAGAAATGGTAAGTGACTTACAGTTACATTCCTATTTCTGATGTCAGCTCAGTTGTGTAGAAATGTATTTTAAACGGTTGTTAAAAGTCTAGTTAGCAACATTAATACCATTCCTGTCTGTGGACTAGGTCTAAAGTTTTAGAGGATGTAGTTTAACCACCTTTACTGTGGTAGATTTACTGTAAATGCCTCCTATGCTGAATTTTACCAAGGCTATTCTAAAAGCAATTTACATCCCGTTCGACTGTATATAGAAACATTTATTAAAATATATATATTAGAAAAATCATTCAATACATGACTAGTAGACAAACACTAACTCTTGTCCACTGAAATAAGCACAGACATTACCACACTGAAAGCAATAATAAATAATTAAATCTCTTACCCAACATTCCTTTCTCTGCATTAGACAGACAGAGATCCTTTTCTGCAGATGGTAGCACAAACGCAACCACAAAACATTCAACTCCATCAGCCATGAGCGCCAGACCCAGCACCATGAAGAGTGTCCACTGGAACTTCCCATGGCCACAGTCCTCCATTATGTCCTCATATTGTTGAGATAATTCTTCTAGTTCAGAGGCTACACCTCCGGCAGCTCGAGCTTTAGCCCTGGGACACAGAGAGGATGAAAATGCTTGGAAATATGAATGTTTGTTAACAACATTTGATTTCTTTACACTGTGCTTGAATATCTTTGATTGAAAGCTGATGTGGTGCAAGCTGATAGCATGTAAATAGAATGTACATATGGAACAATGAATCCAGCCACAACATGTACATTGCAAAAAAGTGATATGGATGTGTAAAGTGGCAGCCTAGTGAAGAGATGGACGGGGAGACACAAGCGTATCTTCTTTGCAAGAAACAAGAGCTGCAATGCATCTTCAGTCAAGTAAGGAGCAGAAAGGGCACAAGTTAACAAGCTGATGAATATTACATAAGAGCTCCAGGGGTTTGAAATAAACTCTTCACCACCGCATAGCAAAGAACATTTGAAACAGCATTCAATCTTTCCAGCGTTCAGCACTCCAGTTGACAGGATGAATTGAATTAAAGAATTTGTGACTGGGTTATCAGTAAAGAGCTCCTTTACTGTAGACACCAGCTGCTCAAATGGGGTAAACAAGCGAAGATCTCTTCTGCTTGCAGAGAAGAAGCTGTTTTTATGTATATATGAATTTGTGGGACCAACAGTTGTAAAGTTTAGCAGTAAAAAATCTGTGGTATACAGTAATTCTCAGTTGCACTACTTTCGGTGCTCTGTTGCTCTGCTGGTTCTTGGGGTGTTTGCCCTTCAGTTTCTCTCAAGTCCATCTCCAGTGGGAATGTCAAAGCATTAAATATTGCCATTAGTAGGATTATCGTGGAGTCAGTACATGGCAAGAGCACTTATCCTGGGTATGTGGTAACGCCCCAGTGCGTTTCACATGGCGGTATATGCAAAAACCACTATGGTCTCCTGGACAGATTACTTCTGACTGATTAAATGCCATGTGCTCAGTCTGTAATACATTGGTGGCAAATCACAATTTTGAAGAGGCTGGAAGTCGCCAGCAAGTGTATTTCATAATTCAGACAAGGAATGATGAAAAGTCAGAATAAGGTCTAAATCCAAGATCTCTTTCAGTGCAATGATTAATAATTAACATGTTGCATTTTGTTGAGGATGATGATGTTTTACTGGTTTAATGCAGGTTCTCGAGCACTTTGTTGATCTTTCAATTTAAGACATTTTATTAACATTGTATTAATGAAGTCAAATAATGTTTTACTATAATTTTAAAAAGATTTATTTTCATCTCATTTTTATTCATTGATCTATTAATACTTGTAATAAATGCATATAAATGATAACCATTTATTAGCATTAATTTCAAGTATTTATGTTCATGAGTTTTATTCACATTTCATATTGCCCTTGCGATAAAGTTAATAACAAACACTAGGCAATCGTGTGATTTTCCTTTTCCTTTAAAGGACAAATGTTGGAATCGCCCATCCCTTCTTCATTACTTCATAGGCAACATCTGCATTGGCTGCAACAAGGACAGTTCACTAAAATAACTGTGATTTATACATTAACTGTTAAACTGAACAATGTTATCGGTGGCTTGGAAAGCAGACTGCAGTTCCACAGTCTGCTTTGGCTGTAGTACTTATAACCAGCATTTCATCAAGCTAACACTGACAGAATATTATAACATCCACGAGAGCTGGTTTATATTATATATGTAACACAAGCTGAATAACTTAGTGTCTACAAAAGATGACCTGAAAATATTGCAGACTGATTACACTGAAACTACAGTTTTCTTGGTTTCTGAACTCTCTCAAAACACTCACTGTCTTCTGTTCACAATCATAAACGCGGAAATCAAACGCCTGATCCAGGTTTTCACTAGTGTGTACATCAGGGATAGCTGGAAACTCCTGCACTAAAACAGTGTGATCTGTTAGAGTGGCAGCTTATTGGACATGGAGCTCCACTCACTAGTGGCCACAAATACACCAGCAACATCCGGTGAGGTTCTTAACATTTACAGTAGAAGAAAAGCATGCTGTGTCTCACCGTGCAGCTCTTTGTGCAGCCTTCACCTCTTCAGGATGTGGAATCCCTTGATATTCTCCCTCATACATCTGATCTTCTTCATCATGTCCTTCGGTCACGTCGCTTGCTGCGTCCTCTTCCTGGGATGGGTAGTCTGCCTGGTAAACGTATTCACCACCACCTTCTCCGTAAGTCACATAGCTGTCACCCCCTTCTTGTTGGTATTTGTTGTTTTGGTGAGACATCTTGGCTTAGCTTTACAAAATTTTGGAGCCTTTTGTTTGGTTTGTTAGTTCGTCTTGTCTGGTTTTAAATTTCAGAAAGTCATGAAATAAAACTGGTTATAAATAAATAGTTTAATCTCTTAGTTAAGCATGACAACTTAATCACTTTAGGGATGAAATGTTAGATAGGAGCAGATAACATAGATTAGCTCAAGATGGAACTCTGGTTTCTGGTTTTAGTTGGTGTGGTCTTCCTGATGGTGACGCCAGGGTCCTGTTAGATCTCGTCTTCAGTTTTCAACCCTGAAAACATAAAACCTGTTAGATATTCTCAAAAGACAGAGAGAGCAATGTGTCTGATAAGTAGTGAGCTTCCATCATGAAGCAACAGCAAAAAATCTGAGTCTTAAGCAGGTGAGTATGTAATATACAGTATATATCCATGATGTAATTGGTGCACTACCAAAAATAGAGCAAATCCTGCTGCACTGTATTTCAGAACTGCAACACAGCTACTCTAGGTCTAGGCTCCGTCCTGGCATGCTGGGTCAAGAGTTTTTCTTTCGTTGACTCACCTCCTGGCTACAAAAGCATCCAAAGTGGCAACTACTCAGTCAAAAGACAACACAAACTGTAGGCTCAAGGGTGGACTGTTGTTGAAAAACCTAAATAGACGGACTGGAAGTGGCTTAATTTAGATTAATATGCATTGTGTTTCTGACAGAAAATGGACAGATGGGAAAAAAGTTGAGCTTGATTAAGTCACATCAGCTTTATGTTCACAGACAGTATTTAAAGAAAAGAACTCTGTAACTTCTGTAAAACATGTATGAGGCCTCAGATTCTGTGTTTTGTCCTGGGATTGTCATTGTTCATCCCCTGGCCTATCCTCCTGATGTCCTCTCTCTCTCTAGTCTCTCTGTCTTTCCCTCACTTTGGCCACACCCCTCTCACTACCCTCAATCGCCAGTTACTCCCATGTGTCTCCCATTCATTTATTTACTCATTCACATTTTTATTCACTGTACACTCCCTAGGCCCTTTGTCAGTTCGTTCACATCAGTTCACTTCAGTTCACCCCAGTTTCTGCAGTTTCCAGTTTCCCCCCTTCACTCCTCACAATGTCGTACTCCTTCAGCTCTTCACTTCACTTGGACCTCTTTGATCTGAGTTCTTACCAGTTACCCCTGGCCTTAGTTTTCCCTCCTCACCTCCAGTCTCACTCCTAGTTTTACTCCCTGATCTCATAGTTTAAGCTTTTCCTTAGCTCCCCTTCATCTTAGTTTACTCTTAGCTTCTCTGTTATCTCTGCTCTCTTTGTTGTTATTATTTTCCAATAAACATATTTTTTATTTTACTCTCTGGGTTCGTTATCAATTCATCTTTAAAGCTCTGACAGGGACACTTGGACTATTTTTATTTGTTGTATTATTTTGAATATTCTGTTGAATCAAAACCAAGTTAGATTTTTTCGTTCTTTTATTTCTTACAGTTTTTCTTAATGCTTATTATCTTATTTTTCTTGTACTGCATGAAAACAGATTAAAACTTTAATTTAAAAATTTTGTCAGCAACACACATATCATATTTGTGGTGGTATGTGAAAGTGATTTGTTGTGTTACTGTGTGGTGGCACTTCATGGATCACACAATATCAAAGTCCTTCCAGGCTCTTTGAATGGTTAGTTCACCAACAGTTTTGTAGGCTAATGGAATTTAATTTGTGACGCTGACAGCTTTTAAAAAGTAATTAAACTTCAATTTCTCTTCAAAGTGTTCACAGTGAAGCGTTTTCCCGTTCAGTGTAGTGTAATACAACACTGTTGTCTGCAGGACCATATCATTGCTTCTGTTCTCTGTTGATTCACTCGTGTGCCATTTGAAAGGTAAAACACTGCAGTGAAGGATTTCCCACTTTGTTCCATAGCTCTTAACACAGATGACTGTGATAGATAAAGAAGTGCCTTGTCTGTCTTGTTTGTGTGGTTTTGTGGATTTGAGACTCTTGATGATGACAGATCATTTTTCCATTAGACTCACAGTACTATACCATTAGCGGTCGAGGTGATGGCTACTGGATGTATTACTCTGCTTTGTTCTACACTACACTTTCATTTATGCTTATGTGTCTGTGAGCAGTTGTATACTTGGTAACTCTAATACTACTGCAAGTTTTTTTGTATACATGTATATATGTCAGAAAGGGCAATCATTATGAATATTTAACATGCAAACTACTGTATGTCACGGTTTTACTCTTGCTCAACCTGACACTGATCTAGTCTTCATCTTCTTCTCAACATCTTACTAGCTGTAGTCAAAAGCCAGTTTAGGGCTATTAGTCCTACTAGTATTTATCTATATACTGTACCTCAAAATTACTATGTGCACCTTTAAATTATTTTTCTTCTTAACCTAAGCAAAGAGCAGATACTTGATCATCATTGTATTAATTGTAATTGTAATAATTCCACTTGTCAGACCAGTGGCCACTCCTTAGCAGACCTCTTAATGAAATGCATGTCTTAATGTAAAAGTATAAGTGCATATATAGTTTGCATGCTAGCTGCTAATTAGCACAGTGCAACTGTATTGCTTCAAGTATACTTAAGTTATGTTCAAGTATACTTCCAAAGTATACTTCATGTAGTAAGTATACTAATGGCAATGTATACCCATAAGTATCCTTTTTTAATACTTGCTGGCAGAGGCGCCGCTTGCGGACAGGCAAGGCAGGCAATTGCCTGGGGCCCCCGGACCAAGGGGCCCCCAAAGGACCAACCAAATTGAACGGCACCAGAACAACGGTAGTGAGACTGTGTGTCATTGACAGCACTGTTGGACACCTCACAAACCCCCTTTACGGGGCCCCTCCCTCCCCCTCCCTCTCTCAGAAGCTGCCGCTGACAGGATCTTAAGTAAACAGACATGCGCAGAGACAGAATCTGCTCTGCGACAATGAAAAGAAACTTTCCTCCTGGAAGCGAAAAAAGAAATAAATGAAAGGAAGAAGAGAAAAGGAAACAAGACAGTGGTGAGTATGATTGTTTTATCTCAAAGTATGTGGTTATTTATGCAGTTTTAACTTAGCCAAATAGGCTACCTGGTATACGGCTAACTTGTTTGCTTAACATTAGCAAGCATGCTGCACATAAACTAAAAAGTACTATCCACTTAATGAATATCTTACCCTTTTTGACTATTGTGAGTGGTGTGTAAATGGTTGTTTGTCTCAATGTGTCCCTGGACTGGAGACCTGTCCAGGTGTAGCCCTGGCTCTCACCTGGTGCCTGCTGGAGATAAACATCAGGTCTCTGAGACCCTAGTGAGCATTTATGGATCATGAATAGATAGATAGATAGATAGATAGATAGATAGATAGATAGATAGATAGATAGATAGATAGATAGATAGAT
>JAUYWH010000024.1:1083478-1102762 GCA_034779795.1 Ctenopoma multispine | reverse complement strand
GTGTGTGTGTGTGTGTGTGTGTGTGTGTGTGTGTGTGTGTGTGTGTGTGTGTGTGTGTGTGTGTGTGTGTGGCTGTTTTCCTCTCAGTACTAATGAGCACACAATGGGTGCTCCATATGATCACTCTGTGGAGCTATACACACGCACTACATTTTTCTTTAAGCAGTTATTCCTGTTGGGGTGTTCCCAGACTGAACATGTGTTGTAATGTAATGCTGAGACAGTGGAAAGCACTGATGATGTACAGCACTGTGCAAAAGTCTTAGGCCACTATTGGATTAGTTATTTAGCAATGCTGTGATGTGAGTATGCATTTATTTCTCTGTTTTTACATTAGAATTAGAAATACTAAAAGTGCTTTCTTGGCTGCTCTCCTTCCACAAAGACCATTCCTGTTTGTTTCAGGCTATGGAAGGATCAACTTGGCATCCAAATGAAGCTGCCAGATGCTGAGTCAGGTCCTTGCTGGACTCCTTCTTCTTCTCAAAGAAGAAACTCTTCTCTCTTCACTCTTCTCATCAGATTTTGACAGGTCTTCCACTTCTGTTTTTGTCCTTGACCTTTCCAGATTGTTCTACAGAGATCATATTCAATATTTGTCACTTTAACCTAGAGTATTTTAATAATGTGTGTTCTAGTTGTATTCTAACTAAGAGACTGAAATACATATATACAGTATATAATCAAATTAGCACTTCCAAAACAACAAGTCTATTAGTGGACTAAGACTGTTGCGCAGTGCTGTATATTGTTGAAATACTTGCTGTGCTGAAGGTAACTATGTATATTCTTATACTTTCATCTTAAACAGCTTAACACATTTGTCCATCAGGACACATCAAATTACAGGTTTGTCAATAGAGGCCTCTGGTTTCGAATGTAGAAACTTGGCTGCCAAAGGTCTGTTACTCCATATTTGGCCACAAACCACCCCCTCTGATATTTGCACATGGTTTGGGCCAGTTGGCCGCAATTCCCTCCACCCTTGTTAAAGTGACATCGGCTGATTCGGGAGGTGGGTTTGCTTTGATCTGGGGTCAGTAGATCTGGCGTAGAATGCAACAGATGTCCTCAAACACATACGCATGCACAGAGATGAAGAACATCTTTAATCCCAGTGGCATACTTTGGCAGTGGATTACACTGGACATAATTAGTCAGCCAGTCAACCAGGCAGTCAGCGTGAGAGGCAGGAAACACACTCAATGGTCAAAAACCTGATGTCAGTATCATAAAGATTCAACACTTATCTATGAAACAGGTCAACAAAGATGAAAGATAGAAGAAAAAATGTTGTGTATTTTGTGTGTAATATTTTTATTAAACTCTTTTCTAACCTTTGCACATAATGCATTTTGCTTGATTTATGCTTCTGTGTTAAATATATGCTATAGATACAGTCTAGGCACCGTGTACCTGAAAAAACAACACTGTAGCCTATGGCATGCCCCTCCCTGAAACTTTAACTATTCATTGCAGCAATGCAGACAGGAACAACTGTGACTGGACCACTCAGCATCAGACCATGAAACCCCACCAACAGCAAGACACTCTCCACAATGCCCAAAGCTTAGGCCACTTGGCTGGAATTCACACCAAAACCCTGCACTTATCATGGTTTCAATGGTCACTCAAGCTTGTTTGGATGCCTCCATTCAAAGTCAGGAAAAGACTGATTTTAACAAGACTCTGGATGAATGACTCTGCAGAACTTCTCTCTGACATGGATCCAGAGGGTTTGCATTTTGGAGATTGATCTGCCTGATCTGGCACACCGCAGCAAATTAGATTGGATTAGATTGGAGTGTGCTGCCAAATTGCTGTGCCTGCCCATTCTGCAGCCTGAAAAGCAAACACTAATTAATGAATAGGAGTTTGATTAAAATATGACCCTCATTCTGCTGGCAGAATTCCCACAGCTGCTCTGCTACTCATTTTTCCTTTGGTCATCAGCCTAATCTTGTTGATGGTTTGCCAAGTTAAGTTTCCTTTGAGATCAGTTTCATTTCAGTTTGAGACATTCATAAAGTAATTGTTATTTTTATGCAAGTTGCAGTGTTATTTAGTATCTATGAGCCCAGCTTACAATATTCTAAGTAAAATAACTGGTTAGTAATAGGGAGTATGGAGAGAGGAGAGTAAGGGCAGAGCAGCCACCCACTTCCTCACCACAGCCTCTGTGCATACAGAAATGGATGGAAGTTGGGCTTTGTTTTTAAATGTATATAGAATCTGCCTTTAATCAGATGTGTCAAAGATCCACTCAGCAACATTAAATCTATATTAACTGAATCACTACACATGCAAACTAAATCCCCATGCATTTATATGATCAACTTTCAAGCTTTAAGTCAACACAATTATAAGAATTCCCACATTTCCAATCGTCTTTTTCTCCTTCCTTGGTCACTTTAAATGCTTTCTCCCTCTCTTCATCTTCTCAATCTGCTGCTTTTTTCCTCTACATTACAGATCAGGACAATATGATATGTCTCCCCCTCTCTCCCTTCTATAATTTCACTGGGGAGCCCTAGAAAATAGAAATACTCTCTGCACCTGCTATAGAAACAGGTTCTGAGCATTTCTCATGATGCAGGACTAACAACAAGAACTAACAGCAGAGATGCTGATTAACTGGTGTGTATGGAGATATGTGTATTGTATATTTTAAATTCAGTGTGTTCAGATTAAATAACTAATAATAAATAGTCAATCAAATCCCTTTTCACGTAGGATATAAATATGTTGTACAGAACATACTTTGAGTATTATATAAACTCAGGTAGCACAAAGCAATTTGCATATTGCAGAATATTAGTGTGTTAAATATGAGCATTCCAGGGCATTTAAAGAGCTTCAGCTAGAGAATACTGGCAAGTCACAAATGCATACATACACACTAGAAAAGCTTTTCTTTGCTAAAGACGAGTAAATAATATTTGTCAAGGTGGTGAGCAGAACAGAATACAACTTTCTACTTTAGGTGAAATATTTCTGTTTTGCTTTTTTGTTATTGGCATGTTATGTAAAATGTTAGAAGTGTGCTGCAAGAGGTTTACATGTTATTACAAACTGTGGTCACTTGGTGACAGCACTGAGTATATGAATATTCTGCCAGTTGTATTCTGTTTCCTTTTCTTTTCTAATGTGGATGTACCAGGATGTGTGAAAACTGGTGATGGTGAAATAATAGATTAACAACGTTTTATCATGTTAAAGGAGCTATAACAAACTCTTTGAAACAAAATAAACTCCTGTGAAAGGTCAGTGAAAGGACTGTGTGTCTTTATTTGGTTTGGTATTGTGTCTATAGCATAAAAGCTGCAAGAATCCCAGTTTCGTGTTGAGTAAGGAACTACATTTCCTGGTCTAAAATTCTATCTTGTGAACACAAATTTGAGTTGAGTTCAACTTCAAATGCATTCTGTTTCCAACGAGCTAATGCTTGAGACAGAAGAAAGTACATTGTAAAAGAGAAGGAAAAACAGCAGTATCAAGAAGAGTTATAATCTCTACTGTTTACCTCTAATTCACCATTGTTTCAAAAGATTAAAAAAATTGAGAAGTGGAAAAACAAAATCAGTCTTTATCTGACATGCAGATAAATGTCATATAATATGCAATAGTGCAGGATGTACAGTGTATAGTACAGTGCAGTATAGTACATTATAATAATTATTATAATAATACATTCCCCCTATTCCTGGCCAAATGTGGAAGTGTCCCTGGACAAAAAACTGAACCCCAAACCCTTGGTGCCTCAAGGGGGCATAGGAATTAATAAAGTATCAATTATTATAATTTTCAAACTCCAGCACCTTGTTTTTTTTAAGGGAAATGTCAATTTCTGCCCATCTAAATACTTAAAACTTAAATTCCTTCTGTTGGGGCAAAAACCTCGATAGATAGGTCCCTAAGGTTGAAAGTCACCTCACCCGGAATAGGGGAACCAGGATCCCCTCCTGGAGGGGAGCTCTATGTCCACTGTGACTCTTCTGGTTTCTGAAAAGCAGGTGTCTGACTCAGGGACACTGTACAAAAGGAAAGCTGACATTCCCACCCCACATTCCTCATCATCCATATCTATCGATATCTATCTATCAAATTGCTGTGGCGCAACATCCAGAAGTTGATTGACAACCTGAATTATTGCAAAGCTATGCTTTCAAACTGGTAAACACTGACACCTGGTGGATTTTCACAAGCAGCTTGTTGTGTCTTCATTTGCCTCCTAAATAATCCATCTTGAGTGATTTTTCAAAAGCATTGAGGAGGCTTTCATGTATGTTGTGTCCTTTGACTGGCAACGTAAATTACAGTAGTAATTTACTACCTATTCCATTAAATGTTTCTAAAAACATCAACACATTATATTCAGTACAGTCTTAGGCCACTATTGGATTAGTTTTTTAGCAATGCTATGATGTGAGTATGCATTTATTTCCCAGTTTTTACATTAGAACAACTAGAAACACAAAAACTGGTCACTTGGCTGCTCTCCTTACACAGACACCATTCCTGATCAGGTATTTTTCAGACTATGGAAGGATCAACCTGGCATCCAGATGAAGCTGCCAGATGCTGAGTCAGGTCCTTTCTGGACTTCTTCCAGTGTCTCAAAAACTGAGAAACTTCTTATCAGATCTTGACATGCCCAGTGCCTATAAAAGGAATATTCTAATTCACTGTGTTTTACTGTGATTCATAATGAATGTTGAAGATTTCTTTGTGGTAATACAGAAGGACCTTGGATTTTGTAGGAGTAAAACCTCAAACATACACACATCAACTTTTAATCTTTACATGTCCTCCTATGTGCAGTAAAAATACTGCACATAGGAGATAAGGTGATTTTTTAACCTTACCTTTTTAGCTAGCCACTGTTGTTGTTGTAGCCTTGTGATGTAATTGATATTCACTGTTATTAAAGATTAACAGATATAAACCTAAATTTGTTGATATCAAAGATTCACAAAAGTGAGTTGCACGTGTAAGCTGCAGTTTTCAGTTAGCAGGGAGAGAGGTAGAAATGAGCAGAGAGAGACTGCAGCAAAACGTTATCAGGATTCTGATTATTAAGTGAAGAACAGTAACATAGTTTCTGAATTTGAGAAATAGAAGCTCTTGATTGCCAGTGGTCCATCTGATACTTCAAGTAGAAAGGGACATTGTTAAACGTATTTGTTGGTCTAATTTATTAAACTTTTGCAAAATCAGCCTAATTCAGTGTGTAACAGAAACTGCTGGTGCTTCTCAGTGCATTTTCAGACATCCAGTGACAACATCCTTGTTATTCCATTATTTCACCAGTAGATGTCCTCATATGACAGGACATGGTTTAACACCTCTTCAGGTATCTTTCACCCTAAACTTACCAAAGAGTTAACAGTGTAGTGAGGTCTTCCTCACCCCTGCTTCAAAAAAGCCCTAAACACGATTCCCTTTGTGTCCAATGATTACTTCATAGAACTTGTAAATGACGCCACCTACGTTAATAAAGTATCAGTTATTAGTATTATACCCCAATATCTAACATGCATGCCTTTGGACTAAGGGAGGAAGCCAGAGTACACAGAGTGTACACGCAGTGCCTGGTCAAGTCGTGGATTTGAACCCTGGTCCCTGTAGTTGTGTTGTCAAGTTTCCTGTTTCCTACACTGGACTGTATGTTAGAACATATTCATCAGTGGAATAAATTTAGATCCCGATCTCTTCAGAAAGCTCCAGTGTGGCATCTTTAATTGGCAATAATACACAATACATTCGTGTGAATGCTGGACCTGGGATGTCTGTTTTAAAAGGGGACGGGGCTGCCCTCACTGGCTCCCTCTGTCTATAAAACAGCATCTGTGTGAGGAACATGTTCCTCATTCATTTTAGGGTTTATTTTCCTATTTGTTGTTGTATGGTACTGTTGTTTTTTCAGCAGGGATCTTGTTTAGGAATTTTCGGAACAATTTCATTGTGCTTTTCAATAAAAGTTTGGAAATTACTTAAAGTATCTTCGTGCTGTAGGCCTTTTTTTGACCATTACCATACAACTGACCCAGCAGTAACTGGACTGCACAGATTTATACTACATTCACTTGAAACACATTCCCTGCACTCAGGTGATTTTAACTCAGGTCCATTTAAGTAATTGCGAGACTTCTTAAACCAGTGGTGATTTAGGAAAGTCACTTAAGAGTCAACAAGGCTGATGGAGTTCCTCCAGGGCCTGTTCTATCTGTATGGTATTACTGTTTTCTCATATGTAGCTTTCATTTAGTGCCTTATTATTTTCACGCAGATGACACCCAGCTCTGCATATCTGATCTCAGCAGTCTGCCCAACCAAAATGATTCACTGAAAGTCATGACATTACAGATGTGTACAAAATGTTCTAAAATTGAATAAAGAGGAAAATCGTATTAAAGACCCACATGGTTCTCAAGCTGGGACCTCTGACTGTAAATATTCAATCACACTGTAGCATATTTTATTCAAGGCTACATTTTTTACATACATGTTAAAAAGCACAATTGTACAAGTATCTTAACATGTATCAGATGTATTAACAAGAACAGACATGTTCTATCGTATTAAAAGTTTGCTTGAGGTTTTTGCTGCTTAGTTGGTTCAACTAGTTATTAAAACAATGTTTCACTTATTTCTTCATTGGTGAAGATCTGATCAAATTTCATGACCAATTAATGCAATAAAAAAATTTCCATCCAAGGCTTCTATTGTGCCCTGTTAGAAATAAAGTCTATGGAACAACAGCCCTGACGTCAGTCAGGGAAAAAAGAGGATGGGAAACACCTTGTCTCCTTTGTTGCAATGTTTTCCTCATAAACAATTTGAGCTACGAGATTAGCTGAAAGGAATTTCAACAAAATAATGGAACAGAAATGATAATATCAGCACACAAAAGGAAACATAATCTGAAAGACATGTTAGTTCATGCTAACCTCTTTCCACCAGTGACCCAATTGTGAGATACTTTTACCAATTATTAAAAGGCTGAGGAAAGAATGCTGGACTATTTACAGTAAAATGGGGTATATTGGATGCATGGATCTTGCTTTCCCTCTAGAGGGTAGATATCTGAACCAAACCTGACAGAATCTGTCAGTACCCTAGGCTTTGGTTTGGGTTCAGGCAGAAATGTTTGGTAGGATTTGGTTCGATATAAAGTAAATAGGTGTAATTGAAGGCTGAAATCTGACTACACCAAACAAAACAAATAGACCTAGAGCACTAGGAAAGCACTGCATAAACTCAACTTCACTGGACTCAGGTCGGGTTTGGACATAAAATGCAGTGGTTGTCGGGTCCGGCCACTGCAAACTTAGACTTGGGTCAGGTTTGGACAGAATAATGCAAACAGATATATAACCTAATTTCCTTCCATATTTTCTATATACCTGCAGGAGTCTGATGTCAGTGTGGAATCAAATGGGCTTTGGGGGTATTGCCTGTTACATCCTCAAAACAGATAGCAGCAATGTGCAAATTCCCCTTCAGCTTCAGTCACACTGCAGTGATTTAGAGGTGTGAAGATATTATGAATATATATTACATTGCTGAAATTACCATTAACTGTAGCCCCTGATCACAAAACAAATGTTCCTGTGCCATTTGTAGACAACATGAGATTTTAGTTGAAGGTAAAGGAAGGATAAGCCATGTTGGATGCCTGCAGTATCACCTCATAATTTTGATTTATGTTTTCGTAAATAGGAAAAAGCTGATAGTTTTTTGTCATTTTATTGTCAAACAAAGGAAAGACCCATGAAACGATGTAGACTTAATCTAGGCCTACTTCATCTGTACTTATGATTACATAACAAAAGAAAAAAGAAAATCTTAATTGTATTACTCATCTTATTATTATCCGAACAAAGTGAAATATAAAAAAAAACAACGTAAAATTTCTTCTCTCTTCAGCGCCAACGTGCTGTTGTTTTGCTGCCGCCATTAATACCAACTCTTCTGTACCTGATTGGTTGATACGAGTGTCGAAATGCCGCCTACTTTCATTTGAAGTATGTCATTGGTCAAGGCTTTAGATTTGCATAAAATAAACACACGATGATTAGTCGAGATACACGTCAATCGCATCCGGCAAAGGCGACAAGGTCCCGCCCGCTCTGACTTCTATTGGCTGAAAGGCCCGCCCTGCATCCGCCTCACATTGGGGATTGGTTAATAGTACGTCAGTCGTGATTAAAACAAACGCCATTGGTTCTGGGTACGTGTGCAGTTTTCATGGTTTTCTTCCAAAACGAGTGAGACAGACAGGGACGGCCAGACATAGTTCAGCTATTGTCACAGAAATATCATGTTTTCATCTACGAAACTAAGGCTTTACTTTCTGTGGATTTAACTTTACACATACGCGTATTAAAATGTGAGTAAAAAAAACTTTTCTTGCTTGTATTTGTCATGCGAGCAGTCAAATGCAGACACCAATTAGAATCGCCGTATAGGTATTTCAACTATTGTAATCAGAGACTGTAGTGTTTGTGTCGGTTAAGAGAGTTTATTCTTTCGTTTTTAAGTCAAATGTTTGTATTATAACCTATCCGCAGAGTGTAATTGAGGAGTTGAAGTGTTTGTGTCTTCAACGCTGAAGTTTGTGTTCAGCGGTGCTAGCTCAGCCTCGTTTACTGTAACGTTGTGTATGTTAGTGTTAACGTTAAGCGGCTGAACATGTTAAATAATATTTAAGTTAAAATATAGACATGTATGTGTGCACATACACCGCATAGCGTTCATTTGTCGATAGAGTGGTTAGTTAACGTTAATTACATATTCGGAGTGACTCCCTGACCACTAACGTAACGTTACCAGGAGCTGGTGGAATCTAATGGAAGCGAGTTAATAGGCTCAAAGCTAACTACTGTTAGCTAAGTTCCAGTGACCTGCACCTGTCTAATTAAACCTACTGAGTAGAAAACGTAAATTCAGCTCTTGTGTCAGTAAAGTGTTATTTCCACGTATTTCAGTCTTGCTTTGAAAGTCGCCTTTTGTTTTCTCGCTGACTTTTTGGTGTCATTTTCTCTCATTATTCTCTCATTAGCCTCTCATTATGCCAGGAGGCTGCTGGCTCTTTATCGAACATTTGGTTTTAGTTAGTCGATTAATCAGTTAGCCCGTCTACAGAGCAGCTGCTTTAATAACCGAATCATAGCTTTTTTGGATTATTTATTTATTTTTAAGAATATAACACAAATTAAGTTTCATAGCTCTCAAATGTGAGAGATTTCTGTAATTACATAACAGTAAATTGAATATGAAGAAGAAATGAACACATTTGAGGATGTCAATTTAGACACCAAGATGTTGTGCTTGCTGTTTTACACAATCTTCTAATGATTCTATAGAATCTTGAAAATATTATGCAGATTAATCCATAGTGACACTACAAGGTATCTAAGAAAGTCTGGATACACTAATGTAAAGTGTGTGGTTAAAGTGTGTCCCTTGTTGGCTTTGATACACACACACACACACCAGTTCACACCTTACCTTTAATGTAATCTCCATTAAGAACTCCTTTAATCCTCAATTATGTAATCAGCAGTATCAGTGTAAGATATATCAATCAATATAAAGTTAATAAATGTCACTCTACATCAGATTCCTTATGCAGTATGTTATTGCACAATTGAATTTCCCGATTGTGTAACAGTTTAAACGAGTGTCCAGCAGTCAGCCTTCATATCCTGCTCATTATCAGCAGGTTAGTTTACAGAGCTTACAGTTTCATTGATTAGTTGTCAGTGAGCTCAACAGACGCATCAGTAGTTACAGCAGAAGATTGTGAGCATGGGACTGTGGCTCTACCTTAGCAAAGCACCAAGTGCTGAGGAGGAAGATTCATTGCAAATGTAATAACTTCAGAAGGCATAACTTTATATAAGCTAATGTGAGAGCCTTGTCCTCTTCTTTCCTTTCTCAGCTAATTTCATTAAGAAATTTGCCGGCACACTCTGCATCTTCGCCACTTCTTTTTCTTTCAGCCGTTTGTTTAACCAAATATAAAAGGGTTAAAACACCTTCAAAACATTTTCAAATGATACACAGAAACAACCATCAGAAAGAAGTGTCTGTTTTGAGAGAGAGAGAACTCTAAATATTTGGTGTCTAATTGAAGATAATTAAATGTACTGTATTTTGTTGACATGTTTCCCTGTGGTTGTTGAGGACAGTAGGACCATGCAGCTCCAGGTCCATCAGTGTGACAGGCTACATGTTTGGTCTTATGTTGCGTTGTTGCACCAGGGTGTAAAGTGCTGATAGCACTGTCAGATATGTGCTGACTAAAATGTGTTCATTCCTCATATCAGTCAGAAAATCAGTTACAGCATCACATTTAGGAATTTTTCAAGTCAAATCAAATCCAGTAACTTGTTGACTTAACTTGTCCAAGTCTGAAAATAGTTCAGTGTACTATTATACTTCATCAGGCATAGGTCTTTTGTCAGTAAACTGTCTGTGTATATATATATATATATACACACACACACACACACACACAGTCTCACTCACAGACACACTGAGTGGCCCTGGGCAACAAGTCCGGTTATACAGCTATGCTAGCTGTGGGTAAACAAAGTCAGGCCTACAGACTACCATCTTCTTTACAAGGCCTCATTCTATTCAGCTACTTTGTTGATATTCAGCTAGTGAGTTGTGCTACTGCAAGACAGGATAGTGTGTGTGTCTACAATATGAGAGTAGGACTTGGTTAAAGTGAATAACATGGTAACTGATTCTCAATATTTGGATCCACTAATGGCTGTGAAAAGTGTTAGACGTCCAAAAAAAGCCTTAATTCTGATTAGATTGTGAAAGTACACTGTTGTACATATTCAGAGGACTTCACAACATGGAAGCAAACCCAGAAGCTAGCCCTAGTTAGTTTAGACGTGTTCGATTACCATGCTTGCTAAAGGGGAAAATACTGTCCCAAATCAACCAAAGTTACCTCACAGTCGCATGCGTTACAGATTGCAGATACATTTCAGTAAGAATCCACGTTTTAAATTTAACCAGGTATCCTGTATCCTAAATGCATCTCTGACATTCATAACCAGCTCCACTTGCTTTTAAATTTTTAATTGTGGATAAACCCCTGCCTCCATTCAAAAAGATGTATTAGAAGGCACAGATTCCCTGATCCAATATGGCAGCTGAGTTGACGCATCGCCACCGGTGGGAGGAGGATAATGCTGCACAATGTTTAATTTCCTCTTGATACAGGCATATTCTATTAGTGTGGCCTGCACTCTCTTCCTTGAAAGGTGCACAACACCCAGAATTCAAAGCCTGAAAAACTAATGCAGAACACACAGGGGGACACAGTAGAAAACCTCCCTGCACTACTCCTCTATTTACTGTATGTCATTCAATCTCTTGGCTCTCTTTGTACTTATGTAGTCAAATGTTATGCAGAAGATTGACTGAGGGTGTGCGTGTGCCAAATAATAATAACTACAGATGAATAATTTCAGTGTGTGTATCTTTTTGAACATTTTAACAATACTGGGATAATACTTCTAAAAGTCCTAATATGGCTCTATTATTTTATAATATAATATAGATAATATTATCTATATTACTGGTTCGTCGGTGTGTGCACTTTTCACGCTATTGCCCGTCTCTCATCTTATATTAGGACTTACTAATTCATAACTCTTATTTCATATTTATTATATATATTTCTGTACTTATGGATATTGTAGACATTCTGTGCTGTCCATGTTGCCGTGCATAAAAACAACCTGAAAGCCTAAGAGATCTTGGACATAATTTACTATTATACTTAGGTGCTAGATTAAGTAATTGGTGCGCACAATTTTGTTATCTGTGGGCTTGAATTAGTCGCGTGTGCGTGGGTACTTTTCAACCTCTTAACAGTACTGTGATCATTTTGGTCACTATAATTGTGTTAATAGTACATTTCATACTGTTTCATCTAGAGCTGGGCGGTATGACCAAAATTCTGTATCACGGTATTTGTCAAAATTATGACTGTTTCACGGTATTCAACAGTATTTTTTTGCCCAAGCATGAGTTGGTGTTAATCATATTTTCCACTGATTGAGAGAAGAGTGCCTACCCTTACCCTAACCCTCACAACAGACATCATTTCATAGAACAGGTCTATACATTGTCCTTTTAATAGACTAACTTAACAGCCTTAGTCCAAACAGAATGAAAAGAGAAGAAGAGGAAAATATAAAAGTAAAATAAACAGCTCCGTTTGCATTATTACCACCTAAAATGACGGACTGATAGAGTGATCGTCATACGTAACATGGTTAAACAAATGCTAAAGTTACGTTAATGTTACAAGCTAAAAAAAAGCTGTTAATGAGTCATTAAACAAACAACGCTGTAAACTTATGAGAAGCACTAGCAAGTGTGTCTAACTGTAAAAAGTGGAGCTTTTTCAGTTTTATCTGAGGATGTGGAGGATGCTGTTTCATACATTTCTGGTACTCCACAGTATGTAAGCGACTATTGTTCCCCCTCCGGTGACAACATTAGCTTGTCAGCAGTAAATAGTTTGTTCCACGTCCGGGCTTTTTAAAACCAAAGTATCTCCAGACAACAGACAAGCAAAAGTCCTTCTGTGTTATCATGTTAAACTTCATCATCTGCTACAGCAGATAACAACATAACATACTTAAAAGCACAGACACTCAGGTACACGCTTGAATGCCATTGACAACTTACTGTGTGAGGGAGAGAGAGGGAAAAAATGTGCCTTTCACTTTTTGTTTGTTCACAATCCCGTCCAGTCACACTGAGGTTCATGTCAAGTCTGCATTGTAATCTGTAGAATACACACACACACACACAAACCACCCAGCTCAGTGACACCCTGTCACTGAGCTGTTGTGGCTCTGGTTTAAAACTACATGTCAGCAAATGTAGATGGATGCACACAAACAAAAGTGGTGTTTCTGCTGAAATGGCAGTTTGTCTAATCTGTGATGTGTTGTTGAAGGCTATGTCCATTCATTTTCCTGTGAATAATACGTTGTAATAATATCGTCCACGCCTGTAACAATATGTTTCAGTATAATACCGTTCATTTGTCTAACTACATGTCACTGCACTAGTTTCATGACATGTGTAACAACACATTACAGCAATTATGTCACAGTATATAATACTGTACTAGAAGTTGAACACTGTAATAGTATTTTGCATGCTTCTAGGAAGTCACAATAATAACCCTGCCCACAAGTCCAACAAGACACAGTAATTAATAACAATTACGGCTGAAGCAATTCCTGTAACTTCATTAACATGATTACTAAAATGCTTAATGTTAATTTCTCAAACCTTTATTTAGTCCATGTGGTTATTACTGCAGGGCAGCCCACTATACTATGGCGTGAATTGCAAATTGAAGAGAGAAGACAGTGAGGATCAAAAAAAAGGGAGAAAATTACATGAATAGTCTGGGATCTAGACATTTAAAGTATTTGTTTTATTTTCAGTGTCAACCTGCTAATGCCGTCTCTAGAGTTGTTTTTGCCTTGTAGCTGGCCCACCCTGAGCCTGCTTCTGCTGGAGTTTTTCCTCTTTACTTTCACCTAGTGCTTGTTCAAGTGGGACTGTTGGGTTTCCTGTATAATAGTTATATAGCTTCAGATATTCTCTTGTTATGATTTGGCGCAATATAAATAAAACTGAACTAAATTTTACTTTTTGTGCCATGTTGATTTTGGAAAGAAAGTAATGATAGTCTGCACTGACTCTTGTTCTAACCTTCCCGTCTACTTGTTTTTGCTCCTATAAAAGCAGTACATTTTGATGTTTATGTGTAAACTGTAGTAAGAATCAGCTAACAGATGAGGATGGCTCAGAAGGACACACGGCAGTGCTTTACAGAACATCAAGACAGCTATGGTGGGGCAGAGAACTTGTTTCCCAGCACCTGCATCTACTTGGCGTTTCGGATGAACTGTTGCTCACTCCAGTACTAAAGCAGCACAGGGAGGCTGTTCTCCACTGCTGCAAACATAACATGAATAACAACACATCAGAGCCCTTTGCTTCCCCACAAGTAATAATACTGCCCACACGTCTAACAAATCACTGTAGTAATACCACCCACACGTCTTACTCCATTTTATCCACTTATTATTAAAGTACTCTCATCTTATACAAGAGAGCCATAAGAAGAACCATTCTTAATCACACAAGTCCAAAACAATTACATGAATCCTATATCAGATAATAAAACTTTAAAATTGCCTAGAGAAATAACGGGATCCAGCTTGAGGGCAGATTGAATTTGGTTTATTCCATTGCATGGTACGTAAAGATGTTCCTGCCAAGGTTATTGTGCACATATCTAAGGAAAAGTTGGTCTTGTATGTTGATGTTATAAAATAGAGTAGATGTGAAGCACTTTGAACTATGACAGTAGCATTTTATTCCTAAACTGCTTGCTTTAAACACCAGATTCAGAACAGTTGATCTAGATATACTGACATCATATCTTTATTGCAAGTAATGTTATACGTCTGATTTGAATAAATGTGAATTAGTCTTAGTGTAGTTTTGTGTGTCTTGAGTGGAAAAACACATCAGTGCATCTGTGCAGACATCTTAAGTGTTTGGGATGGTCGAGGTGGATTAAATACCTCAGAGTTGCTCTGTTCTTTTAGGAGCCACAGAACCACAGTCCTTCATTTATCCCCCAGCCACTCATTCGTTCTTTTATTAGCTATACTGCTTATCGTGTGTGTGTGTGTGTGTGTGTGTGTGTGTGTGTGTGTGTGTGTGTGTGTGTGAGAGAGAGAGAGAGAGAGAGAGAGACAGAAAACACTCAGTAAAGAGGAAGGCAGAGGAAGGGATGAAGGAGACTAGATTTAGAAACGGGAAAGGAAAGATGAGGTGTTTGTTAGTACAAGCCTCAAACAGAAAAAGAGAGACTATTGAGTGAAGAAAAAAGAATAAAAGACAGAGCGGTGACTTTCATATTCTTTTGCATCTCTTTCTTCTTTATACTATTAGATTTGAAAGAGACATGATGTGTTTAGTCTCAGCTCACCTTACTTTGATGATTATCCCCTAATTTCCAGGTTTCTTTAAGTAAATTGGTTTGCTATAATACATATAACAAGCCTGCTGATGATGTGGATCCGCTAATGTGAGTCATTTCCTTCTTTTTGTTTCGTTTTCTTATAGTCATCGTACAGTAGAAGGGATTGTTCCAAGTGACTCCCTGGAAGCCCCAAACGTAGCTGCCATGTCAGTGACTGTTCATGAGCATCGTAAATCCCGCACCAGCACGGGCTCCATGAACATCTCGCTGTTCCACAAGCCTTCCCACCCTGACAGCGTCCTCACCCACCTGAACACCATGAGGAAACAGTGCATGTTTACTGATGTCACTCTGTGGGCTGGGGATCGCTCCTTCCAGTGCCACAGGTAAAGTCGTGCTGACAATATTTGTGCATTTTATTGGTAACATTGACCAGACACAAACATCAGAACATATCAAAACACAGGACCAACTTAAAACATAAAATCTGAATGTCCTATTGTTATTTACATCAACATGTTTGGTACTTGATAAAATGCTACGTTTGTCATCTACAGGGCAGTCTTGGCAGCATGCAGTCGTTATTTTGAGGCCATGTTCAGTGGAGGGCTACGAGAAAGTCTGGACAGTGATGTCAATTTCAGAGACAGTATACATCCTGAGGTACTGCAACTGCTATACAGTATTTCTCCTGTTGAAGTTTAAACCTTCTGATGAAGTGCTATGATGTTAAATTGCATCAGAAAGCACTTTGGAGGGATGTGTTCAATGAACTGTGTTCCCAGCAGTTTTCCTAAAATCAACCTGATGTCTTTGTCTGCTTTGCCCAGTGACCAGTAGACACCGGACAGAGTTTCAGGTGATTCACTAATGGGACTAAGTTTAGTCCCAGAATCCTCTGGCTTATACACTGTTGAAGTTTAATATATTAATCTCTCTAGGGTTTCGACATGTTTGGGACTAAAATGTCTCATTTTGCAGCAACTTCTCTGAAAAAAATGTGTGATGTATGATTTTCATTGAACTTGTTGAAAAGTAAAGAGGCATCACTGTTGTGGGTAATGGCTGATTTATATCATCATATCATAAGGTGACACAAAACCATTCACGCACCCTAACGATCGTCAGCAATGTTACCCGTGACACAGAACCATGACATTTGGCTTTGCCTACTGCTGCTACGGTGTCGAAAAAGAACAACTCAAATGTAAGGTCCACAGTTTGTCACGCAACCAGGCAAGCAGTTCAGTGACCGTACAGAAAATCATGCAGGATTCAAGTAAATTGTTTGAATTAATTGTTACAGTTGCAACATTGTGACTTGTGAAACAGATTTTTTTGTTCTCCACTTATTCATTACTTCTTAGTATCTGTAAGTCTATTCAGTTTGCTGATGTGTCAGCCACAGCTTGATTACTTGTTTAGTCATTTAATCGTGTGTTCAGGTCAAATGTATTATACATGTTGTCTTCTGTTCCAGGTGTTGGAACTTCTGCTGGACTTTGCCTATTCTTCTCGAGTCATCATAAATGAGGAGAACGCAGAGTCGCTGTTAGAGGCCGGCGACATGCTGCAGTTTCACGACATCCGGGACGCGGCCTCAGAGTTTTTAGAAAAGAACCTGCACTCCTCCAACTGCCTGGGCATGATGTTGCTGTCAGACGCCCATCAGTGTAAAAGACTGTATGAGCTGTCGTGGAGGATGTGTCTGTTACACTACGAGACGGTAAAGATCACTTGCACTTTTTCTCACTTTGCAGTATCAGTCAGTGTAGTAGTGTGACGCAGTGGACAATGGACCAGTATTTCCCAACACTTTTCTGGGCCTGTTTCTGAATGATGAACTTTTACTTCCATTAAAGAACTGTTGCTTTGCTTTACTGTTTGAACCTTGTCCTGTCAGAGGACATGGGCTTGCATGTCAGTTTCTTGCCATACAGGTTCTGTAGGACCTTTAGTGAGAGGAGCATGTAGGAGCAGGGGCTGACAGACAACCTTGTTTTCAAGCCTCATAGAGTCATGAGCCTCAGTTCAGTACAACCTCACAATTAGTTCAGCATTTCTTTCATCTGTTGTTTTAGAAAGAAAAAAAAGTGTATTCCTGGAAGTTTCTTTCCTTATTATAAGACGTGAACTGACCACGAACATGAAAGCTCAGCTGGTCTGCTCTTATTACTGTGACGTGGACTCACCACAGGCGTTTAATTTGTTGATTGTGACATTTATGCTGCATACGTCCTGTTGTTTAAACTGTAATTACTGTATGAGCAGCCAAGTGGGGAAGATGTCAGCCTCTGACTTGTTATTTGAGTTTGAGATACAAACTGTTGGCAGTTATAGTTAAAATCCAATATCATATTCCTTAGAAACAGACTTTAAAAGCAAAGTTAAGACTGAGTCAACTTTAATGGAGGCAAAGATCTTTGGGAAGCAGCATCTAGTAGCCATTAGAGGCTCTTCACACAGGGTTCAGCTTTTACCATAGTTAGATGATGAAACTAATAACAAATTCGATATGTGTGTGCTTGTGGACATGAAAGCATGAGGGGCAATATGTTGTCTCTAATTTTGAAAACTCCATCCCATCAATCCAGTAGACTGATTGGATTGGATTGGCTTCTGACTGGTTGTCCTGGCAGTAAAATCGAATGGATCTACAATATGTCATTTCAAAGATGACATCATATAGCACAAGCATAAAGGCTGAATAAACAGTTTGTTTTGTGTACTCTGTACTGTAGGTGTATTGTACTGTACATGTAGTGTAAGTGTTTGTCCATCAGGTTAGAGAATCGGAGGATTTCTACAATCTGTCTAAAGATAAACTCCTGGAGCTGATTCTTAGTGATGAACTGGAAATAGAGGATGAGCAGGTGAGTGGACCTGTCTTAGTGGGTTTGATTCATTCTTTGTTCTCAAATGATTTTACTTTAAATTCGTCTTTGATTTGCTGATAAATATTACAGGTTGTGTTTAATTCTGTGATGCGGTGGGTTCGATATGACTTGGAGGGCCGGCGTCATCATTTACCAGAGCTGCTGAGGGGCATCAGGTTGGCTCTGCTGCCGTCTGAATGTCTGCTGGAGGCTGTAGCATGTGAAGAGCTGGTCATGGCCGATAAGAGGAGCAGGTAGGCTGCTGCAGGTAGCCCTTTTTATACAAGAACCCTGCCTTATTGATGTGCAACTGGTCCTTCTTTTGGCACCTGACTGTTTAGACACAACAAAAAAAAAGTGTAAAAGCTCCCCAGTGTTCATTTTCCACAGGTACCAGCACCCTGGTATTACCAGCGTGGATTTTACCATATCATCTAATGTGAAAAAATAAAACATGTCAGCACATTTTACAATCAGGAAGTCCATATCTCGCAGCAGCATGTACGTGATGAGGAGCCGGAGGAGGAAGCACTGCTATGACATGTTAGATAAAATAGTCCATCCATTTACCTCGCTTGTCATCGTAAGGGTCACGCGGGGTTGCTGGAGCCTATCCCAGCTGTCTTCGGGCGAGAGGCTAAACATCTAATCATCTTGTAAATTCAAATGTTACTAAAAATGGTCAAATAACAGACAAAAACTATGAAACCACCTTACCTCTGATTTTGTGTTTCAAGGCGGCTTAAAGAATGGTCAACAATGACTCCCCACTGCCCCCCACAGCAGTATGGTACATTTGATACAGAACAGCAAAGAGGCGTATCAGTGCAATAAACCTGTCTTGAATGGGCAGGCTTAATACAAAGCACTGGTTTCTATCCCATTATTTCACTTTGTTCTACAGTTATACATTAAAAATCCCAGCAAATGTAAGAGAAAACCGTTATTTTGTCTGAATATTTGGCAGCAAACATTAGAAGTAGTTAGAAGTGTCCTCTGCCTAGTTTTGTTTGTGTATTCTCCCTGTGCTGGATGCTGGAGATGTGATATTTCCAGAGCTCATTAAATGTGCACACCACACCACTACTTTTTGATTGTTCAGTGGCCCATATTTTGTCCTTGAAATGCTTTGCGATGCAAATAGGTGATATGATAGACAACTAGTATTAAGACTGGAAAGGAATTTGGTGAATGATCACAACCAGTAGATTTATTTCTGTTGTCATTAATTGACATTGTGGTGTTGTGGAATGTAACGGGAACAATTTTAATGATCCCTCTCCTCTCCTCTCCTCTCCTCTCCTCTCCTCTCCTCTCCTCTCCTCTCCTCTCCTCTCCTCTCCTCTCCTC
>JAUYWH010000024.1:1058362-1083378 GCA_034779795.1 Ctenopoma multispine | reverse complement strand
TCCTCACAGCTCTCCTCTCCTCTCCTCTCCTCTCCTCTCCTCTCCTCTCCTCTCCTCTCCTCTCCCAATTTAAGCTAAGGAGCTGTTCGAACTGGACAACTAGTCCACTTGATGAGCACCCAAATCTTTTAAAGATTAAACTAGCCTTTAAAGGAGATTTGTGTGAAATAAGACGTGTTATCGGCTGTAGCTGTTGATACAGAATTAGGAGAAGTCTTTAGAATTAAACAAATGTCCTCCTCTCTCTGTTTATGTTAATTCTCTTCTGCAGGTCAATAGTAGAAGAAGCAATGCAGTGTAAAAAGAAAATCCTTCAGAATGATGGAGTAGTGACTAGTCCCTGTGCTCGGCCACGTAAGGCAGGACACACGCTGCTTATACTGGGAGGCCAGACCTTTATGTGTGACAAGATATACCAGGTAAAATACAGACACAGTCCAACAGACTAAACACTACTTCAGTGTGTCTCTTTAATTTGAACTCAGTACACTGATTAAAAAAGGACTATGGTTTATCCATTTTAGGTGGACCATAAAGCTAAGGAGATCATACCTAAGGCAGACCTCCCAAGTCCCAGAAAGGAGTTTAGTGCGTGTGCCATTGGCTGTAAGGTTTATGTGACAGGAGGAAGAGGATCAGAAAATGGTGTGTCTAAAGATGTCTGGATCTATGACACTGTCCATGAGGAGTGGTCTAAAGGAGCACCCATGCTAATAGCCAGGTGAGTTCAAGTATAGAAAATGTAACCATGTAAGCATAAACCACAACACAATACAAAGTAAAGGAACATAATTTATGACTGAGAACTCGACATTCAATTCAAAAAAACTTTATTTGTATAGCGCCAAATCACAAAATAAATCAACAGTCCCACTTGAACAAGTGGCACTAGACAAGAGTGGAGAGGTAAAACTCCCTTTAGGCTCAGGTTGGGCGGCCATCTGCATTGACCGGTTAGGGGTTAGCGGACAGAGGAGTGTTAGCAACTTGCTGCTCAAAAAAACCAAAATGGACCACACTCCAATCCAGTTATATGTTCTATTAGAGCTGGGCGGTATGACCAAAATTCTGTATCACGGTATTTGTCAAAATTATGACTGTTTCACGGTATTCAACGATATTTTTTTGCCCAAGCATGAGTTGGTGTTAATCATATTTTCCACTGATTGAGAGAAGAGCACCAGATCACAACAGACATCATTTCAGGTTAGCTTTTCTATAGAACAGGTCTATATGTTATCCTTTTATTAAACTAACTTAACAGCCTTAGTCCAAACAGAATGAAAAGAGAAGAAGAGGAAAGAAGTTTATCTGTGGCTCCAGTTTAGCAGCCTTGACCTCACTGTCCAGTCCTGCTCTAGTTTAATGTGTATAAATCTTGTATACCTTAAACAGTTTCCCGTGGCGCTACATTCAGAATGCTGTTTAGGTTATTTAAACCGATATTACGGTAAGTAAAATTCATATCATAACAAAATAAAAAATCGGTATTCGGTATGAACCGGTATACCGCCCAGCACTATGTTCTATATGGTTTAATAAAGGGCTGGGGTCAGTGAGCCTATACAGTGTCTGTAGCACACTCCATCACATAATATGGTTACTGTGTTCTTCAGGTTTGGCCATGGTTCAGCTGAGTTGGAAAACAGTCTCTATGTGGTTGGAGGTCATACTGCCATAGCTGGTGTTTTTCCTGCTTCTCCGTCTGTCTCTCTAAAACAGGTCAGAAAAGCACTCACTTTGTTCTGAAAACTGTTTCATGTGTATGTGTACATGAGCACAAAAAGTGTGGAATGTGATTGTGATTTCCAGGTTGAGCGCTATGACCCTCTCAGTAATAAATGGACTATGATGGCTCCGTTGAGAGATGGAGTCAGTAATGCAGCTGTGGTCAGTGCCAAACTCAAACTCTTCGTTTTTGGAGGAACCACCATACACAGAGACAAAGTCTCCAAGGTTGGTGGCTTTGCATTCTTCAAGTCACTTTCTAACTAGTCTCACTGAACTCATAGTAGCAGCAACAACCTGTCTAACTTCCTGTGTCTTGTATGTAGGTCCAGTGCTACGACCCTGTGGGTAACCGTTGGAATATTGCAGCTGAATGTCCTCAGCCGTGGCGCTACACGGCTGCTGCGGTCTTAGGAAGCCAGATCTTCATCATGGGTGGCGACACTGAATTCACTGCTGCCTCCGCTTATCGCTTTGACTGTGAAACCAATCAGTGGACCCGAGTGGGTGACATGACGTCTAAACGGATGAGCTGCCATGCAGTGGCTTCAGGAAATAAACTGTATGTGGTTGGAGGTTATTTTGGGACGCAGCGGTGTAAGACGTTGGATTGTTACGACCCCACATCAGATAGCTGGAACTCCATCACTACCGTGCCTTATTCGCTGATCCCCACCGCCTTTGTCAGCACCTGGAAGCACCTACCTGCCTAACGGGCAGACACCAGGAGCCACTACTTCAGGTAGGCCGTGAATGACTGACAGATCAGTTGGTGGTTAGACGTTTTTCTGAAGGGTGACAGGATGAGCACAATGTAATTTCCCTTAGATTTACCTAGCATTATTTGATGTTTTTTTGCACATTGTAACGCTCTAATTACAGAAGCAGTGAAACTGAGGAAAATTATTTAAAGTTGTGTCTTTTTTTTCTAATTATTTTACCACCACTGCCACACAGCTTCTAAACACTGAGGATACAGTATTGTGCTGTGAATGTGGACACAGTCAAAACTGTTCTTCTAATTTACTGGTCCATTTAACTTGTAGAAAGAATATATGAATATATCGAGTGATGTCTGTGTTGTTGCAGCTGTTTTTCTCTTCCCCATCATGATCTGATTTTGCTGGTATCTCACATCAGAAAGGATATGTTTTCATTTTCAGTTAATGAGGGGCAAATTTGGAACTAAGCCTGGATTTAGTTTAAGCTAAGGAAAACTGCAGCTATAATAAGCTAGCTTTCACTTGAGCAGACTGGTCTCATAGGATAGTACACAGATTTCAAAGCCAGAGTGCAGTAACTGCAGTCGGAAAGCAGTATAACTACACTAAGTACAGATAATGTATTTTAGCTTTTATATCTGCAGTTTTCAATATTACACAACTAATATTTCATATACACTGATTAGATGTGGCGAACATGGTTCAGCGTGGGAAAGATTTATGCGGCAGTCCAAGCAGCTGTGTAGTCACAAACGTGAGTGTCCATGCTGACCCCTTGTGTACTGTATGCTAAAACAGATGTCAGACATAAAGTTAGACCCAGATGTATCTGGACGGTGACTAGAAACAGGTGCCCTGTGGAGTCTTTTTCACCCAAGATAAAAACATTAAGCGCCACAGATTAATCTTCCAACTTGTGTACAGGTCCTACAGGAGACTAAGTCACTGATTAATGAGGAAACGCATCGAACACATTTGTTACTCCTCAAGGAAACACACTGTGTTATGCTGAGAATCACTGCATCTATTGTTTCCATGAAAACTCTACAGAACACCTGTTTCTACTCCTTCATTGTGTGTGTGTAGTTCACATGCTCGCCTTCTGCTGGACAGTTGAGACACCGACACACAACAACAGTGTTGGCATTTTTTTTACATGGACTTCTCTGTTCTTTCCTAACTGAAGTTACATAACCTGTTAAAGATATGTCGTAAATTATTTGGAAACTGAAACCACACTGATCAGACTTTCTGCTTCGGTTTCTGCTGGAATTAAGATAATGGGATTGGTTCTCACCTGGTTGTAGCTGAACTATATCACAGCATAATGTTGAGCCTGAAGGCCTAATAATGAAAACATTTCTAATTTCTTTCTCTTGAGCAGAAATATGAGGATAAGGTTAATGATCAAAATTGGTTATTAGTTTATCATTGCTACTGGGCTTTTTTAGTTAGTTTTTTGTAAAGAAATCGAAAGATTGTTGTATTCGGGAGAAAGCAAAGAACACTCTGCACTGAGACAGCTTTCTTCCTGATGTTCTCCTTTTCTTCTCTAAGTGCAGAGAGAGCCAGTGCAGTGGCAGAGAAGGCAGCATATAAATATCCTTCATCCATATCCACCCAATGCTGCATCCTCCTCTACATCATCAGCCCCCTCCTTCCCTTTTCACCCGTCCCCACCCCTTCAAAAATTCATGTAATGAAACAAGATTCCCAGAGCAGCCAGCTCCTCTCTTATCTGTCTCTTCCGCTCTACTGTTGTACTCCTGTTTTTCTCTTTCAGTAATTCATTTTTTTATTGGCTACCTGTGTATATGTTGCCGTTGTTTTTTATTTGGTCTTCATGTTCTTTCATGAATTGATGCTTAGTCTGGAATTATACTGGAAATTAGTACCACCTGCAGTTCTCAGAGCAGCAGTAACATCCACCTTTCCCATGAGCCTCAACTGAGCTGGGCTAATTGAGAATTGATTGCTCAGTGTAGGCAATGTTTTCATCACTTTGTTTTTATGGTTATTATTTATTCATCAACAAAACAGGACATGAGGAAAGACTTACTTATCCATCTACAGCGGTTTTACTCATATTGTTGTTATTAATGGATCTAAACAGCAGGAATGAGGGAAAGCAACACAAATTCCTCCACTACAGGCACGGACTATTGTTCTCTATGAACTGTCTACCTATTGGTCCTTTCCATCATAGAGAAAAAAGTGGTGGAACTGCATCTCCCAATCAGGTGATGTAGTATACTGCTGCATTGTCTTTACTCATCCCAACTATTAGCACAGCTGATATCTGCTTACAGCTACATGATATTTACTAGATTGTTATTCAGGATGTGTTTATACCTCAGCCTCCACCTCTGAGCGTCCACAGGAGGCGTTTGTCTGTTAGAAATCAGTTATTACATGTTTATACACAACTCATAAATGATTCATCGAGGACTTTAAAGTAGCTTAAGCTGTTTCCATTTCTATCAATAATTTACATGCAGTGTGAATTTCTGCAAGGGCTCAGAAAACAAGCTGAGCTGGTAAACAACATGCACTGGTTCCTTCGTTGTCGGAATTTAGACCTTGATGTTAGGCCAAGTCTGATGAAAAAAGAAGTTTTCGAGCTCTGGATTGGATTGTGGTTGTGCTGTCGTCGCCTTCGTTTCATTGGTCCAAACCCTTCGCTTTACATCAACACAATGATGTAGTTTATGCATATAATGTAACTGGACATTAAAAGAATCATATAAAAATCAATGATTTTTTAAATATATTTATATACTGTTTACACAGATTGATTGTAAACTTTAGAATTTTTGACATTTTTTTGACGTTATAAACACACAAATTAACCTCAGATGTACTTTGTGGTAACTGCTAGCAAATGTTAGGGTGCTAACATGCTAAACTACAAAGGCCTAGATATGCTGCTTTAAAGTCAGTCTCCGTCTGAATGACTCGACACATCAGTCTACCCTTTATCTCTGGTGGCCCAACAGTGGTTGTGTCAGCTCTGCCACAGCGTGCCCCTTTACCTACTACTTCACTTAACAATGCAGAATCCTGGGTCTAACTGCCTGACGGTTTTTTGATTCTGTTCATCTGATGAACAGAATCTAATTTCTAGGATTTCCTTACCTAGATTATTGAGCATGCATCGAGACTAAATAGTAATGTACTGAGAGCCACCCTCTCTTATTGAGTCCATCTATTGCCAACTACTATCGTATGTGTTCAACACACGCACAACTTCTCTAGCGTGACTGGCCAAAATGTTCTTATTCGTATGTAAACAAACACACATCTAAACACAGCAGCTGAGTGATATACTGAATGATACTATCATTCAGTATTGTTAAGCGATAGTTGTACCAGAGTTCAGCGCTGGTGCTGACACGACACCATGTGTTGATAAGGAGATCCACTGCGGTCACACGTGATTGGACAGAACATGCATCACGTGACCATAGAACAGCTGTTCACACCTGAATGACTCTCTATCGTCACATCTCTATCAGTGGGATTTGAACTCTGACCTGCAGTCAGAAACCACAGGATGTGTCTTCGTTCGTTGTCCTGTCCTGTTGACATACACTGATACTGATGCTAATGCTAATGCTTAATAAAAAGTGTGCAGCATATTTTGGATCAAGAAAATCCTCCTCTTTAGGCCGGAGTGTTCACAAAGGCTTAGGATCAGTCGTAAATGTGATGGCTTTGAAGTATCCCTGCCGCCTGTCATCTCACTGCAAGACAAACACACACATCTAATCCTCCTTCAGCTTTTCCAGCTTAACACCTCATATTCTGCTGCTGCTGCTGCTGCTGCTCTCTGAGCTGCATTCAGAGTCAGACATCACATTATTTCACACGCAGCTCTCTCTTATATGAAGACGTGGCAGGAGACCAGTGCGTCTTCTGACAGGTTGTAGGCTCCTGAGTGAAGTAGTGTAACAATGTATTATCGATAGAAACTTCAGTACTTTATTTGTGAGATCTGTGCTAAACTGCACATATGTGCTGTGTCTGAGTAGCCAGGTTTATTCCACTCATGTTCTGTCAGTATTTGTGTGTCCATGATGTGTGAGTCATTGTGGGGATTAAGGGTTGTATCAGAGAGCTGCCTAAGAACAAGCTTATATTAGAAAGTGAGTGAATCCCATAAATACTCTGCTTGAGTCTCAGCCTCTGAACAGGAGATCTCAGTGAGTGCAGGATGCACACACTTCTCTACACATTAGAATCTGCAGCATGTTTGTTTCTCTATAGAACATGTTAAACATCAAACTGTTGTCGAGCTTGTTTGAACCTAGTTTGTTCTCTTTGTGTCCTGTAGATCAGGACACATGTAGAGTTGATACTGACTCAGCCCCCCTGTCCTCCTGGTTTTCCTGCTGTGTCTCCCCTGCCCTCTGGTTTAGTCAGTCAGTAACTGGAAGATACCAATTCACTTCCTCCTTCTCCACACTTCTCTGAGCTGGTATCTTCCAGCTTCTCTTCTGTTTTGTGAAACGAGAACTGAAATAACTTTGTCAGATTCATTTTCTTCATTTTAATGTTTTGAAAGCAGACAACATTACATTTTTCTTTAAGAGAGTGTGAAACAGGCCAAGGTACCGAGGTAAAGTTGTTTCAGGGAATAACTCCAGTTGCAGTAGTGAGTGTCTGGTTGAGGGACCTCAGGATTCCTTCTCTGCTTCTTGCAGATGATGCGGTTCTATTGTTTTCAGCACACCGTGACTTTCAACATGCACTGGGACAGTTTGCAGCAGAGTGTGAAAGGGCTCAGATCAAAGTCAGTAGCTTTAAGTTTGAGGCCAGAAAACAGTGTGTAGCTGAAAGAGGGTAAAATGGAGCGAGACTGTGCAGCATCATACTTAATGTAGCTATTGCAGAGGTTGTACTGGACCGTTGGTGAATGTGGAGCTGTGAAGCAGTCAGGTCACATTCCAACCCCAGCCCTCAACACTGTGATGGAGGGAAGGAGTTTTCTCCATAGGGTGGCCAGGGAGCATATGGTGGGAGCTTAGAGTAGCTCGACTTCTCTCTGCCGAATGGAATCAGTTAAGCTTGGTCAGAGGTGGTCCAGCTTTTAAACCAGACAGTACTACTGTAATGATGACATTTCTTCCTTTCCCTGATGAAAGCTGAAGATGAATGAATTGAAATCAGAGCGATTACTGATGTGAGGGCTGAACCCATGTCACCAAGTAACGTCTTAACCTCTGTCCTGCTGCCTCTTCCAGGAGCTGACGTTCACAGAGAGGACGTCTGGCTAGAGGAGAATCCGCAAGAGGCTGGAGCTCCACACAGGACCAATCTTTAGAAGAACAAGCTGCACCTCACTGACTCGGAGTCGTGAGCGGTGGAGTCAACAAGCCAACAGCACAGCAGCCAGGTGTCGACACACGCGGCCAGATTGACTCTGAACATGATGCTTCCTACAGAATGTGATACTACTCAAACGGACATTTTAGGAACTGATGTTGTGATGTAAAGAAAGAAGCTGTGAGTGCTGCCTCTCCTGTGCTCTTGAACCCAGTTCTGTTCTTCTTTCTGTGGGTTTCAGGTAGCGCTCAGCACTGTGGCTCATCAGCGGAAACACACAAGTTTTAATGTGGCACTTGTCGTGAACAGTGCGTTGCTATTTGCAGTTGTCTGTTCTTCTTATTTGTGTGGTGATTGTCATGTCAGAGGCTCAACAGCATTTCACACGTCACCACCGTTTCATCCTGACAGTTCTACACAGCAGCCTGGAGCGAGTGTAGGAAGTGATGATTGTCACTTACCAGTGGTGTTAAGGGCTTTTTCCATATTCTACGCAGGCGTGAACGCTTCCAGCTACCTGAGGAGCGTTTTGAGGGAAGCTTGCGTTTGATTTACTTCCGTCGCTGGCGATTTAGCAGATGCTAAATGGTTAATTTTCAAGTCCTCCGACCTGACTGAGACACTGTAATTTACTGCCCCCTGGTGCTGAGCACTGTATCACATCTGATGCGCGCTCTCTCTGTGCATTCAGTTCTTGCGTGTCCGCTGTGTTTCCAGCTAGTCTAGAATATGAAATGAAACAAACTGTTCAGGGCTCCGGAGCCAAGCATTTTAAACATAAAAACAAAACATCCCGTGTGTTCAGTACTTGAAAGTCGTGGATGCAGGAGAAGTTGAAGGATGCAGAACGTCTAGTTTGACTTGTATAAACTATAAATATTGCAGGTGTGAAGAAGGATGATTTGTTGATTATACACTCAGCTGTTAACATGTGATGATGTGCTAACACCTGATTGTGCCATATTCCAACCCCAGTGTGGACGTTGAAGTTGTCATTTTGTGTGACGAGGCTGGTCGCAGATCGGAATCAGCTGTGACAGTATTTACTTCTTACTTTTGCCCTTGTCAAGTGCCAAAGTGTGGAGACCACAACTGACATGAAGAGAAACCATCAGGAGACACGTGATTGCTGGATTTAATTCAGACGGACATGAACCTTTCTGAAAGAGGGAAACACCTGCGTTGTGGCACGTTTTCATTGAAGCACACAACAGCTGCGTGTCCAGTACGTCCTGCTGAAACTATCGCTGCCAAACTCCTGAATCCTGGTCACTGTTGATTTTGTTTCCTGTAACACTTAACATGCTTTTGATATTTGAATACATTCATCAACAGTGACGTGTCTTTGTCCCACGTGTCAAAATCTTTTCTGCATGCTGGAGCTAACGGTTCCTGTCAGATCCAGATGGATCCGGGCTGATGAGTTGTATCATCTCTGTGGTCTGTGTCGTATTTGCTGCTGTTTAAGTCTTTTGCATTTGTCTTAACTGTGCATTGGCTTGTTGTAAGGAGACGTTAGATTAGTGGAGTGTAGACGTCAGCGGGTTGATTTACTTGTAGTCTCTTTGACTCTGGAGTTCTGGATTTTATCTACTGCACAAAAAAAAAACAGGTTCCAAAATCTTTTTTTTTTTTTTTTTTTAACTTTTGAAATGATATGAAAAAATTGAAAGAAGAGCTTCTTTACTGTCTGTTTCTACTGGTGAAAATAAACACTGACTCACTCTTGGCTGTGGAGATTTTTATTCAAGCCCTTTTGTGACTTTTAGAACATCAGATGTGAGACGAGGACCCTGAGTGAAACACGCGGCTCCTTCAGTGAATCTGCCAACTGCTCTGTTAAAGGATCATCAACGATCAACGAGTTTAATTCACGTTGACTTTTCTGATGTAACACATTTAAACTACTTTAAATTTAATGAAGTTTATTCTGCAGCATCTCTTCCTCAATCCGAAGAACCACACAGACAGCATAATAATCACATGACAAAGTTATTTATTGAAGAGAGACAATAACTGTACATTTCCAAAAGGATGAGCACAGATAAATAAATCTTTATTATTCATTAAAAAATCCACAGGTATCAATACTTTGGAAGTTCAGATTTTTACAGAAAACATATTTACAACATTTGATGCTCTGCCCTTTTATTTCTTAGTACAGAAAATGAGAAAAGCTGTACCTTCTGTATTTACGGTAGCACAAATACAGGCTGAGATCTCCAACGTACAGTGGTGAAACTGTAAGGTCTTAATGTGAATCTGCAAAATTCCTTACAAATGGTTTCAGCTAGTGCACACAAGCTGGGGACAACAGAGGAGGAGGAGAGACCCTTCATCGCTACTCCACGTTCCAGGTTTTACTTCTTATACAGACCTTCAGTAATTTAGCTTATTGTATTTTATGAATCCAGACACTGGACTGAACTGTAGAAGAACAAGTCGCTTCTCAAACTGGAATCCATTTCTACGGCTTGGAATGACAAGGAGGACGAATCAGGTGGGTGGATGCTAAGTGGAAACTGCTACTGTAACTGCACACGAAGGGCGCATTCAGATAGAGCTTCACCCTGCTTAAAACGGAAGAACCACAACGTCCCTATTTTGCTAATTCAAGTGTTGCGTTGGCCCTTCATGCACGTTCACATGTGCATTCAAGCTGGATTTTTTTCCTGCCGGTTGCCTTGAGATCATCACGACTGAAAATGAACTAGTTACTGCTGGAGAAATCTTCCACAGCTGTACAATCCTTCCTGGATTGTATTTCAATCTCACCAGCTAATAAAACAACACAGCCCAATGCAGCCTGCTGCAGCTTTTCATGCACGGGAAGTGTCTGTGTGAATCTGGCCTCAGTTAATGCTAAAATGACAACAGTGCTGAAAAATAATATACTGTAGGAAGAAAGTGAGTTTATTCACTCCTCGTGTTTTTATAGAGTTCAATGTAGAACAGTAGAATACTTGTGGAGCAGTTCATAGAATTTGTATTTGAACACTGGGCATTGGCACAGGAATTAGACTTTGCTTTGTGGTGTGATGCACAACGTGTCATCTGCTGTTCACACATGTCAGATTAAATGTGTTTTTCTGCACATCACAGTGATTTCAACATTGATTCTTCTTTAAAGGAAGAAAAAAACACTTCGGATGGAAACTGACTGCTGCTGCCACGTGGAGCTTTACTGTTGCTAGTGGCATTAAAGAATGACGACCAATGACTGTTTGCCTTGTTGGTTTTTTGTCTCATTTACAAAGCAGGTTTGTTTCCTGGAGCACAAACCACGTTAGGCACAACTAATGTTTTTCCCAGTTGGTTGTGTGATACTGTTAAAATTTCTTACAGATATTTTTAAATATTGCTGTTGAACAAACTGGTTATGATGTGAATGGTTCCACTTAATGGCCGCTCACCCCGAGCCTGGTTCTGCTGGAGGTTCCTCTCCACTGTCTCCTAGTGCTGCTTATATACCATTGCTGGGTTTTCTGTAGAATTCTATATATATTTAAATTCTTTAAGGTCTTAAACCTTAAACACTGTAAAGTGCCTTGAGATGACCTTTGTTGTAATTTGCTACTATATAAATAAATTGAATCTGCAGGAAAATTTCTCCTCAGTAATGAAGAAGTGTCCAAAGGATGTGACCTCTGCACCAGACGGAGGACAACTAGCCAGTGCTTGTGATCACACAGTAAATGCAGGAGAAGGAGGAGCTGCAGCACAAATGTGCTCCTGTCAGCAGAAAGCTGGGACATTACACAGCGGGCTGAAATATTATTCTGGAGATAAGGCCTGGTATGAATCCGTTCTGTGCAGAGAACGGGAGAAGAAAATCAATGTGGTGCAAATTTAAAGCTATGACTTATTACTGTGTCTGGATGGGGAGGAGGGGAGGAATACAAGCCTCAGGGCACTCACTGTGTGTTATCAACACCAGCACGGCTGCAGACGGGGAGGATTTTGAACAACACATGATGCTCTTCCTGCTTCTCAGAGTGGTACTTTCTGTATTTGTCCTTTTCAGATACATTCAGTATAACAGACATTTCTACAGTACAATTCAGAGGCACAGAGGGATTTCAAGTAAAGTATCAAGACTTATTGTCTGTGAAAGAGAAATGATTCTCGCATTTCACTCACAATCCAATGCACGTGTGAACTGTCTTTATAATAAAATTCCAAACAGTTGAGACTCAGTAGAGGTTAAATACTGGAGCCTCTCAACCAGTCAGTCTGGACTGACTTTTGGATGAGAGGTAAAGTATCTTCCAGCACCTTCGGGATGAAGCCCGGAAATATTGCTGGATAAATCTTGAGTTCAGTTCAAACTTCAGGTTCACTTAATCGAGAATAGTTCTTCCAAAATAAAAGCATGACTGTAGTTGAAACCTAACTGCTGTATATACTGTAAATGATCTAATACTGCGACACCTGCGTGTGAAATACAATACTCACAGTGAGCCTTTAACAATCCAGTAAATTCAAAGTTGAATATAAACTCAGTGATAGTCTGATTAGAAACACTTCTACAGAGTCGGGCTTAATAAAAACACTTTTCCCACTATCACCATGATTAAGTTAAAACGACTAAAATCATCCAGATTGATTTGTCTACGTGCTGTTAAGAGGTGCTCAGACACAGTGAAGTGAAGAAAACTAATTCTGTACAACAGTAACACAACATGTCACCATCATTTCATCACAGTGGAAATCCAGTTACAACACCACGTTATACAACACCGTGCTTTATTTTACTCTGCTGTCATTTCACGTCAGTCATTAGGACTGCATTAGACGGACAAACCAAAGTGTGAGAACTGAGGAAATGAATCTGCAGAGTCCTCAGGCCCAGAGACATGATATTTATTTTACATATCAATTTTAAGGTCTACTGGGGCTCCAGCAAAGTTAAATAATGCAAACAAACATTTATTTGGATTTGAAAAGAGCTTTTCTTCCTGGATGCTCATTTTCTCTAGAATTAGTACCGAAAGGAATTCTGAAGGGAATTCTGCTCGAATTCTTAGGAAATGACAGAACCTTCAAATAAAGCATCGACCTCTCGTGTTCATAAAGTGCACGTTAAAAGCTTTCAGTTCTTACTGTGCTGTGTGCTGATTGTCACACTGGAAGATGAGTGTTTCCATAACGACTGCTAACATTTTAATTTCTACACATCAAAAGTGATTATCTAACAACATCTGCTTCGAGCACGCGATATATCCCACTGGCTATACCAGATACTTAAGGCACTAAGTAACCACTGATTGTCTGTGATCAGACAGTTGGAAAAGCTTCATTCACGTCCCTCTGTGACGTGTCACTGACTGATATGTGTCTGTGGCCTTGCTGACCTCAGCACAGACTGGACACATTCAGGGGTTTCTCATTATGTGCCTGATGAAACTCACACGTTTGATGAAAGCTTCCTCCAGGAGTTCAGAAACTGGTGTGGACCTGTTCAGGAGCCAGCAGCACCACAAGCATCCAAAGCTAACACCAATACTTCATATTGGCTCATGTCTGGATTCAAATCCTCGTCAGTCCAACGCGACCTCACCCGGTTTCTTTGGGACACGTACAGATCAGTATATCAGCGAGTAATCCTGAAACCCCAGCTGGCTTCTCATCCATGACGTCCAGACGTGGTCCAGTCTGTCTGACACAGTGTCCAGTTCGGAGAGCTAGGATACACTCTGTATCCTCAGCAGAAGAAGATGTCTCCATCGTTCTGAGGATCCAACATCACCGTAGGTTTGTTTTCTAACAGAGAGACAGAGACACAAGGAATAATGAGGTCAACCAACAGCCTGAGACAGTCTGAGCATCGAACTCACATTTATATCACAGGTAACCTCATTTATTCAAAAGGTCACAGATTTGAACCTGTGACCTTCTGCATCTCAGTCTGACACTTAACCCATTGAGCTACAAGGCCACTTGACTCACACAGTCCCCTCCAAACGTACTGCTGTACGCTGAAGACGTGTGGTTCAAGATCAAAAGATGAAAACCAGACTTAAGTTCAGGTTTAGATACGTTACCACACAGAACAAACCTTAACAGACGTAATGAAACCATCAGAGGTCTCTTTCTTTTTCTATACATGTTTCCATGCCCAGTGTCTGTGCTTTACTTCTACAAGCGTTCTCATTTAGAACTATTATACTACTTAGAACTAGAAACCATGATGAACGTGTTGAAATATTACACAGGTTGATTCAGCTGTGATGCCTGAATGTCCCCCTGATGAATGAGTAACATGTTTCCTCATATTCATAATTTGACAGCTGTTCCACTGCTGTTCATGCTTTCATACCCGTCTGTGCCTGCTCGCCTCCTTTCCCCTTCTTCTTCTTCTTCTCTTTCTTCTCTTTCGTTTTGGCAAGATGCAGCAGTCTGGTGGGGAGCTGGGAATCCTTCTCTGCCCCCTGGGGCTTAGATGATGATGATGAAGATGAGGAGGAGGAGAAGGGGTTGAAGTTTTTGCTCATTCTCTTGGATCCGATGCGGAGAAAAGGTTCTTTGGTTGGTGCAGACGTCGACAGCTCCACCTGTAGAACACCCAGAAAAAGGAGACTTCTTATAGTTACAGCCCACATGAGGGTGTTCTCATCTGTTCTGCTAGAGCTTCACCTCTTTTGGCGGCTCTGTTGCTTCCTTTGAGTCCAGATCCAGAGAACCAGAGCTGTGGAATCTAACGGAGTCTTCAGACGTGGTTGAGGGAGTCCGCTGGTATCTCTGAGGCTGCTCTGACTGGAAAGAACGCAAAGACAAGACATTAAGTTAATCATCTTTAACCCAGCAGGCACACATAACTGATGTGTGTCTCTGAACATGAACACAGAGGAGTGAAGAGCTGCCAAACCTGCTCATCATCACAGGAAGTCAACACGGACCTGAGGAAGACTCAGCAGCTCGACTGATTAGTTAATCCAGACCCCCCCTGCCGATACAGGCAGTCAGATCGTTACGCGAAGCGATGTCTGTCCGCACAGAGTCGGACTCAAACTGAAAGTGAAGTGTCAACACAGAGCCTCTTCACTGGGAGGCGTCTCTTCTGTCTCTATACTGTTCGAATCAACTGTGCCTCCAAAAGAAGATCTGCTGCATGTATATGTGGGTTTCCAGTAACCAGGTTTCTTTAGATGCCTGGTTCTGCTGGAGGTTTCTTCCGTTAAAGGGAGTTTTTCCTCTCCACTGTTGCCTTACGTGCTTGCTCAAGTGGGACTGTTGGGTTTTCTACATTACTCTGTATATATTATATAATGTGTAAGGTCTTAAACCTTACACTGTAAAGTGCCCTGAGATGACTTGTGTCGTAAATTGGCGCTACATAAATAAAGTTGAATTGAATTGAATTTAGATCCCTGGTTACCCAAGACACCTGGTTTCTCTGAGTAATCTGATTACTTGAGTGTTACAGGCCCAGCTTTTTCTCCTATGAGGCCTGGTTTAAATGGAGTCCTAACAATCCATGTTTACAAGTTACAGTCTGACCTAATCAATCAATCAATCAACCAATCAATCAATCAATCAGTAGGAGCCACTGGCAGCATGACAGATAGCTTAAGGGAAACTTTGGTTGCTGAGGTTTTTTTTTTTAGTTGTGGTATTGATATAAGACATTACTTTGGTGATTATAGTGTCATTATGACAAAATAAAAAGAGCAAAGCTGAACTGAACTGGATGCTGGAATCACCACCGTTTTCTGTACTACAGTCACAATTTGAGAATTTCTCTCTATATTTGTGCAGCATAGCTTACAGTGATTCTGCAGGTGAGTGAATAAACAGCAGGTGTCAGTGCTTCCGCCCCTCACCTCATCTTTCCTCGCGGCCTCCAGACGCTCCGTGTCTCTCCTCAGGGTCTCCTTGTCCCTCTCCAGCTTCCTTTGGGCTTCCTGCATCCTCTCCACTTCTCTCTGGAACTCCTCTTTCTTTCTCTTCAGTGACTCCTTCTCCTCCACCAGCTCCTGATGCCTCTTCCGGGTCTCTTCCTCCTCTTCCTTCAGCCTCCCCTCCCTCTCCTCCAGACCACTCTCCTTCAGCTCCCATTCCTTCTCTCTCCTCCTCCTTTCTTCCTGATGTGCAGCCTGCTGTTTCTGAAACAAAGCAGAGGTGTGTAGAGATGATCATATTAGAACAGAGAGTCCTGTAGAGAAATAGCTAGAATACACATATGCAGCGGAACGAGACTCTCAGCAACTGTGATGTGTGAAAACAGGAACGCTGAGAGAACCTGGAGGCTGGCCGCCTCCTGTCGCTGCCTCTCCAGGCTCCTGTGCTTCTCCTGCTCGATGAGGGAGGAGGGGCGGGAGGAGGACGAGGACGAGAGCGAGGAAGACGAGGAGTGTCTGGAGGAGTTGGCGGTGAGTCGGTCATTTAGTGCCTGACGCTGGTCCTCAATGAAGGAATCCTGCTGAACCACCACAGCCTGGAGGCAGGAGAAGATGTTTCAGCTGACGTCTACTGAAGTGAAAGAACTTAAACACATACTGAACACGATACATGTGTTTGTGGTACCTGCAGTGAAATCAGCAAGTTGTGAAGATGTGTCACACATTGCTGGACCTGCTGGAGAAAACATCCCAGCATTAAATTCACACTCTGTTTGTCCCATCACAGTATACCGAGGAGGAGTGCCATCCTCTCTCAGTGCTCATAGAGACAACCTCTGTGCTGAACGGAGAGAAGAGCTCACTTACCTCAGTGTTTCTCTTCAGCAACATCTGTAAGCTGGCGGTAGCTCCCTGAGGTGCACACACACAAACACACGCAGACATTTCATGTTAACATTTAGAGCACATTTGTGTGGTTACGGTTTACGTTTGTGGGGCTGTTCGTATCATGCTGCTGGCTCTGTAGTGCTGCTTGTGTTAGTAACACACTGGGAGTCACCTGCTGATGATGGAGGGCCTTAATAAAATGATAAATAGCAGATTATTCACTAATGCTACATGAAGGGGAGACACGAGTGTGCAAGCTGCAGTGTAGGAGCAGATATTACACAGTCCTGACGTGCAGGCTCTTCATGCTTATAAACAGGGTCTGCGAACAAAATGCATTCATAGATAATGCACTGTAGAGACACATACTGCATATGGACACAAACAAACACACACACACACACACACACACCTTCTTCAAAACACTGTCTGACTCAGTCCTGCGGAGGTCCAGTGATTCATCCCCCTCCTCCTTCTCTCCATCTGAGGATAAAGAAGAAGAAGAGAGGAGAGGAGAGGAGAGGAGGGATTGAAGGAGTTGAGACGTGAGCCAGGTTAAGTCTCAGCAGGATAAAGCTGCTGTAATGTCACTGACATCAAAGGAAGCTGAACCCATGACTCATGACTGACTGTTTCACACCTGGAGCAACATTTAAAGAAGTGCAGGACAATGCGTCTGTGTTTAATAACCTGTGTGTCTGTGTGTGCGTGTCTCACTCTTGCTGCTGTTCATCAGGTGACTGTCAAAGCCTCCAAATGTCTCAGCTCTCCTGGGCAGACAGACTGGCCCCACACTGCCCCCTGTCAGGCCAGCAGGAGCACTGCGGCCTGCTCCCCCAACACCACTGCTGACTAAAGCGTGCAGACTCTCCACTACAGGCGGACAGAAGAGACAGTGTTACACACATACACAGCATTTCGCAGCAACCAAACACACGTGACCTCTGCTTACCTTCTCTCAGAGCATCCTTCATGATTGGCTCGCCCTTTGTGACATCATCAGGTGTGGCCCTGAATAACATCCGCTCTTTGACTGGTGGGTTTGTATCCTCGTGGGCAGAATTACAGTCGCCCATTTCTCTGAAGATGTGCACTTTCTCCTCCAATAAAGAGATGATCTGTTCGTCTTTTCTGCGCAGAAGCTCTGGAACAAAACATCGACGAATTAATGGACGACAGGAAACTGTCATTGCCTCTGGGTCTTTATCCAGGTCTCTGTCTGCATCATCCTCTCTTTTAACACATTGTCTTACCTCACAGACAATGGAAGATAACAAGGAGCACTCAACATATGAAGGAGGTCACCTCACCTCTGATCTCCTTCGCTCTGTTCTCCTGCTGTCTCCTGTCTTCTTCTGTCTCACTGGGAACTCCCTCGTCCTCGTCTTTCTCCCTGTCAACACAGGTACGAGTGTGATGTTCAAATATCACTCGAGTGAGTTTCGAGTTTTTTCCTCCATTCAAACTAAAGTAAGGACTTATTTAAATAAAAAACAGCACTTTCTATTCAAAGACGTGCTGTAGATGTTTCAGTGCATCACGTCAGCTGTTTTAAGGAAACTTTATTTAGTAATTGGTGCTCAAAAGGAAGCAAAAGTAGATCACATCACATGAATTACAGCTGACAATGAGGTCCTGCGAGTGTTGAGCTTTTCACTTTCTGCAGATAATCTAACTTCACTAAATGTTACAGAGTGTGTGTGTGTGTGTGTGTCCTCACATGCAGTGCATGGCGTCCTGTATGATGGCCCTCCACGTGTTGCGCTCCTCCTTGCTGCTGGCCAACACCTCCACCATCTCTGGTCTATCTGTACCAGCAGTGATCAGGAAGAGACCTGCAGAGGACAAAACCTGAATGAGTGTGTCTTCGTGTCCTAGACAGCGTCCATTTTTGTTCCCGCCCTGTACTTTTAATAGCAAAATCTCCAAACACTGACCTCGCTCTGCGTTAGCCACCTCCCTGACGATCAGATTCTGTAAAGAGATGACTGTGGAGCGCTGGTCCTGAGGACAAACAAGTTCCCATCAAACTCAATCCAACTGATCAGTTACAGCCTGTTTCAGTGTGACACTTACCAAAGAGGCAAATACATATTTCTGGTCTTTTTCCTGAAGGAAGACCAAGACGTCAGACAGGAGCATGGCATGAACATCTGCAACACGGAGAAACAAAGTCAGGGCATTTTATTTATCAACTCAGAAACAGACCAAAGTCCAGTCAGACAATGAAAGACATTGAAACACGCATACAACAATCAGTCAATCAGGCTTACAAGTCTTGTTTTTTTAGTGGCTCTGTGTGTGATGAACTTTTCCTCAACAGCTCTGAGCTTTAAAACAAATCAATCCTGTAGTGTACTGGAGGGTACTGGAGAGACGCTCAGGGGGATATGTTCGGGTTTATTATCATACTTCAGAGCAGTGACAAACATCACAGCCACTTTCTTTTAAACACAGTACTATAGTGGAGTGGGAAGACATTTGTTTCTCATGTGTTTTAAAATCAACCAAGAGTGGAGACACTGAACCTTTGAGTCGTCCAGCAGAGTTCTTCAGCTGCAGAGCTCCATCATGCAGCAGCTTCCTCCCTCTAATCAGGTCCTCTTTAGCAAACATCTGGCCGCTCTTCATCCTCATGATGGACTTACTGTCAGTGCGACTGCAGAACAGAGAAAAGCCAGATTTGAACTGAGATACAAGACAGAGCGCTGAGAAAAAGACAGTTTCTTATCACTGGCTTCACAAAACAATGTTTCTCTGATTAGTATAATGTTCCGTTATATTAATGCTTCCATGCTTCTGTTAGCTCTGAGAGGTTCAAACGTTTGACCTCAAAATCAAGTCGCAACGAGGACGTGTGCAAAGTTACTGCATGAAATGTGTTTGTGTACCTGTAGACCTCCCTCAGCCTGCACTTCTTCTCGTGCTCGTTGACTTTACTGTCCACAGCCGTGATCAGCTCCTTCACAAAGCGCAGCGCTTTACAAACCCAGCTGTAGTCTCCATCCGAGTCTGTTCCACACAAAACACATCCAGTACTCACGCCGTGTACACTTGATAGTTAGAGTGAGGTATGAATTTAATTCATGAGGTGACACACACATTGTGAGTGCACAGTTTTTACATGTTTACAAAGTGCTGAGTATTGTGCGTCATGGGACACGTCTTTGCCCTCACCTTTAGTGTGCTGGAGAATCCTCTGGATAAGAACGGGATATTTGGTGATCCTCTGAGTGACCAACAAAATGCACTCTGGAATACTGAGCCTGCGCACAATGCTGCTGCTCATTGTCTTCTGCACGGACGCAAAGACACACAGAGACCATCTCACATTAAAATAAGAAGAAGTGACTGGCTGACATGTTAAAGAAATAGAGAGGAACTAACCTTAATGAAAGCCTGGAAGCGTTTGTCTTTGGCATGCAGGTCTTTGTAGAGGTTCACAGCTTCATTGTGGCGACTGCAAAACTTCCCATAAACTTTCTTCATACGATCTGAACTGATGCCTGAAAACTGATTTAAAACACAGCATTCAAACAAGAGCAACGCAAAAAGAAAGAGAAATGACATTAGAGTTGTTGTATCTACTGTGACTACTGCCACACTCTTCCCCTTCAACTCGAGAATGATCCCAGAAGCAAAATGTCACACCAGTACTTTAAAAGGCAGACTGACTCCTTTACTGAACTAACCCTTGTTAACCCTCAATAGAAACTTGGACCAAACTGCTCACCTGGGCGACCAGCACGGTTCCAATGCTGCGGATAAGGAAGTTGCTGTTGTTTTGACCTTCAGCTGACGACGATCTCTTTGTCTCCAGGAGCCGGGTAAGAAACTGGGAGTGTGTGTCCAACAGGTCGTCAAGAACAGGAAAAATCTAGACAAAAAATCAACAGCTTAAATGCAGGTACTTCACTTATGACTGTTCTAAGTAATGTTGGCTACAAGAGTCCATTATGTAGCTAGTTAGCAGCTCCTCAGCTCATTGGTCACCTTGTCTAAAGTTTGAGTGTCGAGCTGCATCTCTCTCTGAAGGCCTTTGTAGTACACTTCAGACATGATCTTCAAAGTCCTAACATGGTGGAACTCTGTCTGGTACAACTCTGTGGAGAGAGGGAGTGTATGTATAGGACGGCAGCTTTTACACCCATGACTCTTCATTTAACTTCATCCCAATAGTCACGACATATTTTACCATAGATGACATCTTGTTTCTTGACTTCATCTTTCTTCAGTGTTTTCAAGAACTTCTTATCCACTGTGCTGCTCCAAGAATCAGCTTCCAGATCTTTGATGTCACACTCAAACTCCCCCATCAGCTGGCTGTCCATCATCTCAGTACCTTCACATGCAGAAATCATTAGAACAGCACATGCTGGAGTCTGACTTAACATTAAAGTTGATCAGCTTTGTCAAAAACGTGTTCATACTACCTTCATCAGTGAGCGACTCAGTCGATGCGTTGACTTTGCTTCCCTGATGGAGATTGTCGGTGGACTGGGACAGAAACTTCAGGGCTTTCAGCGGAGCATCATCTATCCTACAAGTTTCCAGTTACCAACAACAACATTAGTTCCACAGCAGGAATACGAGCTGACAAAAGAATCACAGAACTACTGAGTAAGAGAGCACAGAGCACAGTCATTCTACACAGACTGAACATAATGTATCACTTCCTGCAGAAATGTCCATGTAGTAGAAATGTTCCACAGTTTGACAGCAAATATACACATATCGAGTTTAACCAAGTTATTTTTATTTTGTGTTATTAAAAGCATAATAGCCATTCTGCTGATGTTGTCTCATTATGATGCTGACAGACTCAGACACGGCGCGTCACGGCACAGAGCAGAATGTTTCCTTTCCTAAATGCTGTTCGACGTTTGGTTTTGCAAAGTGTAATCAGCATGTGTGAACGGGGTGTAGCTGCAGTCACAAACACCGAGTGTCGATTTTAAATGCCCGCTGGTGACAGAAAAGTAGCTTGAATTGTGGGGAAAATGACATGCAGTCCATGCAGATGTGTAAGGTGTCTCCTTACCCTGCTATATTGCTGATGGAGATGCTCTTGGCCAGGTTGCTGTGTGAATTTAAGATGATGGGGGGTTTCCATGAAAATGCAGGGAGCTGGTCATCAGGGGCAGTTACCATGGACCACTGTTCCCGTGATGATGAGGGGGATGTGGATGATGCAGATGATGCTGATGAAGTAGCTAAATAAAAACATAAAAGGACACATTTTGTTGTTTCTGAAGTTTGCACAAAGAAATCAGCTTACTGGGGAAAGCTGGCTGTGAACTGGGTTAACTACGTGCATGTGAACACACTGAATGACCTCAGACTTTTGCACAGTACTGTATATGAAAGTGTAACATTCCTGTGCACCTCATTATGTGCCATAAAAAGCCTAAATGACTATTTGGTAGTGTTCTATTACATAAGCCTGACTGGTGCAGTGATGCACTAAATGAACTATGATTGCTTCTCGTTTCATTCACGTGTACTGCATAATAATCTGAGTGTATCAGTGTCGCAGTTCACTCCCTGCTGCGTGGAGTGTGCATCATTACTACTGTGTGTAGGGGTTCTTACATTTACTCCTCATGTTAACAGCTGACCCAGGACCAGCTTCTGGGACCAGTGACTGCTGCTGGAGACAAACACAGCAACAACAGGATATCATTAGGTGAAAAAAGACAATTGTTTAGTCTTGAGAGAATGTTCACAGAGAGCTTTTCTACTACTGTTTACAAATGCTGTGTATAAGGGCCACTTGATAATCAGGAGGGTATTGCCTTCAAAAGAGTTTATGTCTCAAATGTATTAGACTTACCTTTGTTTTGCTCTTTGTACAGACAGACAGACTCTCTCTGCAGCTCTTATGAACATAAACCCCACAATCTGCAAACAGCAGCATCATGTTAGACACACAGATAAGTTATTTCATTACAACTTCTCAGTATGTACAATTCTCTAGTAATACATACTGAAAACCTACTGCAATGTCACGTCAAGATAAGCTACACACACACACACACACACACACACACACACACACACACACACACACACACACACACACAGATCTCATCCTCAGTTTCCTGCAAACACTGCAGTGCCCTGTGCAGATTGTGCACAATTTCCCCTCAAACTAACACTGACGTAGTCGCTATGATGATGACAACACACAGATACACATACTAGTGATACAACAGACTGAAACACTCACACCTGCCACTGGTGGAACAAACTTTAACCCACACACACCAACACATCTCCTTCATGTTCAAACACAAACCCACTGTGTCAGCAAACAGCGAGGTGAAAGATGTGATCATCATCATACATGTGTTTGTGCTTCTTCAAACCTACAACTTCCTGTTACTTTGACTCTTCACCCCATTTCCACACGAAGTTCATACAATTCCGGAGCTTAATGAATATTCTCGTAAATGCTAACACAGTTATGAACTGCACGATACATTCATAAATACAAGCACAAACAAACCCCATTTCTAAAAGAAAGAAAAAACTTTTCCTAAACGTTTATATTTTAAATGTCTTCACCAACCAACCTCATTGTGCTTTCATTGGAAAATTTAGAGTTTGATTCTACAACATACAGCACAGCATGAGAAATCATACTAGCATATTTTCACTCAACACAGTCCATTGCTGCATCAAGAAATTCAGCCTGAAACTCTACACTGTCCAACTGTCCAGAAACACGTGAGTTGTCTGTTCCCGAGCTCATGGCAGATGGAATGTAAGACAGTTTCAGTTTTCAGGAAGAATGGGTGTCTCATAGTGCCAAAGACAAGAAGGACCAATCAGGCTCTTATCAGTAAAAGGTGCAAAAGTCAACATGTGTGATGGTAAGAGGACTCATCAATGCACACGGCATACAGTAGGTGATTCACAGTATACACTACCAGTCAAAAGTTTGGACACACATAGGAAGGACCATGTTTTTAATGAAACTGTCTTCAGTTGTGTTACCATCATTGCACATGGTTTCTAATGATCAGTTCTCCTCTTAAATTAATACATTTGCATTAACAAACATAACATGCTGTAGATGCTGAAGACAGTAGTGATGTTTGCAGAATTTAGGTCTCTGTATGTTTATGTAAATATTCCTTTTAAAAAATAGTTGTTTCAGCTACAATAGTCATTTACAATATGAACAATGTTACACATTCATTCTGATGAATTTTAAGTTATGAAATCTGCTTTTCTTTCACAAACGTGATCATTTCTATGAGTGTCCAAACTTTTGACTGGTAGTGGACATGTAACGACACCATCAACAAAAGCATATGTTGGGAACTTTGACTATTAATCAGCTCAAGTCTCGTATCCAGTGATGAGAAAATATTCCACTCGTAAAACTGCAACAATTTTTGTGAAACGTGTGCTCCTAGAAATAAGAGTGACTTTGACCTTTTGACTTTTTCTTATGTGTAGCAAAGCCACATCAATGTTTTTGCTTTGTGCCATAGAGTGGTTAAAACTATTAAAATACATCATGACTCAATACCACACGCTGTCCTAGTGCCAGAAATACTAACTAGTGCAGCCAGTGTGAAATAATGCACCACTAAAACAAATGCATTATTTCTACCTGATGAATAATATTTGATAAAAAAGCAACAGTGAAAAGCTGGTTTAGAAAATTACTAGAGTTCCAAAATGAAACAATGCATTTGTGAGGATATATACACATGTATATATTTACATGAAATTTAATGACAATAACAAAGACAGAGCATTAAGTCAGTCTTAGCTTTTAAAACAGCAAAGACATTAACCATGACCATAGAGTTACAAATGACTACAGGAGGTTCAGAAGGACCGATAGTTCGGCCCAGAGAGTGAGGCTCTGCTTTAAAAATAAATCATGTAAAGTCAATAATTAAACAATGAGCTTTATTTAAACTTAGTGAAACTGAAACAGCTCAAGGAAAAGAGTAGATGAAAAAAGGAAGAAAGCATGACGAAGTGAGAGAAATGTAAAGAAAAGAAGGAAATGTAAGAAGAGACATAAAAGCACATGTCTCTGAGGGGAAGAGAGAAAGGAAATAAAAATAAATTCAGAATGAAGGACACAACTGAGGAGTAAAGAACAAGAGGTCTGAGTGAGTCTTACTGTTGCAGAGGAAAGTTTCTTTGTTGTGCAGAAGTTTGGTGCAGTGTTGACAGGCTGTGGAAGGAGACTGACTGACTGGGATGAAGAGATGACCATTAGCAGTCTTCTTTTCTTTTTCCTTACTCTCTCGTTCCCGGTCTCCTCTCCTCTCCTTCTCCTGGAACCCATAAATACACAGGTAATCAGCAGAGAGATTATTCAGGAAATTCTGTTGTTTGCAGATAAATGAAGCAATTCTGCCCATTAATTTACAAGTGTATACGGAGAAGAAAAACTCCCTTTAACGGGAGAAACCTCCAGCAGAACCAGGCTCATGGTGGGCGGCCATCTGCCTCGACCGGTTGGGGTTAGTGGACAGAGGAG
>JAUYWH010000024.1:1033771-1047829 GCA_034779795.1 Ctenopoma multispine | reverse complement strand
CTCCTTCTTCAGCTTGACGGCCTCCCGCACCTGAGGTGTCCACCACCGGGTACGGGGATTGCCGCCACGAGAGGCACTGACAACCTTACGGCCACAGCTCCGCACAGCTGCTTCGGCAATGGAGGCCCGGAACATGGTCCATTCAGACTCTATGTCCCCCTGCGTCCCTCGGCTGGACCCCGTGGTCAATGGTCCAGCCACCAGGCGCTCGCCGACGAGCCCTTACCCCGGGCCTGGCTCCAGGGTGGGGCCCCGGGTACCCTTTCCCAAACAAGGGAAACGCTGCTCCTTGTTTCTTCTCGTCCATAGGTTCTTTTGGATCAAGTTAGTCTGGATCTTCACCTCAGACCTGTTTGCCTTGGGAGACCCTTCCAGGAGCATAAAGCTCCCGACAACATAGCTCCGAGGATTTTTTTCTTATTTCGTTTAATAATTTGACCAAAAGGCAGAATGGTGCGCGACCTTTGTATGTATGACTGTTGTCCTGCACGTATAAAATCGTTATTACAATCTATATCATTTAAACTAGGAGCTCACGAATGCTAGGAAACTAAACTGGAATCTCCTGCCAAAGCTGGAGTTTATTTTTGGTGTAGCTTTTTCAGTATCAGATGGTCTCCCCCAAAGCAGGGTCAGAAGGAACAGATCTGGAAAAAAAACCTTTGAATTGTTTCTCTGAAAGACGTGAGTTTAATCTCAGTTATTATATTTATTATATAAATTTTTTATATAAATTAGTTTTAAACCATGCTTTAAACTTGTACTTGTGAAATGTGTGAACTGCAGCTTTTGCCAATTTGAGAGTTTAGTTGAACTGATAGACACACACACACACCTGGCTATCGATGCTGATGCCATCCCCTTCTTGCTCTTCCTCAGTGAGGGAGATGAGCGAGCCTCTCTCCTGGCTGTCCAAACGTAAACTTCTCCCTGCTGTCCTCTCCTCCTGAACGCTCAGAGCGGGACACGGAGTCTGGACAACTCCTTTCTGCACCTCAAGACGCTCTAGACTGTAGCTGTGTGCAAAGAGACAACACAAACATAAAACATGCTGTTTTGCTGTGCAGCTGGGCTGTTTGCTGTTACATGTAAAGGTTTTGTTGTGTGGCCTTGAATTTAAACATTCCAGCTATGAGTACAATCTGCCTGTTGTTATTGACCCACACTGTTTACCTTCTGTTGTCTATTTGCTCCTGATCAGGATGACACAGGTTGGATGGACACCAGCTCATACTGGAGGAATGGAAAGATAGAGGGATGGAGGATGGATGAGTGAGAGAGAAATGATGAGATGTTTGATGACTGGGAATTTCTAGATCTAGAATAAGACAGATTAATGGATACTAATACTAATACTCTTTAAATTCTGTGTATTTTGTTGAGTCAGTATATCAAGGTTTATCTTAAGCTAAACACTAAAGCTAAATTCATATTTATTTCCACATGTAAATCTGCTAAGTAGTTGAGATGTTAGACCAGAGCTGCTGTTTAGTAGGTGATACTAATACTAATACACTAGTACTAGTGTACTCAAGCTGTGTGCTGACACGACCTGGCAGACAGCATTTAAGAAACTATACAAACATTTTGCTTCTCCGAAGCTACAGTTGCCGTGGTTGGTTGCTGAAAATAAATTGCTCAAACACAGTACTGAGATGTTCTCCTTCTTTCCATACTATACAACACAACGCAACGCAATAACGTACCCACGACATGTATTGCATAGAAAAAGGAAGATATAAGCAGATGGACATGGTAAGAAGAAACAGACACAACTTCCTTTTACAGTAAAGTTTCTCCTTACATTCTAAGTAAACTGTAAAATCATTTACTAGAACATACCCAGTATTTACTGTACTATAATACCAGAGGAAAACTGTTCCTGTGGGGGTTGTTGCCAGATAAGTATGATGTAAATGATTAAATAAACCCTTTCTTAAAGGGTGCACCAATGATCTATGTAAGAAAATGTAATCTATTTGAAAGTACTGTATTATTGTGGAAACAGTACATAATTAAACTTGGTAAAACTGAATTTAACCAACACAAAACTTGGGCAACTACAATTTTACCCCAGGAGTAATAGAGGAGGTGTTTCTATGAATTGCTTGCCTGCTTTCTTAGGAAGTAAAAAATGACTTTAGAGCTATTAACAACTTAAACTGTGTAAAAGTGGAGGTTTTGCTTCATAGTATTTCCTCTGTAGTTTCTTTGTATTTACCAACTTATTACATGTGGTAATTATCAATTACATTACTAGAGGATTACAAAGAAATGAAAGCAAGGTTACTGAAATTGCAAGTTTGCTTACTTTGAATTGTCACTATATGTAGGTTGTCTATACTTACTGCAAGCCAACAAAAATATATTATTATTATATTATTTTTTGTGTCTGGTTATCCTCCAGTAATATCGGCTGTGCAGCTGACACTTTGACTGTGTAATAAACTTGTTTGTATAAGATTCCACATAGAGTTGCTGCAGACAGATGTTGGCATCCAGCTGATGAGACACACTGACACACATCACTGCATCACATTAGACTGAAGGACGGAGGATTTTTCCATCTCCACCCTCACTTGTAGCAGATCGTGTCAAGCTAGTTCTTTTATTCCTTTAATGGTTTTTCTAATGAATACCATGCATGACTATGGGTGGGTGTGTGTGTGTGTGTGTGTCTGGACTAGTCATAAGCAGACTAAAGCTGGCTGATGACAGCATAAATGGACTCCAGTAACAATGACAACACTGATGTGAAAGAGAATGATGGTTCTCCTAACAGATGAAACACTTTGCAGTAAAAAGCTCACTGTGGACAGAGGAAAGAGACAAAAGTAATGTGTGGGTGAAGCAGGTGATGAATAAAAGGTGTACCTTCTCCGGTGGAGGGGAGGCTTGGCTCTCTTCGCCTCTCCTGACAGGCTCTTCAGTGAGCTGGGAGAAGGGACAGATGGACTGTTAGTGGAAAGAAAGGAGGGACAGGCGTTAGGTGAGGTAAAGTGGATATGTGCACGACAGTTGCTCTTTTTTGCCAATTAAAAAGTGCAGATTTCCTTGCGTGTGGATAAAACAGAGAAGTGTTGCTGACAGACGACTGATCGCTGCTCTGATAAATAACACACAGGGACTGTAGTCTGGAGGATAACTCACAGATGTTAGTAAGTTTGATGCCTCTTGCTTTTGAAGTTAGATCAAGTATCACATGATGTGTTGTTATGTGATGATGAATGAGGGCAGTGATACAGCTGAGAGAAAACAAGCAGAGATAGAGAACTGAGGTAAACACAGCGATGCTGACATTGCACTCAGCGCCCACACCTCCACTCCACAGCCCTAAACAGCTCTGTCAGCGCCAGGAGGAATAGTTTCTTTAAAGTCAGAAAGCCTGTCACGAAGCTGAAGACCAGGTATTGTTGGAAGTACCTGCGCTGTGGTATGTCAATATCTGAGGCAGCACTGCTGCGGCCCGGCTCCCAACTGTGACGAAGGAACGGAGACATGGAGCGAATAGAGGTTCGCAAGATGGCAGAAGAGATGAGATTTTCTGGAAGCTGGACTTCTTTCTCTTCTTCTCCTCCTGCTCCTCCTTCTTTCGCTCCCCCTCCTGGGATATAGAACAAAAAAGGATGACCTTATTACACACAGGGACTTTTTTCAAATATCATCTACCTTTATCAGGAAATGAAAACACACTAAACAGGATTTTGCCACAGTCTAAACTTTTGATCAGACATCGATCTTAACTTCATCCACTGGTTACACTGGTGTTCATAACTGAAAATTGTACACCAGCACAAAATCACACCACATCAAGTTGTATGCATCAATATTTCTTCCATCCTAACTGAGTTTAGTGAGAAATACATTGGTTAGAAATGGACAATTTAAAAAGTCCTCGAAACCAGAAGCAAAATGTGTGATATTTTCATGTGAAACTCTCTCAAAAGCCCACGCCAAAGGTTCAGTGTTATTTCCTTCCTGAGACTGACCGAGTTGTGCCTTCTACAAGTACAAAGTATATAAGTACTAAAGTACAAAGTACTCAATTTTAATTTCTGACTTAGACGTAGTGCAGAATCTTGAGTATCTATGCTTCACTTTACAGGTCACGTGTTCACAAATCCTTAAACTTTATGATTAGGTCCACGTTTACATGAAGAATCACAGGTTTTGCAGGTGGAACCAAACTATGATAAAAACGTCTATTAATTAAATCGAAGCTACTAAGTACCTCTGTCCTCTGTTTCTGACTTCCAGGATAGTCTGGAGCTCCGAGGGGCTACAGTGTCAGCTGCCCCTGCTGGTGAAGCCTCTTCAGTGGGAATAATATCTCCCTGCATTGAAGCATTATCTTTTGAGACCTGGATCCCTATGTCTCCATGTCCAACAGACAGGGGAGGGTCAGGCTACAGAGGAAAAAAAAGACACGAGAGAAAAGGTCTGTCAGTGAAGAGTAAACTGGAAATAACAAGAAACTCACACACTCCCACTTTCTTAGATCTCACAAGATCCTGCAAGACAACGTCCTGGGGAAACAGCAACAAGATTTTTCCAAGTCCGCATTGTCTTAGGAGTTGCAGGGTTGTGAGAGAACTCAGTGGAAAAAGGCCTCTTCCAGAACAAGTGAGTCACACTGAGTTTCACTCATCACACACTGCAGCTGAAAACGCTTTCTCTGTACCACAGTAAGGTTCTCCCTAGACTGTGTGATAGTTTGTGTGTTTGTATGTGTACAAAAACAACCTCTATCAATACTGACTTTCTCTGATGTGACGACTGCTTTGCTGTATGTGATCTACACTCTCTGTTTCCATATGTGCTCCTTGTTTTTACAGTTTATGACTCAGTGTCCGTGAAGTTGTGTGGAACAGCTAGTCAACTGGTTTTCCTCTGGTCCCTGCCAAGCTGCAGAGGGGAAAGGGCTTTGCAGTCTGAGTTACGTAACACTCGTTATACTAGCGCTTTCCCCATCTTGGTTAATTTTAGAAAAGTGCACAGGAAGAAACCTGTAGCAGTGCGCTTATTTCTGAACCTGGCAGGAGAGTCAGTTGATGTGCTGGCGTCAAACCATCTGACATCAGTGTTTTCTACAACCATCCATTCTCAGCTGCGTTTTTCAGTGGTTTTATACCTTTTTAAAGACACTGTCATCCAGTTCAGCACTGACTTGCAAACGTTCGTCATCTCCCTGCAACACACACAGTGACACACACTCCTCTCTGTCTGGATGGATGTCTGGAAAAAAGAGAGGAACAGAGAGAAACTGAGGGAGAGGAGACAAAAACACCTGGGTCACTGCTGTCTTCGGCTGAATATTTGGTGTCATGTTTAAGTATGTTGCACAGCTCACTGCAATCTTTCAAGACAGGAATTGACCTTATATGACCCTAAACCATAGAGACCTGGCCTGAGTGTGTGTGAGACAGTCCACATAATGTCACAACTGATCCAGCTACGTCATTTTTCATTGCACCATTAATAATATAAAATAATTTAATAATTCCATGGTCACAGAGAAGATGAATTAATATTCATAGGGAAGACCAGTGCAAATGTATGTTTTTACCTGCCCCTCAGTAGAGTGGCAATCAGAGATGAGTTGCTGCTACACCCAAGAGATACACTGGTTACCCTAATCTTGTGCAGTCAGCCCCAGACAGTTGTGGATATTTGTTTTATATTTTTTGGGTTTGAGACTGTGTAAGTATACATGCGCACACTGGTCCACAACATGCAGTTAAAGTAACACTTTGACTTGACTTAACTGTTTTGTTTGTAAAGCTTAGCAAATAATGTGAGAGAAGAGTTAGAAAGAGAATGCAACATTTTACAATTTAAGATGTAAACAACAAAAAACATATACGTGAAGCAGGATACTTTCTTTGCACTGAACACTGCCTGTATAGCTGAGTGTGTAATTTGATGCCATATCGCTAAGCTTCAGTTGTATAAGTAAGCTGAAATCCTGAACTATGGTCTTATATTTATCTTTATATTCATCTGTGTGCATCCTTGACATATTGCATATACTGTATAACTTAGTCAGCGTGCTCAGCTGTGTTTTGGACAGATTGAGCACTGTCAGCATGTTGAGGTGGAAGAATCTGCTGTCTTGCCATTAAAAATTTCCCCCATTTACTGACAGCAGGAGCACTCTTTGTGTGTTCAAAGTAACTAAGTTGCACACTGATTTTCTCCCCACCTGTACATGATGTTACTGTGGTGGGTTGAGGGCAGGGCTGAACAGGGCAGCAAATATCCTTCTCCCTCCGGATCTGGCACAGAAAATGAGAGGAACAAAAGATAGATGAACAGGAAACTGGAACGTCAAAAACAAGGTCATTTCATTTTGGAGTACTTGACATATTAATAAATAGTTCTTCATAGCACCTTCTTCAGAGTGTTCTTCAAGTTTTCTGCTGGGTGGGGATCAAGTTTCTATGCACAACTGTTCAGTACATGAGTGTTTTACGTCAACATTAAAATATGATGTCGCCACACGATGGCTCCACATGTGACTGATGAAGAACGCACACTCTCACCCACCCAACTACACACACACACACACACACACACAATTTGTGGAGTGTGTCTCGCATGTTTGAGCTTTAGCGTGTACGTGTGTAGTGAGCATATCAACATAACCCAGAGAAATCATACACAAAGATACATGTTCACAGGTCACAAAAGAATGACTGTTCCACCCCTGCAACCAGACACAGTCAGTCCAGTATACAGTCAGAGACGTAGGAGGGGTTCTCTACAAAACTCACAAACACACATACACAGTCATGTCTCACTTTTCTTGTGAGGACACTGACTGCATACTCTCGCCCCCTACCCTAACTGTACAGTAATCATCAGAACTAAATGTCTAACTCTAAACATTATCCTGACAACAACCCTATCCACAGAAGAAAATAAAGACATGCATACACACACTGTAGTTCAAACAGCAGCTGTTCAGCTGTTGCAATGGTGAGAAACAAAGTGACAGGTGGAAGTTAAAAGTGAAGCTCGACCACGCAGCAGATATTTCTCAGCAGTGAACTTACAGAGATTACATACATGCTGGTATCTTCTTCATCTGACTCTGGTTGTGGTTCTTTCTTCTCTTTACTGAAATGAGAGCAGCTGCAACAAGGCAAAACAATTTCCCTCTGAGATTAATAAAGTTTTTAAAATCTTGAATCTACTTGAAATTGGGTTAAACACAGTCACAGCGCTATGAAAAACTATTTCTCATCTTCCAGATTTTTTTGGCATATTTGTTACTTACATGATCCAGATCAACAACCAAATTTTAATATTACACAAAGATATAAAATGATGATTTCACTTATTAAGTGAAAAATCTGTCCAAACCTGCCTGGCCCCGTGTGAAAACGTAATTGCCCCCTAAACCCTTTCTAAACCCCAACAACATAAAATATGTGCACTTTACAGGGGTACAGAACACTGATTCCAATCCTATTCACACGCTAAATTGAGACATAATAGATAAAGTCCAACATAATAAACACTTAAGAATGGGCTGCATATATAAAAGTTGCTTTGTTGTGTCACTCCTGTAGGCTGAGACACCAGCGTGACCTCATATGTGATTGTAAATCAGTGAGACCAATGACTCCTTTGTCCTCTCGGCCACTTGTCTCAACTGATCTGTTGTCCTGGCTCAAGTTTCCCTGCTCTAACTATTATCAGCACCCAGCACAAAAGCGCGACTCTCCAACACGTAGGAGACAACAGCCTGCATTGATACGTCTGGATGTCAGAGTGAACACTTCAGCTCCTGTTTTAATTTATTTCCATATGAGCATGCTGTCTTGAACTTCCTGGAAACATATAGCAACAACACAACATACTGCGTTATTTTGCATCAAGACATCATTTTGCTAAGCATTTGTGAGCCATCGTCAACTGTGTGCCAAATGTACAAAAACTGGCAAATGTATTGCCAGTGTGCATATATGTATATACTTGTTTTTGCATAGATTTATGTGTCTACAGAAGTGTTTTTATATGTTTCCCCATGTACCTTATGGTACTCAAGGAACTTTACACTGCTTCTCATTCATACACACACACACCGATGGCAGAGCAGCCAGCTTGACCTGACACACAGGGGGCAACTGGGGGTTCGGTATCTTGCCCAAGGACACTTCGACATATGATGGGAGGAGCTGGGAATCGAACCACCGATCCTAAGATTGGCAAGCGACTGATGTATCTCCTGAGGCACAGCTGCCCCCAGCTGGGAAGAAGCTGACCAGCTGAGGAAGTGTGATCCTTTGGCCAATGTTCTGCTGGGAAACCTTGGGTCCTTCCATTTTACTTTGACATGTACCACCTACCAAAGCACTGTTGCAGAACATGTACACCCTTTCATGGAAACAGTATTCCCCTGGCTTTGGCCTCTTTCAGCAGGATAATGCACCCTGCCACAAAGCAAAAACGATATCACAGCACACCTTCAGGAGTACATGCCTTGACGGGATTGTTTTGGCAGCAAAAGGGGCACCAACACAATGTCAGACAGGTGTTCATAATGCTATGCCTGATTGGTGTAAGCACGTGCACCATTTAAAGCTCTGCTGGTTTGGCTGCTTCCTGTTTACAATGTAACCATAGAGACAGATGTCAATCAGCAGAATTTTCCCTGACATTGAAGTAAAAGTCTTAATAGACAGATAATGTGTAGTGGAGCCTTTTTAATTTGAGTTATAAATTGATTTATGGAAGTCTGTCTGAGTCACAGACAGACACACTACTGTAAATCCATTGTAATATGCTTGATTTCCTAAGGTTTTAATTTGACTAATATAAATAACTACTGTACAAGAAAAGTTATCTGGCATTGTAATGCTTCGGAGTCTTGACTCTTGACTTCAGACTCAATATACAGTATAAGTGGTGAAATTTAAAACTAGAAGCTATCAAAATAGGCATAGGAGACCTCAAATAACATGTGGGCCTGGAGTTCAGAAACCAGGAAAAAAAACATGGTGACATCTTCCAGATGAAGAGAGGGTGTGAGCACTGTGGGAAAACAACACCAGACATCAACTCTGCACTGATGCTTTTAGTGTGGCCAAACATGTCTGGATGTATACTGTTTAACCGTTATCTATGATTGTACCTGCTGTCCTGTGTGAGCACAACTCATGACTGCATGACCAGTATCATCACTCTTACACTTTATGTACTGTAGACAATCTGTGGAGGGAGCTGAGGCTTCAAATTGCCAAGTGGCAGCCAAAAAAACTAAAGCATTTAGAGAGTTTCTGTAAAGAGGAGTTGCCAACTGTTTATCTGCACATCTACCTTCTTCTCGTTGTGTGTCTGTAAATCTATATCTTTGTATCTGTCTGTCCAGTAGGAGCTTTCTGGAGGGTTCTTTCAATTTAACAAATCCCTTCAGCTACAAAACTGGACTTATTCCAGATATGAAGTCAGTCAACTGAGATTGAAACACCAATGAATAAAAGTTTGTGATTCTAACAAAATATTTACATACATACATTTTTTTTTGTTCCATAATGCCTATAGTGAATTTTCAGAAAGAAATAGACTCGAAGTCCTGCCACAAAACTTCCTCACTTCTGTTACGCCCATGAAGTGGCTTTATAGTGGGGCCTGTACCATGAAGCAAGCTTTATAGTTTGTTATCCAGCTAACTTTAGTCGCAGCTCAGTTTTTCGCAATGATCTAGAGGAGGTTACTTTGAGTTAACCTGCCAACAGGGACGTACCATATCACTGAAAAGTCATTGTTGATAGAGGATGACAACAGGGAGAAAGGAGTTTACAATAAAGTGATAAATAATAACGAGCCGATATGTTTTATAGATCAGTTAAATCACTTTGCTGTTATAGGCTTTCCATGGGCGACTGGTTTGAAACAGTTTCTAACAAACTGATGGGGAGTTCATCAGCAGTCCAATGGATAGCTTGAAATAGTTCAAAAATAAGGTGAACTGCCAAAGGTTAAAAGAAAGGTAAGGTTACCCAAAACTGAAATTACTACATTTCAGAATTATACAATATGGCCATTTTCAGCTAACACAAAATTAGTTAACAATTTAAAGCTGTTCTGGAGCAATGGAGGTTGATCAAGCCTTGAAAGCTGGTGCTACTAATTCCCACAGGCGTTCCAACTTTTCTGGATTACTTACAACCCCCGCTGTCTGCATAAAAGCAGTAAAAAAAAATGAGGTGTTCTATAACCTTTGTCCAGTAGTGTATATACTTATATGAAGACTATGTGATAATAGTTGTTTTTATGAAAATAAAAATACACACACTATTATTTTATGTGCATCAAATATTTAGATTAGTTTCTTGACTGTCAAAAAAAGAGGGAAAAAAAACTCTATCATCATTCAAATGGTCCTGTACTATTTTAGGGTCTGTTATGAGCCGAGATATTAGGGAGGAGGAGCCACATTAGCCAAATGGAAAGGTGGCTCTGTTTCCATGGAAACACTTTTCCAGTCTCAAAGCATGATGGAAATTATAGTTCCACAAAGACAGAAAATGTTAATTGAAAAGACAGATGATAAGAACAACTGCCCTAAAAACAAAACAATCATAACTTGTTGCTTTTGTGCATTTGTTTCATGTGCATTTTTAAACAGTAGTAAGATTCTCTTCCATCCACTCATATACAGATATTAACCGTGTGTTAAAAACTTAAAATGCTTCTACAATTCAACAGTAACACTGACATGATGACAGCATTTCTGATTTGCCTATTTTTGTTTTCTTAAATTAACAATATATGACCAGCTGTTAAAGGCCTAAATATAAAGGAAATAAAAAAAGGTCCAATGGGTTAAATTACACCACACACGAACACGTTTGAAACCTGACTTGCGAGCTGCAGCTAAAATGTTTCTATGACAATATAAAACCTTGATCGGCAAAATGCAAACATTGCAAGCAAAGCACAGTTGAAAGGTGACATGTTAAAAGTCCCAGTTCTGCTACAAAACTTTCAAATCTACAGTTTCTAACAGTATTAAACGTGTATTTTCATCAGTGTTGTTTCGATGGTCGCACACACCCTCCTACCTTAATTAACACCACATCCACAGTTGTCTCTCCTCTGGCGCAGAAGCTGTACCTCCGCCTGTGTCTCTCATACATGCTGCATCAATGTGTTAACATGCACACTGTGTATGTGGAACCATTCCGCAGGTTAAAACCTCCACTATCACACCTCTCTTTGCTGGATCCTTTCTCTCTTTGCTCCAACTCAAGCAAGAAATGTGAACGGCTGAGGGTGGAGTTCCCAGAGGAGGAAAATTAAAAAAAATGGTAGGCTGCTGGTTTTCTTGTCACCAAAGGAGAAAAAACCCCCATCACAAATCAACTGAAACCAAACATTTAATCACCGCTAACAGGCTACAGAAAGAAATATGCTGAAACAACAGTTAATTTGACTTTGACTACGGTGCCGCACAGTCCAAACCAAAACAGCATGGTGTATAATCCAGTAAAGTCTACGGATCTGATGTTCCTTCTTGGTGCAGTTTGGGCTGGAAAATGAGCCTCTGTGCCCACATCTGCTCAGAACACTGGCCCCTCCCTTCCCCTTTATCCCTCCTTCCTCTGCTCCTTCCTTTTTCATTCAGTCCCTCCATTCCTCTCTCTCTCTCCTAAACACAATCCGCCCATCACATCTGTCCTTCGCTTTGAAACAAACTCCCTCTCATCCATTTGCTCCCTCACAGCACAGGAACAATGGGGCTCTATTTGATAAATTCTTTTGCACTCTGATAGACGGAGAGAAGACTTAATCTGCTGGAACTGAAAAAATAAAAGAAGCAAAGGATTAAGCTGCTGTCACTACAGCCACATCTCTGCATGAAGGACTTCATGATGTTCCTCTAACGTGAGGCGTGGTAATTATATATTCTTTATTTATAATCTATTATTACACCCACATGCGGGATCAAAGGAAAGTCAACCCTTTGATTCATCTGCATCCAGTTCTGTTTTGTTGTCTGCGCACTTTATTGGAACGAGTTAAAGTTCGAGTTAAAATGTGATGTCAACAGGTGGTATTTTTATCCAACATATCAGTTAGTGATGCTGGTAGTGAAGTATATGCTTGTAAATTAAATTTGTAATAACGTAGCAATGTAATAACTGCTTCAACAATCTGCTATTTTGCAGTATCTTCTTTTGTTTACGCTATATAAATTATGAAAAGCTCTACAATTACAGTTAGATTCTTCAGGCATCAGAAGGAAACACAATTAACCTGGCCTACATTCAGCGCAGTATGATGTGTGTCGATGCTGTCAATCAGCTCCATCTGTAACCAATCAACAACACACAAACAGCAATAACCATGGCAACCGCTGTACACCATCCAGCTGTGACGCACCGAGACATCTGGAAGTAGTTACAGGCACACTAACCACAGGGGGGCAGCAAAGACTTGATCGCTTCAGACTTCCCACACACACACACACACACACACACACACACACACACACACACACACAGAGTGGGCAGGTGAAAGTGAAGCAGAACTCATCACCTTAACTATACGGTGATGTCTAAAAGTTTGTGAACCATTTAGAATCTTCTCTATTTCCACATGAATATGAGCTAAAATTTGATCATTAAGTCCTAAAACTAGATAAAGGAATCTAATTAAACAGATGAGACAGAAAATACTTATTTCTTTATTCAAGAGTTGCTGATGCTCACCAGGCTGGAAAGAGTTACAAAGGATTTTCTAAAGACTGTAAACTCAACCAGTCGACTGTCAGGCAGACAGTGAAAAAATAGAAAAAAAACCCCATCATTTAATGACCCAGGACCAAAAAAGAACACACTGACAGCAAATGTGTGTTAAATTCCAGAGAGGTCAGATTGAACCCCAAGGTGACATCCAGAAAACTGAAGGCCTCTCTTACAGTGATTAATATCGGTGTTCATGAATCCACAATCAATGGATAAACAATGATGTGCACTGCAGATCTGCAAGAAGGAAGTCACCATTATCCAAAAATAACATCACTGCCAGTGTACATTTTGATCAAGGCCATGTGGGTGAGACAAAGCGCTACAGGAACGAGACTGAAGTACAACAACCAAACTCTACATGTCAGTATAAGAATCCTATCCCATCTATGAAACGTCATGAGTCTGTGCAATGACTTCCACTAGAGTCATGTCTGTTTTTAATGCTGTGCTGCCCAAAGGTCAGAAGATCACAGCCATTCACTATTGACAAAGATTTCTTTGCATTCTCTGAATCTTTTAATGATTTTAACAGCAGATGATAGAACTTTGAACAGTTTTTCTATCAGTCCATCATGAAGTAGTGAACTTCTCTCCATCCTTACATCTGAAAGACTTAGCATTTCTAAACAACTCCATGACACAGAGTCTTGTCTCCACAGCAGTACAGCTGGCACCTTCTGTGCAATGACAGCGTGTAAATAGCACACAGTAAGTTCTTTATTCGTAATTCCATTTTGTCAACTTACTGCAGCAGTTACTTTGCTTCTGTCATCTCTACCGCAGTTTCCTGTATATTTACACCTCCCTCTTTCTTCCTCTCCTCTCTGTCTGACTTTACATCACACAACTAAAACCCAAAATAAAACAAACACACACTGTAGGGTCCAGTCTCAGAACATTCTCATGTCCTCTACAGTGACCTGGTGCTCCAGCAGATCAAACTGTTGCGTCATTACATGACACTGAGAACGATTTATTTGTTTCATGGGTGACCCTGGCCCAGCCTGGCTGGTCTGAACTGGTGTACTTTTAAAAGGCCTCACGAGGAATGAAGATGTGAGTACAGCTCACCTGTGAATTTCATCAGTCGGAACTGAATCTTACCTTCAGATCAGTTTCCATAGCTATTATTTGTGTTTCCACTACCATCATACAAGGGCCAACTGCACTACCCGCCCCCCCAGTTAACTGTATTTAATTAGATTTTTAGATCACATTAGAAGTTACAGCGGGGGAAATAAGTATTTGACACATCAGCATTTTTATCAGTAAGGGGATTTCTAAGTGGGCTATTGAT
>JAUYWH010000024.1:1007509-1024473 GCA_034779795.1 Ctenopoma multispine | reverse complement strand
TTCTGTGGATGCAGAACGAAACGTCTCTACTTGGAAGAAAGAAGTCCAGTTGCCATGACTCAATCCTCAGACTATTCTTTACACAGGTCACTGTATGATGAATTTATTGATATAATTAATTTTTTGAAAGAGAATTAATTAATTTAAAGATTTAATTAATTTTAAATGATTGTGTCAAATACATTTCACAGCAGTAACTGTGAAACTAGAAAACAGTTTCTTCCTAATTTGTCTTAAATAAAAATTTAGAAGTGGTTCTTCTACCTGGAGTAATTTTATAGGTCACACTTCTACTTAACTATTGATGTTGTGCTCTGTGCTGTGTTAATGTTATGTTCACCACCACACAGCTACATTTATCCCCATTTCTCTTGCTATTACCCCCTGAGTCTCTAGTACTCTCTCTTTTCCTGTCTCTGTTGGATGTTTTATTTTTTCCACACTGAACCACAGACCTAAAAAGTCACTGGGAAATATCCCATCTCTTCTGATTGCCTATTTGACCATGCAGACACTTAAAGCCCAATGACTACCAGTATTACTGTTTTTTCAGAAGATGATGCTCAAGCATTTCCAGATTTCCACAAGGATCTGAGTACTTCAAAACTGTAAGTAGGACAGATGGGCAAACATATGAAAATATTTTTTATGAACTCTTTTCATAAATATTGCTACATTAACAATTGGTCTTGACAAATTTACTATCACCAACTCCACAGTTCCCTTCAGGTCTATGGACCGTTTCATCATCTCACAGTTCCATGTCTGTACCATAACTTCACTGTTCTGGGTCGCTCTCACCACTCTCGTGATTTGATCAGTTTTACAGCAGAAAGCAGATGTTTTTAGAGAAATAAGCTGTTAAAAGCAACTTCCCACCAGCAAATAACATTAAAAACACAAGTGCATTTCGAGCCAGGTATATTTCTCTATTTAGGGTGGAAAACAAAACCAGAGCTAAAAAGAGCAAATGTTGGACTTCGACTCATAAAGTGGACATGACCAATATAAAAGATGATGATACAGTATGTGGGCTTGTTTATCAGCCTGACCAGATCTCAAAGCAGCTTTACGTTTGCATGCATGCTTTGAATAACTAAAATGTTGTGCTTTATTTGTTTCCATGGGATTCTCTAAAGCTCACTCCAACATGTGTGAGAAACGAAGAACTACTTCTCTTAAATCCATTGTCCTGATTTCTCACAGATGATGAACAATTATGACCCAGAAAATGACAAAATCAAATAGTTGTTCTAAGTAGCTATGCTTAAATGTTGTCGATTCTGAATTACGCAGGTTAAAGTGCCTCCAACCGTAGGAATCAAACAACCAAAAGATTAGCTAATTTGATGAGAAACGTCATAATGATGTGGATGATTTACTGAGTCAATCTAACACAGCTCCACTCTTTGAGCACTCTGACAAACTCACCTGTCCTGTTTGCAGCCGATTCCACAAACTGATTTTGTCTTGTTGAGTGACTCTGGTTGTCTGCCTGTTCTGTCTCTACCACTTGCTCACGCGACAGCACATCAACTTCCCACTTCTCTCCTTCCTGTTTTTCAGTGATGGCGGTGGTAACCTTCCTGTCAGCACACTTCCCATCACCAGCTGGTGTAGCCACTGGATTTATGGGTAAAAGAGTCTCTTCTGTCCCAGGGACTTTTGTGGCTTCTTCTTCAGCAATTACAGATTCCACTGCAGTTTCTCTTGGTGAAACAGACCCTTCTGTCTCTAACAGACAACCTGTTCCTGTTTTCTCAGTGGGCTTCTGTGCAGTCACTCCACCCGCCTCCAGAGGGCATCTGTCAGTTTCTGTTGCATGTCTTGTGGTTTTTGTAGTTCTCTTTTTGTTTTTCCTTTTACGGCCAGCAGACTTGCTAACTGACATACCCTTCTGTCCCCCTGCAGCTTCAAGGTTCTGACAAAGACGTCCACTGGTAAAAGATGTATAAGTGACAACAGCACAGGTGGTCCTCTCCTTCAATGACAGAGGACTTCCCTGGTTTGATGTAATGGTACTAAAGTTCTCTGTGATTCTTGCTGCCAGGTCTGCATCTCGCCTGCTCTCTTGTTGTCTGCTGGAGCAGAGCTGCAGCTCACAGACAGGGCTCACTGCTATCGATGTAATGGCACTGGCACAGGACTCCCCCTGCAACAAGGACAAGTCCACAGTGACTGTTGGAATCTTAAAAGCTTAACTATGATTCTTTCAGTACACTTCAAAGTGTGTCACATAATATGTATTTCAGCGGTTCCTCTTTAAACAGTGAGTTGCATCTATGTCTATGTAGTCATCTATGTCTATACTATAACTACATCCTAATGTAATATTACAGTAATACAACATCAAGAATACATCAAAATGAGTATGGTGCTATCTATAAAACCTCAGTATTTGTTGACTTATACAACAATAAGCTTCATAATACAAATCCACACAAACACCTCTTTCTAGTAGAGATGAAAATGATTTAACAGGTTTGATTTCACCCTCTACTTATAGATAGAAGATATACTGTAAGTGCTTTAAATAATGTGGTTACATGGTGTGGCTCAACATGTAGGCCAGCTGTGCAGGAGCTGAGTTCACTGTTCTAACTCAGCAGCTGCAACAAATACACAGAAATACAACAACCCAAAGTACAGATCACCATCATCTGGTTGGTCCCAGTGGAAACCAAAGCACAGAGCTGTCTACTACAATTCCAATAAATGCATGAATTTGAAACCAATAGCAGAAAAGTTGTACTTGCAGTCTTTGGCCTAAATTAATGGAATGTGTCAAAAACTATTTACTAGCACATAAAAAAGAATAGCAGCATGTGGAAATAAATTGCTGATATGGTTGGTGGTGTTAGGTGGTGGAAGATAAGTCAGTTAAAACAGAGGATGCACAGTGCAAGACATTTTCTAAAATGCAATAAAAACAAAAAATTTTGATTTGTCAATAAAATGACAAAAGTACAAGAAACGATTCTGTGTTTTCACAAATTTAAGAAACTTGGAGTTTGAAGTTGCAACACACTTAAAAAGACAGACTCATGTTTGCCCCTGTGTTTCATTACCTTTCCTTTTAAATACATGTTTTAATCATATAGAAAAATTTTGTCCTTGTATTTGTCCATTTTCGCTGGAGACAAGACTTCAGCTGCTCAGTCCGCGGTCCCTGGTATCTGATTCTCCTCTTTATGATGTGCATTTTAAATAAGAAGACACATGTGGACTGCAGGCAGGTCAGTCAAGAACACGCACTCTATGACTACGAAGCACTGTTGTAGCATGTGCAGAATGAGAACTGCTCGAGGGTTCAAGTTCCTAAATCGTTACACAATATTACAACTATGGATGTTGCAAGACCTTAATTCTTTGCAGCCTTGCACTGAGAAATATTCTTTTTGAACTGACTAACAATTATCTCACAAAGTTTGGCACAGTAATGAGATATGACCCCTCTCTCTGCAAATACTGAGCCTTTGAGGGTACCCAATCATGATAGCCCCACCTCTTATTAACCTGCTTATTTTGGAATCATTCAGAACACTGTTAAATCAGTATTTTCTAAACTGAGAAGACAGCTGCTGTATCTGTATATGTAAAGATGTCTGTTCACCTTTGAGTCTCTGTGAAGCTGAATCAGTCTCCTCAGCTCCTTTATCTCCTCCTGTATGCAGCAGCTTTCATCGCTGTCCGTCTTTGCACCCTCTACCTTCTGCTGCCAACTGGGAAATGTTAGGGTGTAGGTGCTGAGGTTTGCGTGATACTGAAACACTCTGCCTTCCTGGTAGCAGTGCAGCGGCTCCTTTGGTGCCAACTGGACATCTGAGGACGTCTCATACCTGTAATGACACAAAATAATAAGTCACCATATCTATAACAAAAACTGCATGTGTGTCCTTGTCCTTCAATCATGTACAGAAAAGGTTCAGACACTGTGGAATCAGAGATTCTCAAAGCATCACATGTCGAGGACTTTTACCTTTTGACAAGGAGGAGTCACAAGGAGAGAGTATGACTTAAAAAGTCCACTGTCTCAAACTACATCACTAGAAACTGAAGCTGCCTTACAAATAGGACAAAATGAAGATGAAAATAAAAAGTCCAAAAAACAAAAAAAGAAACAAATACACAACTAAATTAAAAATTGTGACAAGTGCACAATCGACAACGTATGCGACACACACAGCTCTGCATGGCGGAAGACATCACATTGCTCATCCACATCCACAATCATCCAAAACCACGCCCTCCCCAAATCCACCCACACCCTAAACTGCCCATCATCTGAAACTCAGTGTTCTCAGAACGCCTCCCACACTTCAGCTGCACCAGCCAGAGAGGTGTTTACAAAAGTTCTGACACGTTCTTTTAGCCTGAGCATGGCACACAGTGTGTGTCTTCACACGCCAGTACTCTGGTGAGGAATAGCAGTAAAAACACAAATCAGCCACTGTAAAGCAGGTCAGTTGGACATTAAAACACACACACACTGACACACTTTGTGTTATAAACCAGTTTGTCTTGATAATGACAACATTTATACTTTCTGTTAGAGTTTCTGTTAGACTGTCCTGCCAACTCATTACAACATAGGCAACCTTTTTTGGCAGCAGTGAATTGTTGACTCAGATCAATGACACCACAGACAGAGGACAGGTTTTTAGTTCATGGCCCGGAGAGCACGTTTGTTTTGTTTTTCTTATAAGAAAAACCCAGTGAGTGAGCAAAGGTGTGGCTTTCGGTAAATGTCAGGTGGAGATCCCACTGTCAAATTCTTATCTGGTGAAATCAGCATGTAGTGTAGTGTTTATTAGTTTATGTGATCACACAGACAGACATGCGGTCAAATATGATCCATTCTCTAGCGTCCTAGTTCCATTTTAGCTCTCTGTTTGGGTAAAAGAAAGAAAGACAGAAAGACAAACAGAAAGAAAGACGAAAAAAAAGAGCAAACGAACCAAAAAAAAAGAACAAAAGAAAATTTGTGTACTAGCTCGTTAGCAGTAACCAGTACACGGAAACAGTTATGGTTTACAAATAGGTACATAACCACTATAGTTGAAGGGGTGTAACGGTTCTGAAACCAAGACCAACCCCACGATACGAACACCCACAAACTCATGTTGACCCCACCCAAACCACTTCCACTCAGACATCTGATGTCTACCTCTAAACAAATCTAAACAGATGAAATCAGCTCAAAATCTCTGAGCGATGAACCTCTGAGGGATGATGATGTGTGGGCTGGACGCCAGTAAAAGAACATCACAGCTCCTGGTTTCATTGATTGTTAATTTAAGTGCAAATGAATGGAGTTTTAACAAGTAAACTCGCGATGCATTTACTGTAGCATCTGCTGTAAAGTGGTCAACACGTATATATATGGATAAAAACGTGCCAAGCAGCTGGATGAGAGGGGAGATTGTTTTCACCAGTGCTAAGGCATTTTTGATGCTTCATTCTCATGGAGAATGCTGGAAGGCAAAAAGAAGCAGACGGACTCATTATGAGATAGACAATGAGCTACTCATGCAGTTTTTCAGGGCAAAATACAGGTCAAACTAATTACTCACTTTAGGAGCCCCTGCAGGTTTCCCTGTTTGTTTAATCATTCTTACTGTGAGCAGCACTCCTCCATGTTGGTGTTTCTGTCTGTCCGTTGACTCTCCATTGCTCTATTCATCTGTACTTTTCTTGTTCCACCCTTACATTGTCACGATCGTGTCCCCGGCATGGGACTGACCCAACTGCTATGATGTCATCAGTGTAAAACAAAAAATAAAAAAAAAGGTAAGTGAAGCGAGTGAAGAGGCAACAGTAACAGTAAGTGGTTATAATCATGTCTGTTCGTGAGGAACAATCTGTAGTCTGTGAGACTACTACACAGTGCACTTTGTGTTGTAGCGGATCCCGGCTTTTAGCTTCACAGCACTACACATTCATAAATAGTGGGTGATATACAGCCTCTTTTATCCACAGGGAGCGGGGGTGTATACAAATTACAACAATTGCTATACAGTTTCATTCATGTGGATTACATCTAAAAGAATCAGCTGTGCTCTGTCCCAACAGTGGAGTCTGTGGGGCGCATGAGACTGTGTCTATCAAGCAGAATATTTATTTTTTTTCCCTTTATCTTAGTCATTAGTTTTACTCAGTTAAAAAACAAAGTGGTTGGGCAGCATTCGGGGCAATCTAGGAAATTGGATGTCCAGTGGCATATGCATAAAATCAAGTAAAACTCAGCACATGTACAGGTTTACTCAAGTGATAAGCTGACAGACTGGAAAACAGTAGTGAGCATGTGCGGAGAGCTGGCGAAAAAGTCATCAACAAAAACGATTTACATTTCCACTCCACAACTTCGTATATAACATGTACACTACAAACATGTTAGATTTATGTCCTCAACACAGAACTACCAGGGAAACTATCAGGAAACAAGCAAATTTAATTTTTATTGAATATTCAAACAAAAAAGTCTGATTGTTTTAAAGAGTAAAATGCAGCACTACTGCCCCCACCTGTTTAGGTACAATAACAGTGTTTCAACAGACTTCTGTCTTAGCAGGAGAAAAACTCATTTTTAGTGTGGACACAGAGCGAAAACAGAGAGAGAGAGAAAGTTGTGTTTATAGATCTTTCCAGCTAAATGTAGACATAGTGTGAGCCTTACAGTAATTCCCATAATGATTCATTTCACAGGAAGCAACCTTTAATTTTCCCACTGACACACTCACACATCAGCTCTGTTGTTGGGTCAAACGTTTCATTTTCTCCATGGCGTGCTTCCTGCTGACACACTTCAGTAACACAGTTATCCACACTGGCACAGCAGTGGGTGTTTCCTGACTTCAGCATGTTCACAATGCAGAGTCGGCTCTGCTTTGATCATCTCTACTGACTTTAACCTCACTTTGTTAGTATACAAAAACAACAAAAAAACTAAAAAATCAACATATATGTTCAAAAATTATGCAAATATGCATTGTTTGCATCAATGTTTGTGTGTTAGCAGTCCTCTTAGGAAGTATTCGTTGGACCATTTGACAAAATATTTAAAAAAACAATAATTTAGAAATCATTTGACCAAGAGTCATAGTTCTGTTGAACATATGATTCCCTTTAACTTTACAAATTTCTTTACAAATAAAATTATAACTTTTAGAAAAAAAGTTGATCAGATCCTCCCTGCAATTGACATGGATGGACTCACTTGTCCAACAGCTTGTTATTGATTTGTTTATAAGACCTCAGTCTTACTTAGATTGCTTCTTCCCTGTAGATCAGGCAGAGTTAATTTCAGTAATTAATTCCAGCTAGACTGCTCAAAGATGTTTTACCTTTGATCAGCCCATCCATATTAGATCAGATAAATCCATCTTTAGTAACAGTCTATGTACCACAGGCTTTTAAGGTAGCTGTAGTAAAACCTTTACTCAAAAAGCCTACTCTGGATCCAAGGGTTTTAGTCAACTATAGAACAATATCCAATGTGATAGATCCCAATTGTTTTATGTTGATGATAACTCCTTAATGCACACAAAAGTAAGTTATGGAGTTCCACAGGGTTCTGTGATTGGACCAATTCGTTTAACTTTAGGTTATTCTATTTGGGCCTAAAAAACACATGTTATCTAGTCATATTACTATCCTAGATGATATAGATCTGTCCTTAAGTGCTTCTGTGAGGAATCTTGGAGTTATCTTTGACCAGGATATCTCCTTTTCCCTCCTTAGATAAAAGAAATATCTAGAACCTCCTTCTTCCACCTCAGGAATATTCCTAAAATTAGAAGCATCCTGTCACAAAGTGATGCTGAGAAACTAGTCCATGCATTTGTTACGTCTTGATTGGACTACTGTAATTCATTACTCAGGTCAAGTTAAGTAGAGAAGTACACTATACATATTCAAAACATCTACCTAAAAAATAAATAAATAAAAATTAAATACAATAGGGGAGACACAACTGGGGGACAATAAGGATACAGAGACAACATAGAGAGGAGAACAGTGCAAATTTACTGAATAGGCTACTGAAAAAGTGCGTGCAGTAGGCATAAATGTGCCATGTAAACATTCACCCTAGCGGACGTGAGAAGAGTTATACAGTACAGAGCAGGGTGTGGAGTAGACAGTTCAGTGTAGGAAAGGGCAACATGGTATTCAGGAGCCGGACTGCTCCTGATGCTGCAGAAATGTCTACCAGATGGGAAGGGGGATAACAGTTTGTGGCGGGAAGGTGGGGGTCATCCACGATTCTGGTAGCCTTACGGATTTACTGAGAAGTGTAAATGTCTTGCAGGCTAGACAGAGAGCTGCCGACGATGCATTCAGCAGACCGCACAATCCTCTGAAGGGCTCTGCAGATCAGAGGTGTGGTAGTTTCCATACCAGACTATAACACAGCTGACGAGGACACTGTAGAAGGTGATGAGGGTGGGTTTGGGGAGGTGCACCTTCTTCAGTCGTCATAGAAACTGCTGGGCTCTCATGGGTTACTAAACCGTGCGCACGGATTACTAAATCAAGGCTTGGGATTGCTCTGGATTGCTGATCTAGTGTTTTATGTAGACCAAGTTCAGTATATTAGCTCCCCTGGTCGGGACATGCTGGTGGAGTTTGGGGAGAGCAGTCTCCCGCGGCAAGAAATGAAATCTGCACTTCACTGCCACAAGTTCCACCAGCGATGGATGAAGACCTGATAGAACCTTATTATCCCAGCAGAGCACGTCGCTCTTAGAGTGCTAATCTTATTGTGGTTCCTAGAGTTTCCAAATGTAAAATGGGAGGCAGAGCCTTTAGCTATCAAGCTGCTTTCTTAAGGGAACCAGCTCCCAGTGCAGGTTTGGGAGGCAGACCCCCTCTCTACCTTGAGACTAGGCTTAAAACTTTCCTTTTCGTTAAAGCTTATAGTTAGAGATGGCTCAGGTAACCATCTCTAACTATAAGCTTCTCTTAGTTATGCTGCTACAGCTTTAGTCTGCTGGGGGACATCCCAGGTTACACTGAGCTCCTCTCCTCCTTCTCTCTCTCTGTCTACTCTTATGACAGCATTGCTGCAGTTATTAACGTTGTGTCTCATCTCTCCCCTAGTCATGGGGAGTCACTCTCTCTCTCTCTGTGTATCTTTATGCGGGTATCCTCAGCCTTGGAATTGTAGTTACTGGTCCTGCCAACCTGCCCAGTGCCTCGTCTGCTGCTCCTTGTTATTGTTTTGATCTCTGTTGCCTGCTGTTTTTTTCTCTTTCATGACCTCCCACCCTGAGCCTGTTTCTGCTGGAGGTTTCTTCCTCTCCACTGTTTTCTAGTGCTTGCTCAAGTGGGATTGTGGGTTTTCTACAATATTTGGTTTATATACTCTGTGTAAGATCTTAAACCTTAGACTGTAAAGTGCCTTGAGATGATTTTTGTTGTGATTAGGAGCTATATAAATAAGGTTTAATTGAATTTAATTAATTTAATAATCAAGACATTGTAATTTGCATTATTATAATTTCCATAAAGCAGATTAATCATAAAATCCAATACAGTGATTACTGAGGAAGTTATAAATAACTTGATTTTGAAAACCTGTTGTATCAACAGATAATCCACCAGAGCGCAGAAGATGTGTCAGACTGTATATACAAGTTTTTAGAGAAACTTCTGATCATGTTGATGACTAGTGGCCATGTGGTCTCAGAAATTTAAATTACACTTTAAATCACAGATCAAATGTTATCCTGCTGCTTAAACACTCAACAAGATGCCTTTCATTTACTTCCTTATCAACAATGAAATGTTCACACATAAGTAGCTAAATAAGTTTAAATGAAACAGCTATTACACATTTTGAATAAACTCATTGTAGTATAGTATAGAACTGATATTGGCGAGGGACTCACCGTGTGAAGAGCTCCACCAGCTGCTCGTGTCCTTTGCCCTGTGCCACACATGCTGGTGTTTGTCCTTGAGCATTGGTTGTCCTCAGAGCCTCCCTGGCTCCCGGTTGCTGCAGGAGGAATGACGCCACCGTCCTCAGACCATGACTGGCTGCCAAGTGCAGCAGGCTGGACAGCTGCTCGCTCTGAGACACAGCTGGACAGGGAGGCATAAAAAAAAAGAGGAGAGGTTGAGGGAGGCAGACTTTACCAATTATACATGTGGAAGAAACATAATTAACCTTACAGTTTAGTGACATAAAAAGAGATATGTGTCTTTATTTAAACCTGTGTACTGCCAATTATGGGGCTATGTTTCAGTCAATCATAACATGAAATTCTATGATCCCTGAACTGTAATATTACTTTTGCTAATGAATTTAAACATTCAAAGCCCAGCTATTACTCCTTTTTAGGTCACCAGCCTAGATGTGGTCTGATTTCAGATGAATGATGATAAAATATCTGTGACACACAGTACAAACTATTTAAAAGCAAAAGCAAAGGTATATTTTTTCAGGTCCAAATCAAACATACACATTTTCAACAAATGAGTAAACAGATCATTGTGGGTTTGGTAGGAGAGGAGTTGAAGACCAACCAATAATAATTTTCTATATTTTTCTCCATGTTAAAAAATCCCATAAAAAACACTGGAACCAACAAATTGCATCTATTCTTAACAGTAATGTAATGTAAAGCCATAAAGTAGCTAAACCTTCACAGTATGTGACATGTTTTTTCTTACAGTAAATATGGGCACTGTAGTTTCAGTGATCACTAGACACAGACACAACTATGGGAAACTTACGGTGCTCTGCCAAGATAAATATGCAAATTAGATGCTAAATTACAATGAATTAACTGTTTGATAAGGTTTTAAAGAAGCTCTTAGTATTGTAATGTAGGTAGTAGTAGTCGGTGGGAGGTGCACCATAAACTACATCCACTGCGTGTTATTAACAATTACAAGTTAAGCTTGACATAGGACAACAGAGTTTGTATTGCACTTGCAAGTGATAAGCTAGTACAGCCTGCTACCTAATAGAAGGACTCAAATAGTGAACTTCAAAGTAAAAGCATGCTCACTCACCGCTGCAGCTGTCCAGCAGCGTGGAGTTGCCTGACCAGGATTCCTTGTGTACATGTGAATCTGTTGCTGTGATGGCCTGTATTTGGCTGTGGTGGGACAGGCTCAGGTGTTTCAGGGCCAGGGCAAGGCTCTGATCCAACCTCTCACACTCTTTCAGTGGAATCTGACAGACATATAAAATATTCACCCATGTCAAAACTTTGTCTCATTTCTTTGTGGAAGCAGCATGAAAACATGACCTAAAAAATTAAGGAAAGTTACCAAACATGAGCAACATTTCTGGAGCTCTCATGACCCCATATGACTTACATGGTCATCGTCGAACAGCAATGCTTCCTCTGGAGCTGTGTTGTCAAGCAGGAAGTGGGCCATGTCAAGAGCTAAATCCTACATACAACGCACAGAGATATGGACGCCATTATTTTGCAAATGTCAGAAAATCTCTTTTTTTGCTATTTTCAGCATTTCGTCATCAGATCATTTTCACTAGGTCACACTGCCGTGATGGTATCATGTTTGATGTTTGACAGGAGAACAGATACATGAACAAGTCATTTACAGTGTCAGTGCTCTCTGCTGGACAATCTCTGTAACACAGTCACAGTTTGTAAATGACCTCAAACATTTAATCTCATTTTAAAGAAACTAACAAACACACCCACTTCACAGAAACACACTATGAGCCAGAGCGAGGCTGCAAAACAAGCCCCACCACTTCACACGATCAGGTGTGATGTTTTTATGTTACACTTAATAGTCATAGTTCACCATTAAGTTTAAAGTGAGTTTAAACATGTACCAAACCTAAATTATTTTGTGCACTGTACACATAATTACATAGAGCTTAGTTGGTATATGATATCTATGTGATTTTTCAAATGAACCAAATTCATTGGAATTAATTTTTCTTGGTCAAATGTATTTATTTTTTAGCAGTTTGGATTTAAAGGTTTTGTTGAGCCATGTCCTGTAGCCCCTCTCTAATCATGACGAGACAGACCAGATTCAAGCACTGTAATGTAACAACTGTTGTCAGGTAACCAAACAGCGTTTTCCCACTATCAGGGGTAAGTTGATTTTAAAATGTCCATTAGAGTCTAATTTCTTTAGGTGACCTTGTTAAATTACCAGCATTAGCTTTTCTAACCAAACTGTCTATGTGAACGTGTCTGGCTGTCACACAGGACGCCTGTTTCAAAATCCTTTTATTTCTTCTGCCAGCTGTGCCCAGAAAAACTGTGGACAGCGACCCACTTTATAGCAGGGACAGGGCGGGGCTGTTACCTGAACAAAGCAGAAGATCTCCTGCGAGTGCCTGTCCACTAGTCCACCAGGTCGAGCCAAACACAGTGTCACCAAGACCTGCTCACACACATTATGAGCTAAACACACACAGACAGAGAGAGGGAAAACATTTTTTAAATCATCAAACAAAACATCACGGAAGTACATGTCTATCTTGCACGCACAGTGACCATTATCATTTTTTATCTAGAAAAGGTTCCATTTTATCTGCATATATGCAGAATCTACCTGTAGGGATGTGAAGATATGCAGTCTTAACTGGAGACTCTGCTGACATACTGTATTATTGTCACCACCGTCAAACCTGAAACTTTTAAACCAAGCAGTTTATCAGTCTGGATATCTAACCTAACCGAAAATCTACCTAAAAGTTACCGTTACTCAACACATGCTCCATGTTTACCTGACGTCTAGTTGTGCCACCCTCACCACAGGTCGGGATAAAGAAATGGTTTGCTAAATGAATGAAAGAATCATGCTGAAAACCTTTTAGATGGATTATATCAAAAAGGAGTTGCACAAGGAGCATCTCAACCTTATGGTGTAAATGTGTCCATGTAATCCATCAGTGAGGAATGTGTCTGCGCTTTAGACTGAAGCGGTTCAGCTCATCAGACATGTAGGCAGCCAGGATGATGCTCTGTGGTCGCCCTTACCCACCTTCCCCTCCAGCTCCAGTCGATTCTGCTCGGTACACCACGCCCTTAGAGCTGGGCACAGTTTCTCTCCTTTTTTCTAAGCTGATGAGTAACTAAACCCAGGCTAACAATCCTGCCACACCCCATACACCCCATCACTTCACACAGTGTACTCTTGTGCAACGCTCCATCATAGCTGGGTGTGTGTTCACAACCACGTTTGTGGAGTTCTCTTTAAAGCTTAAGTTAACTGCAAATGTAAAATTTTAAAGCTACAGCAGAGAACAAGGTGTGATGTTTGACGGCTCAGACATCAAGTTGATCTCAATAGAGACTGCAGGTCCACAGCTCAGGACAACACAGATGCAGAAGTATAACAAATATGCAGTCATACAACCACCAACACCCATCCTCGCTGTGAGTGACAAGACAAGACATTTGTGTGTTTGTTACCTGGACACACTGCTTGCAGTGTGATGTGGCTCACTCGCACGGTGCTGCTCACATGTCTCTGGGTGGAGCCTGAGAATAAAAGATAAAATTCCACCTCTTCTCCCACTGTGCGACACACGTCGTCGTCGTCGAGCTGAACAGTCAATACACACTCTCCCTGAGAAGGAGGAGACACAGATTCCCATTAGAACATGCAGACAGACACACACACACACACCTTGTGTGCTTACTAATGCTACTACATTATTAATTTGTTTTGTTTTTGCATTACTTTTTGTATTGATTTTGGACTCGTTTTTTGGATGATTTTCACACATTTTCGAGTTCATGTAGCATGCACACTAGCGCCTCCTCCTGTCACTCCTGCTTCCCGCACACATGAATGGAGTTCACATAAAAGTTAGAGCTCAAATTGATTGAATTTGATTTTCAATTTAACAGAATACTTGAAATAATACAACAAATGAAAATGGCCAGGAAAAAAAGTCATAGTATCAAGCTGAGCTGAAGATTTGTGGTGGTTATTACAGGAAACAGTTTAAAATAATCCAGTTATTTATAATTTTTTAAAACCTGTTATCATCATCATTATGGTGAAGTGGGTTGCCTACTTCTTGAAACTGGCCTGTTCCTCCAGTTAATAAACCAGATACTGTAGTGATCTTCAAGACTCCCAATGGGCAGCATTGTAGCGCACTAAGCTTTTATTTACCAATGAATATCCAAACTAAGACATGTGGCTTTTGCTTTTGCTTCTCCAGCTCCAGACGTAAATTGTCTTAAGTTAATCTAAAGTTGCTCCATGGTTCTTCATGAGGAAAGTTCAGATGTCACTATAAAAATAAGAATGTGATTTACTTCTAAGGAGACAAGGAGACAAAGAAAAGACAACTTAGTGTTCCTCCGGGACAAACACAGTCTGATGCATGGAAACACCACACACACACACACACACACACACACACACACACACACACACACACACACACACACACACACACACACACACACTTCATGCTGTGAACATGCGGTTAACATGCCACACCCACACCCACAGGCTAACAATAGCACAGGAATGTTTCAGATCACTCTCACTCATGGAACAACACACATGCACACACGCACACTCCAGCTAAACTTGGTCAGAGTGATTCAAATGAGACACAGTGTTCCAGTTTATGAGTAAGGAAACATTGAGGCTTGTTATTCAGCTCAGGTGCTCTGCACAGAAACATGAGGACGCCAACAGTGCATAGTAGCATCACAACATTCTGGCTCAGTATTGAGATTGAGATTTTGTCATTCTGATTCCTGAACTATATCTATTTATTATCATTCTTAATGTTTTGCATTTCATGTTTTATGAAGACACAACACAAAACGCTGTTAATTCCAACACCTTCAAACTATTCTTTTTCTAGCAGGGTGCCATTTTAGATGGCAGTACAAATGATCTCATAACACAGCTGGATTCAAATTTATTTTACAATCATTGATTCTGATTAGATCTTTCCCTACAACATATGAAAGCTAGGAACAGAAGAACAATTGTCCATATTTACATGAATTTAGTGCAATCCCAACACGGATGCGCATTTCGCATGTGTGAGTGCATGTTTCCTGCGAGCCACTCGGAATTAGTGGTTGGAAGAAACTAGTAAACAAATATTTCACAGCTGCAATAATGTATTCTTCTTCCAGCATTAAGTGGGGTCATGTTCAATGTGTCAGCTCAGCAAAACACAATCCTCTGACATCTTGTCAAGAGGATGCACCAAAAAAATATTGATGAAGAGTTGTCTTTGAGACAACAGGAGAGAAGCAGGTGTAGGCGTCTTGGTATTTCTCAAAATTCTCATTTTCCTTCTTCCTGATGTTACCGTCGCTTAGGATTGCTTTATCAATCACTACGACCTTCTTCCTCTGCTTGTCCACCACTACAATGTCCGGCTGGTTAGCCATTACCAGTTTGTCAGTCTGTATCTGGAAGTCCCACAGGATCTTAGCCTTATCATTCTCAGCCACCTTTGGAGGTGTCTCCCATCTTGACCTTGGGACTTCCAGCCCATACTCAGCGCAGATGTTCCTGTACACTATGCCAGTGCCAGCCACTTGGTTATGGCATTCCATGTACACCCTGCCTGCTAGCATCTTGCACCCTGCTGTTATGTGCTGGATTGTTTCTGGGGCATCTTTGCACAGCCTGCACCTTGGGTCCTGCCTGGTGTGGTAGACCCTCTATTGATCTTGTACTTAGAGCTTGTTCCTGTGCTGCCATGATTAATGCCTCTGTGCTGTCTTTCAGTCTGATCTTACAGTCTTGAGTGACTGCTCTATCTACCAGTAGCTGGTGTTTTGCTCCTCTGGTATCTCTACCAATTCCTTTCTGGGTCCCGCTCATGTATTAATCCATGTGCCTACTCATCTTAGCAGCTACGATGCCTGATAGGAGCTTACATGTTGTGCAGAGGCAGGTTATTGGGCGGTAGCTGGATGGTACCGGTCCCTTCAGTATCAGGACTGTCCTGCCCTCGATAAGCCATTCCGGGTGGGTCCCATCCATTAGCAGCTGGTTCATCTCTGCTGCCAGGCGCTCATGGAGTGCAGTTAACTTCTTTAGCCAGTAGGCGTGGATCATGTCAGGGCCTGGTGCTGTCCAGTTCTGTCAGTTTGAGACTCTTACTTGGATGTCTGCCAATGTGATGTTTACTGGGGCTTGTTCACGGAGGTTGCTGTGGTCATAGATCCACAAGCCACTCTTTCTCCCATATGCTCTTCCAGTATTGCTCAGTCTCCAGCCTTGGCGGGTCTATCTTCATGCTACAGTTTGTTATACTTATTAGGTACCTCTTTTTTTATCACAATAAATGATAGCTGGCCCTCTGTGCTGCCTTGATTTTAGCCTCTAACCTTCTCTTCCATGGGGGGTACTGTACAGCCTGCTCCTTGCGGCTGTTGTTCATCTTATAGTCAAGCACCTCAAGGATCAGATCATGTAGATCCGCTGGTTGGTGTCAGTGATGGTCGTAGTCGGGATTGTTGTCCTGGCTCCCCCTTGCCGTAGCATTCATGTTGTAACTCATCCAACTCTAGTTGTGATAGCAGTTGTTTCTTGTGGATGTTGGAACATTGAGCTACTAGTTGTTTTGGCGTATCGAAGAATCCATAGGTCTCACATCTGCTTCATCTAACCTCTTTTACTGGGGTTACTTGTATAGTAGCATTCCAACAATCCCTTGTTCTCATCTTTTGTCCATGTTCTAGTAGCCCACTTATCGTCAGATAGTCCTGGTTCCTCAACATCTGGCGCAGACCTTGTTAATCCGGGCGAGGTCTGAGGCAGTGTGACTCTAGTCATATGTTTCTGTCTCATATTTGAGGTGGGCACAGTATAGCATTAGGATCACAGCCAGGATTCAAACCCTGATCTCCCGTATGAAAGGTGGCAATCTTACCACTACACTATCCCAGCAAATGACACACACACACACACACACACACACACACACACACACACACACACACACACACACACACACACACACACAC
>JAUYWH010000024.1:963157-1007409 GCA_034779795.1 Ctenopoma multispine | reverse complement strand
ACACACACACACACACACACACACACACACACACACACACACACACACACACACACACACACACACACTGTATATATACTGTATATTATTATCATATTAACATTTCAGCAGGTATCCTCAGCCTCGTAGCTGTATGATTCCAGTTACTGGCCCTACCAACTTGCACAGTGTTTCATCTGCTGTGTGTTGTTGTTTTGCTCTGTTCCTTTTTTCCACTTACCCCAACCGGTTGTGGCAGATGGCCACCCATGCTGAGCATGTTTCTGCTGGAATTTTTTCTCTCCACTATGGCCCAATGCTGCTCAACAGTTGCACTGGAACCTAACAGTTCCAGTGGAGCTCTTGTGTTTTCTTTATAATAGTTATATTCTGTAAAGTCTTAAATTTTACACTGTAAAGTGCCTTGAGATAACTCTTGTTGTGATTTAGTGATATATAAGTAAACTGAATTGAACTGAATAAAATAACAGCCACTGAGGTGCATGTTTGTACAATGATGTCTACTGGTGTGGAGTGGTTGTGACAACTTAATGCTGAGGGCAGAGGGTATCAGTCCTAAAAATGCAGCCTGGAGAATTCTTCCTCAGTACATGTTGGCATTTGACTGTTTAGTTATTGTGCAGGTCAAGATGGTCACTGCGACCTCATGGCTGCTGGTGTTCATGAGTTTGCTGATTCACTGCACAGCTCAGATAGTACCTTCCCTCACCTCCCCTTACTTCCATTTGGCATGGAAGTAAAGGCTCAGCTCTGGGTGTTCAGGAGGAGTGTGACACAGTTCGAGCTTCTCCAGCACTCTATAACCAACACCACTGTTTCCTCGCTGAGGCTTTTTGTTTAGTAACACTACTGCTACAGGCACTCCTATGTGCACCATAGGGAGCTTCATCCATAAATATGCTTTCTGCTTATTAACAAAATTATTAGATTAGTTTTGTCTTCCTGCCCTGCACAATGTGATCAACTAAACGTCATTGAGATAACATTCATGCTGCAGAATTGACTGTGACACTGTGTGACAACAATTATTACTCACATAGAGTGGAGCCTGCTGGGGATTCAGTTTCATGGTGCTGGAATCTAAAAGGAAACACAAAGAGACTGACGTGAAAATTAATTCTGCATGATAAAATATTGTACCAATAGACACATGATGTGGTGCTAGCTCTTCAGTGCTGGAGAAAACAGGAAAACACAAATCAATTTACACACTTTAATGGAGTACAATAACGAACATTAAAGTAATGCAACTATTCACTGACTTTGCGCATTTATTGAACTTTTTAAATATGCTATTAGTATTTTTAATAGTGGATTTTCATGAATTTTAAGAAGTCTATAATATCAACTAAAGCCCTGCTGGAAGCTGCTACATTGAGCCTGTAACACAGGTTAAACTGAGCTAATACAGCTATATTCATTAATCAAAAACATCTAGTTGTTACTGGAGACAAAGTATTCAGTCTTTATAAGCTGGGTGTCTGCTGTGCAGCTCTGTTATGTAGTAAGATATTTGTTTGTCATAGGTTTGGTTGCAGATGCTAAAATTTCAACACTGAATGAATGAAAACAAGTGAAAAATGACAAGAAGTGGTTCAGTCTCTTCATCCTCTTTTCAGTTCAGCCAACATCTGGCTCCCCTGCTAAGTGTTACACGTGCTCTGTCATCACCCTCATTGTGTTTCACTGCAGCTGCATTCCCCTGACAGTTCTTCTCATTTGCATAATCACACAGCGAAGCGAGTAGAACATCATGGCTTATAAAAGTGATAAGTCCTCTTAACTATGATGTGGTACAGCCTTGATCATCAGCTTAAAACACTAACTTGACTGTCTGCACTGCCAGTGTTACCACTGCACATGTGCCAGAGAAGCTAACTAGGTGCTTGCTTCATGCATCAAAGGTTTGCAGTTTATTTTGATATCCTTGACACTAAAGTGAGTCTTCTTCTATTTGCTGTTGCTACTATCCAGGGGCGCACAGCGTGTCTGCAGTGCAGTTGTTACCTGCAGTCCCAAAAACACCTTCTGTATATATCAAACACATACAGAAAGTTACAGTTTCTGTAGGCAGGGCAAGAGCAGCACCACAGCAGAGAAGCAGCGCTGAAGGCATTAAAGAACTGAGTGTAGATAATTAAAACACAGGAATAAAGGACTTGAGACACAAAAATATTTTCTACTGTAAATAGGTGGATTCATTAAAACAGTGGCACCACAGAACCTTGGCATGTTGCACCACATGCACTTAAGACGAACATCTGAAACACTTTGAGTGTAGATACACAGCAAGGGTGAAGACATACCAAGCCGACATCAAAGTACTAGTGGAGAAGACTGTTGCATCACCTCATGTCAACTTCCTCTGAGCCAAAAAATGGCACTTTAACACAACACAAAGAATACAGCCATGGAATAACTATCACTTCCATTCTAAGTCTACAGATACAAACTGTAGACAAATCAGCGTTTGTTAACATTTATACACCACTCTCACACACAATGTGAAAACATTCTGTCATACTGGAATGTTTAGATGAGATGAAAAAGAAGTCTTCCTTGTGTGTCTTCTTGAGATCATTGTTTGCTTGATTTCAACACTTTCTGTTTCTATTGTTATGCAGTGATTCACTAAGCTGAACAGCCAAACAGAGTGTTTTCTCAAAAACTAGGGTAATAGAATGTTCAATGAGATGTGCGCAGACATAAGTTAATACTGTTAGATGTGAGAATAATGTAGATTATTTTATATATTAGTATAATAAACTTAATACAGTATGTACACCATATAAAGAGTAAAATGTTAAGTTAGAAGTATGTGAAAAGAGTTGCCTTGCTTGTGGACATGTGGGAGACTCTAAACTGATTAGAATTTATTTTGGCCATTGTCTAGATGCTATGTTTGGTGTAAACCAAAAATACACACCATCCCCATCATGAAGCATGGTGGTGGCAGCATCATGCTGTGAATTCATCATTGCAGGTACAGGTGAAGGTAGAAAGCATAAAATATAGAGAAATCAGAGACTAAGAGAACTGTGACTTGGGAAGAGATTTGTTTTCCAGCAAGACAATGATCCCAAGTGTACACATAAATGGTTTTATAACATCAGTTCTGGAGAGAACAAGTCAGAGACCGGCTGAGGATTTGTAGAAGAACTTAAAGGGTCTTCATTCACCATCCCCATGTAACCCAACAGAGCTTGTACAGATTGAGTCCAGATCTACTAAATACTGACTTGAATACTGACACAATCACTTATTTTCACTGCCTACTGTCATTTTCTCTCGACTCACTCCAACCGGTTCAGGCACCCACCATGAGTCTGGTTCTGCTGGGGCTCTGCTCTTTAAAGGCAGTTTTTACTCTGCGCTGTTGGTTTTCACTTTGACATGAGTCTTTCTTTCTCTAGATCAGTGTCATAACTCAGTGTGAAACATCCAAAGGGGTTGAGTATTTTATAAGTGCTGTATATGTTCAGTCTGTTTATGATCAGGATGCTGCACAACATCTCTTATGCATGTAGTCAGCAGAAGCACAGTATGACTGTCTCTTATTCTAATTACATGTCAACAAGTCACAACTAGCTCATCAACATGCCCTGATGTGGTTGGTCTATTCATGGTTGGGATACAGGAAGTCATGAAAAAAACAGAGGAGGCTTACAAGGCCAGATCGACAGGAAGACAGCCTTCATCTTATAACAGTGACTAACTGTTTGACAAGTGTTGTTTTTGGATTTTAACCTTTTTTTTTAAATTTAACCATTTTAACCCGCTGCATTTGAGGCACCTCATGTTCTCATGAACAGCAAGCAATGATTTGTCGAGTACCAATGTGCAGTCTGTCTTGACTAGAATTTTGCATATCAGACAAAAACAGTATGTAGTCTGGACAAACAGTTCTTGACTGATGACACATTTTGTGTTAAATTCAGACTGGGAAAGAGGCAGCTTGTGAATCGAGACTTAGCCAATAATGCAGGTGAACGGGCGAAGAGGCTCGGTCATCAAAGCATTAAGCGCAAGGATTTAAGATGACTCAAATTTACAGCATCAGATCCTCTCATCCTTCTGTCTGTCTGGCTGGAGAGATAATCCACACCCCCCACTGAAATGCATGTGTGTGTGTGTGGAGGGGTGCCTACTAATTAGCTCACCCATCCTCTCATTGCACAGCAGGGGGTTAATTTGAGAACCGTTTTCAAAGTCCTGTTGTACTGTGGCTGCTCACACTGTGCGAAATGAATTAACGATTAACGATAAAGGCACCAACATGCAACATATAAAAGACAATAAGAGTGTGTGGTTTCATACTGACTTGAAGAGTGTGTGAATGAGATACTGAGCCACTCATGTATTATAGTCGTTTTCTGAATCCTACAGCCTTCACCACGTTAGGGAGCACCGAACTTCAGTCATTTACTGATTTACTGAAGGCGGCTGTCTGACACCAAGTGATGCTTGCACACAGACTATATAATTTGTGCTATCAATTTAATAATCTGTGCGCTAAATTTAGTTTTTTCCCCCCGTGGCACCTCCTCCTAGAACAGCTAGAGCAAGAGGTTCAAATCTGAACAATCAGAAACTATAGCTGAGAAATTCAAATCAAATCACAATCACTGACACAGTGACGGCAGGGTTTGACATTCAGATGCAGCACATCTTATACATTTCCAGAGATGATGGCATCTGCTCAATTTCTGTTGTGAAATGCCAGGCATTCTGTTCCGTGCCAGGGCACCTACTTTATTTTAGGCTGAATTTTCTACTTAAAAAGTACAAAAAATAAGAGAAAAAGACAAAGTGAGATAAAGAAAGAAGAGACAAAATTTAACTAGATAATAAATAGATCTAATTCATTTTAGCATCAGAAATAGATCACTCCTGAAGGCAGGTTTACTCCACCAATATGCATCCTTGCCATCGTGTATAAAAGTTACTAGTGTGGGCAGGTCATTGTTGATCATCATGTAAGCCACATAGAGAGGTAGCATCACATGCAGGACAGTCTTATCCTGGCACCTGTGCAAGAGACAGAAAGTGGTGTCTGGCGTTGGCAGCAAAAACGTAAAAGGTTTTGCTGATGTATTACTGTGAGACCAGCTACTGGGATTCTATCCCACATTAAAGACAAACAGTCCTTTTCCTATCCCACCTTCAACTGACTTGGGTGGACTCAGGTGTACAACAGCTCTAGATTTGTTTGTAAGAACTCAGTTCTACTATCAGATAGATTCCAATTTGGTCATGATAAGTCTTTTATGCAAAAGTTGGTTATGGAGTCCCACAGGGTTCTTTGCCTTTTCCTTTTCACTTTATACAGGACTCCCTTAGGCAATATTATAAGGAAACACTATTAGACACTATTAATTTCTGTTGCTATGCATATGACAACCAGTTATATTTATCCATGAAACCAGATGAAACAAATCAATTAGACTTCAAACATTTTTAAAAGACATAAAGGCTTGGATGACCTGTAATTTTCTACTCCTTAATTCAGACAGGACAGAGGTTATTCTATTTGGACCTAAAAACCTCAGAGACATGGTATTTAATCATATTGCTACCCTAGATGACATAGTTTCGGCCTCAAGTACTACTGTGAGGAGTTTTTGACCAGAACCCAACCAACCTTCCTCCACCTGATGAATATTGCCACCCTGAGCCTGGTTCTGCTGGAGGTTTCTTCCGTTAAAGGGAGTTTTTCCTCTCCACTGTTGCCTAGTGCTGCTCAAGTAGGACTGTTGTTTTTTTTTTTTCCTTTACATAATTCGATATAGTTATATTGTTAAATTCTGTAAGACTATACATTGTAAAGTACCTTGAGATGACTTCTGTTGTGATTTGGCGCTATATAAATAAAGTTGTTTTGAATTATATAGTACCTCACTGTAAGTATTTGTCAAGCATACATATTGTCAACTGCATTTATACACAGTTGGTTGTGGTGAGAGGAGCAGAGAGGGGACTGTTTCCACAACTTGTTGTAATTATGTGTTATACAACTGAATGCTGACTCGCTGTTCTCTTACAGCGAGAGGCTACAGACTAACTCAGCTGGCCAGAAGTTATGTCTGGTATGGAAGGAATGAGCCTGAGAAGGGGAAGGAGACAGAAAGAGAAAGCCAGGGAGAGAGACAGAGACGGAGCAGAGGAAACAGCAGCTGCTAATCCAAATCAACCTCCTGCTTTCAGCTGGTGCACAACAGCCATTCTGCTCTGCTGCGCACAGAGCTGCCGTGTCACTCACTTCCACTGCCTGCACACATGAAGTGGCAGCAGGCTCTGCTGTTATCACAACAAGCCACTGCAGCTTCAGCTGCATGTTCAAACTGCTGCTGCTCTACAGTCAGGAGCAGCCTGCACTGAACATGCATCAGTGAATTACAACTTCGGAAACATTCCTGTGACAAATTTCATTACAATATACAATGATTTGCTGGGTTCATGCAGTTGTTATGCCTCTGTGCTGGCAACAGCCACAGCTGAAGGCATTATGCTTTCAGGGTGGCCAGCCGGCCAGCCATGTCTTTTAAACGCAATATCTAAGAAACACTTGGAAGAAATTCCTTCAAATTTGGCACAAATGTAAAGTTGGATTCAGTGATGAACTGATCAGATTTTAGTGGTCAAAGGTCACAGACACCTCATGTTCATGCAATTCTTGTGAATGTGATGCCTTAGCCACGCCTTAAAGGAATTTCTTCAAATTTGGCACAAACTGTCGTCTGGGGTCAAGGACGAATTCAGTAGGTTTTCATGGTTAAAGGTCAAGGTCATGGTCAGTGTCACCTCATGTATGTCCCATTTTCAGCAATGCTATATGTCCTGGAAGAAATTTCATTACATCTGGAACAAACATCTGCTTGGACTCATGAATAAACTAACTGGAATATGAGTCTGGGCAGATATAGGTGTCAACTGGTCAGCAGAGGCATACAACTACAATGCTGTAATTTTAGTTGGCTCTGTAAAGGGCTATTTAATGGTTTGTTTTGTTGTTTTGTTACTATTCCTATTAAAAATCTACAATGGTTCCGAATTCTGCAGCTAAAAATAGTAATAACTACATCCCAAAAATGTCCACATTAAACAAGTTCTAGGTTGCCTTTACGGGCTCCAAATCATGTAAGATCTACGGTCTAAAGACAGTAAAGAATGTAAGGCCCACTTGAGGCAAATTTGTTATAAAGTTTGAGTTTAAAGGTGTATAAATAAGACGCAACAATATGGGAGTCTAAAAAAAGATGGTTATTCAACACCATCTCTTTTTCACTGACAAAATTTCTGTATTTCCCCAAGAATTAAAGACTAACATCAGGTTAGGCAGCTCAGAACCTCAGCGGCGATGATAACAAAAATACACAAAGTAACAAGTACTACTAAAGGTGTAATGTAAAAAAAAAATGCCACAAATATTAGAAACATAATTTTGTGCTGAACTTTATTTATCACTAGTGAACTGCATTACTGTAATGTTTAAATGACTGTCTAAAGGTCAGTTAATGCTTTCTGCGTTGATGTGTCCACTACAATACATTTTATTACCTCGTCCATGATTCCTAAGAAGCAGAGGTCTGCGTACAGTCAAAAAGTTTGTGTCCAAATGTTAAAATTAACATTTTTCTGTTTCACTATTTTATGTTGTTCACTCAAGTATAACAAAGGTGCTCTTTTTTCTTTCTTGCTGTTGCCACTGGTTAGGGTTGCCATCATGTTTTGTAGTGCGCATGTGTGAAATATGTCTGTGTACAACACCCAGTTATGGTATGAACAGAAATAAATGTACATCCATAGTCCGAGTACTGGCTTTAAGACAGCAATCAAACAACTACAGCTCACCCAGAATGTTGGTGACGTGGTAACAAGAACCAAAAAAGGTCCAATTCTTAGATCAATACACAGTCTCTCAGAAAATCAGCTATAAATACTGTTTTGCCCATAAATTATCAAATGATCTGACTCCTAGATAAATATCAAATCTCCTGATCCAGTATGAGCCCTGCGGACGTCTCTGGTCAGCTGGTTCTGGATTACCATTTGTCCCAAAAGCTAAAACTAAACACGATGAAACTACCATTGGCATCTCTGCTGTTCAAATATGGAAAAGAAATGCCAGAAGAGCTCAGACTGAGACAGACGTGACTACTTTAAAGCACAAACTAAAGCCCTGATTGTTTTTAAGGTTTTTATTCTTTGCACTTTTGAGTTTATCTTTGTACTCTGAAGCTCTTTGAGTTAACTTTTGCCTTGAACTGAAATTTGAAGTCTGACCTGAGAGCATGGGTTTTACTGTGAGTTGGATCTAAAACAAAAGCTGAGGGAACCCTGATTTAAATTAAGTTTTAAGTAGAACTAAAATCTGATCAGTGTATCCATGATGGAAAAGCAAATTGACCATATACACTATGGGTATAACTTCAGAGAACAGCAGAGCTAAGATACTCTAGAACAGGAATATTCAATTACTTGACAAGGAGAAGACACCAGCAATTACCATTCAGGTTCTGTAAATTCTGAGTAGGGCTGTGCAATAAGGACAAAATAATCATATTGCAATTTTTGAGCGAATATTGCGATTGCGATTTTATTTGCGATTTTGGCAACTGTTTTTGCTTTTTCAAACAAGCTACATACATACATACATTCTAAATGTATTCAGTGCACAAGAAGTACATAACAAAACATTTCACAATGAAATAACATAGTATTAAGTTTAATAAACAAAACTGTAGTAAAATTGTCTTTAAAACAGACAACATAAAATAAATTAAGATTAACTAACCTCAACTCTAGTTAATAACATACTGTACACAGTAGTACTAACTGCTTGATAAACAAAACTGTAATAAATTGTCTTAAAAACAACATGAAAAATAAATAAAGATTAAATAAAGATTCGTTGGAATAGTCAAAGTCTTGCAAATTACCTTGCTCTGTGACACATCCTCTCTCCTGAATCCAAAATACTCCCAAACGACTGACGTTGAATTTCTCTTTGGCACCAAATCATTTTTATTTTGACCTGCATCCATATTTTATATTCTTTCCTCCCGCTCGCCTATTCGGTTCTCCCGCTCAGCTTCGTCGTGCGCGGAGTGAGCTCTGATTGGTTAACATATTAAAATCATGCGCACAAGAACTATTCTGAATAAAAATATAAATAAATTAATAGATAAAATCGCAGCCTTATGTGGTTTAGAAATCACATGTGCTTAAAACGCGTTTTTTTTGCGATTGCGATTAATTGCACAGCCCCAATTCTGAGTTACTACAAAGAGCCCAAATAAGGCCTAACTCATCAAGACAAAGAACATGCTTAGGAATTGTTTAGTGCTAGACAATTTTGTGAAGGAGCGTTAGACTCACTTGAAGTACTTTTTAAACAAGTGAGTTACTTGTAATTACATATTAAGTTGGGCCAGATATTCAAATCTAGAAAGTTCAGTGGGCCGCAAATTTTCAGTCACAGATAAGCAACAACTTAATAACAAACTTAACAACATAAATGTCTCTAAATCCATACAAAACACCACAATAGTGAACAGTATCATCAACATTATCTTTGGCTTTAGCAATAAATAGATATTTTGGTCACATTTGATTGAAAGGCACAGGTTAAAATATAACGATCAATGCTATCAAACTCATAAAAACGGAAAAGACTACCACAACCCCAATCAATTTCTACTAAAACATTCCTACTGTCGACTGTAGTGAACAAGCACTTTTGGATCACACGCTGTCAGAATAATCTGAAAACACTGATGAAGAACATGTCACTCAGGGAGCAAAGAGAGCTGATTTTGAAACAGAACAGGGGCTAAGCCCGTGAATGGTTTGGTTTAATTTTTAATGCAGACGTTGTGTGTGTGAAGTGACATTTTTATCCATTAACCAGCTCACAGTCATAAAACACCTGAATATAACTACACACATATCTGGATGTTGAATTGTAACATTGGATATTTTCACAGACAGAAAACCAGTTGCAGATCGTACATTTTGGCAGTCAAAAATACGCAATTTAAATAGCCCCGCTCTAGAGGAAACGGAGGTACCACTGTGCTCTGACATGTTTTCTACAGTGAGCCGACACTGGATGAAACTTGAGAATTAATAAAGCAGAAGTGTTTGTTTTGCTTGCAAAAACAATGTGATATCGAGCCATCTGGGTGTATGTGAACTTAAAATGTTGAATTTCTCAAAATCAGTTATGTTGTCTGCACAAATAAGAACAAACTAATCAGAAGAATTTCATTAACATCCTGAACATACACAGTGTGTCTTAGTCAATCTACTCCCTTTGCCCCCTACTGACAGAGAGAGTGTGTCAGATAATTACTGCTGCATACGTAATTACACACATACACATACCAAATTCCACAGAGATACGATTAGTGGCATCCTTGTAGGATATGACTCATCAGATCTCCCAGCAGCTTTGTTGGACCATGTAATTATAACAGAGATTAAAGATAGCTGCTGCTAAGATGGCCAGCTCTTCTTCTTAACAAAACATCCCACATATAGTAGAAGGGACTCAACAGCTCTAACATGGTCAGACATTAGGGGAAAAAAAGATCTTTTATTTACTTAGTTACGCACTTTGCTAACGTCATGGAACAGACGCTTCTGTCATACACACTATTATTTTATTCAGCAGAATGAATGAAATATGAGCAGAAAGCTGGGATTCACATTTTGCCATCTAATAATTATCATACCTCTTTTTGCTCTGTGGATTTTCTGCATGTGCTCAGATTCAGTAGAATTTCAATCTACCTCTGTCTGAGGCTGTAATATCTAAGGGCTGATTGTAGTCTGTCTGAACTACTTCTTAACAGAGATGGGCCCTCAAGTCCCTAATGGACTACAAACTTGACTCGAACTTGTGAATCATGAACCATGAGCCTTTCAAGGTTTGCACAGCTCTGAACATTTCTGTAGATGGAACGGTATTCTTTACAATCCTCTGTAATCATTTAAAAGAGGTAGAATATTGATGTCCTGCACATTTCTGTCTGTACCCGAGCACGTTAGGGTGGTGGCTGAACCCAAACCCAACAAGCATGTTGTATTTCCTGTTCGAACCTGACCTGAGCCCAACACTGTTGAGTTTGTGTGGTGCTTTTCTACTACCGCTGCCCAGTGTCCCTTGAACTCTGCGGAACATCTATCATTACCTGACCATGACACAAAGCAGACATTTGAGTGCTCCAGTCATCTGTTTATTTGTTTGGTGCAGACACATTTCAATTACAACTTTTTTTGCCCCAAAACTCAACCTGAACCATCTGTTAACTGGGTACTGCATGTTTGGTTCAGACATCCACCCTCTAACGCCACAAACTGGCACAAGACACCTATATAATTGCTGTTGTTAAAGCATACAGTTGTTCGGGTTACATCTTTAAAGTTAATGTGGATATTTGCTAAACTGAAAAAGGATGTGTCATATCACAGTGTTGCATAAAGAGATGTATCTAAAGGTGTTACACTCCTTTTCTTGAATATTTAAAAAAATCCTTATACTCTAATTTATTTTTCTCGTTGCATATTTTCAGCTCACTTGTCTTATTTCAAAAATTCACTGACTTTCTCTAGTTGGGAATTATTCACTGACCTAATGCTATAAATAAATGATTCCAACACTGGGCTTGGTTTCCTCATCATTCTCAGAAAACATGTTCTGATGAAGAAGCAGATATTAAATAATAATAATAATAATGAGACAACAATTGGAAACATTAATAAAAATAATCAGCTGATTGAGATCATATGAAATTAATTCTAATTCAAACAATATTATCTAACCAACTGACATGTTAGTGTATTCCTCCGTGAGCAGGTAGTTTCATAAGAAGGTAGAAGCTGGTAGAAGACTGCATGTTTGAGCTGTGCATTATTTGTTTTAATCTGCTGAAACTGCTTTCTCCTTACACAGTAGCCTCCTGCGTGCTGCTTCACATACCACACAGCAGGGGTCTAGGAATTTAGAACGTTTGCTACTGTATTCCCCAAAATCTCATCAACATCACTAAAAAACCTGTTTCACTGTCTACAGACGTTAAGGATGCAGGCGGGAAAACACAGATAATGTGCAGTGATGTGAACAAAGCATTCATGCAGAGCTTTATCACAGCTTTAACCGCAAAGTGGACCAACAATAAGTTCTAAGGAATTACAGAGAGCTCAGAAGACATGGTGGCACAGACAGTATGACTCAACAGTCAAACATCCAACACTGGTTGGCCTTCACATACCACTGCTTACTGCTCACACAGCAGTGACAGAGAGAGAGAGAGGAGAAAGCATGTCGTGTTATTTTTGCCTTTTAAAGAATCTGAGAGATGTAAGATAACGAGTGCTCCACATGTTCTCAGTGTTTTATCCCTCATCCAAGGAAAAGGAAAAACATCTGTCTAAATGTCTGGAAGTCCGCGTCTCTCTGTTCAGAGCACTCTGTACAGGAAATGTACAGCACTCTTTCCACGTCTCGACACTGTGCAGGCCGGTTCCTCACATTCCCACATTGGAAGCAGTCAGAAAATCCAGCCTCTGACAAACTGTGTCAACAGAGTTAAGACTAAACTATGTGGAAGCCAAGACAACACTTCTGAAGACCTGAGAGTATTTTCTTTTCTGCAAGGTGATCTCACTGGTTTGTTTTGCCTGTCAGGCTGAAGATGTCTTGGATGAACCAGTGTCAGATCACTGACAGTTATAGTGCATTCACACACGTGTCACTGTCACAGTGTCACTGGCAGCATCTGGCCTCAGGTGAATCTGTATTCTGGATGGATGCTGTGTTTGGAAACGGAGTCCTCTGCTCCGACTGGACTGGTGCTTTCTGACTTAGCTTCCACTGACAGACACAGTGGCAACAATGGCGGCAACTTGTTTTCATAAGGCAGTCGTGTCTTTTTCTCTCTCACTAACTTGCGTTTCATAATGTGTTAAAGACACATTGCACAACATTAGGAAGCCAACATCTTGACAATCAGTTTTTGTCTCTATTCTTTAACTGAAGATTCACCAGCATGGTGCTTTGTGCTCTAGTATCCACTAGATTATAGTGACTGGCCTGTCTCACCTGGCTTTGGAGATGATGATTTGATTCAGATGGCATAAAATAACACAAACATACAAAGACATTTGAAATAAATAAGAAACTACTGTATCAAATAACAAGCAAACATGACTTAAATAAGTAGCTTTCATTTAGTGCCATTTTTTTAAACTTGTTTGTTTGCTTGACACAAGTTGGTCAATTCCATCCACATGTATTTAAATCACAAAGTTAATTTCATTTAAAAAATAATCCATTTAGCATTTCCATTCAATTCATCTAGTATTTTTGCCTCTGTTAGATGTACAGTACTGAGCAGACATGACAAATGAGGGAAGACAGAAAAGGACGTCTTAAACCTTTGGGACAACAGAACAACTCTCTTCATTAAGCATTTTAATATGGTTAAATATACATGGTCCAGTCAAAAAGGAAGGAGACAAAGTGCATATAGGGTGCTAACCATGAGTGAACAAGGTCTCCGTCTCCGGACATGTCAGCTGGCTGGTTTCTATCAAGACAAACTTTATTCTTCCCGAGTCTTTCTGAACAGGAAGAGCTGCTATGAGTGGAAATGTGACAGTGCTGACCAAGCAGCTAAACTGTGCAGAGAGAGAGAAAAAGGAAACAGCTGGAGAGAGAATGAGTCTGTGACTGGCCTGAAAAATCAGTCCAGACTGTATCTGAATTTACAGTTACTGTTGTTCAGGCTCTCTGCTTCAGTACACTGAGACTGAAATTAAATATTGGACAGAACAGTAAAATGTCTCAGCTTTAATCTGATACATACAGTAAAGATAAAACTGTGTATCCTTGAATACTTTACTACTAAATGATTCTTGGGCAGCTGTGAGTCACTTCCACGTTCAAACCTACGCCATTGCCTGACGTGCTGACGTCCTAGAATCTCAACTACACCCCGCAGTGATGGAGAACGCAGCATGTGTTATGGGTGCACTCAGCAGAATCACAGTGGCTGCACAGACCATATAATCCAATGTCTTCTATCTTTTCTGCCGCTCAACATCTATTAGCTCCAACGCCAACATTAGCCGCTCAGTCGCCATTGTCTGTGGCACTCCAAGAGTACTAAAGACAAGTGGAGAAGAAGCTCAACACGAACTACAGCGAAACCAGTGCACAAGCAGAAATGCTCACGCCAGCGTAGGCTCTGCAAAGATTAAACACATAAGTCAAACATGAAGGCAGAAAGACCACAACAAGGAAGAGCTGATGATTTCTGCAGTGAAGAGCTGAAGAGAAAGCGTGAAGATGTGAAGAGTTTCCTCCAGACATCAGGTAGTGACTGCAAAAGATTTTTCACAAAATAATAAAGGATGATTTTGTTCCACTTCCTGTTTACTTGTGTACCTAAAATGGCTCCCACTAAAGTCTTACTTGACAAAAACATAAATAACAGCTGAGACTATCAATTTATCCTAGGACCCAATCTTTTGTTTTAAATCCAATGTGCTGTGACAAAGAGCCCAAAAAACAGAAAGCTCTTCTAATCCCTGCATCTGGACTGTTTGTGTCTGTGCTGCCTTACAGAAGAGGACCTCTGTTTCCTTTTCTAAACTTCCTGCTTTGTTTCCGCTCCAAGCAACTGTCTTTAATCTTTGTGTAATCATGTACCGTTTCTTTATTCACCCAATGTTGTAAAAGCTATAAATAAACCTGCATAACAGTTCATTTCAAGCATTCCATCCGTCTTCTTTACTATCTCACATATATTCTATTGAATTTCATATGTTTCCACTCAAATAAAAGACAGATTTTATAAAAGTATAAATCACCTGATTTCATCCTGATATCATGTCCCTGCCAAAAATGTTAGATTTACAATTAAGAACACGTTTTGACTGTACATTTTATCGGAACTACAAATTGGCCAGTTACCCAAATCTTTCATATATTGCTGGTACTGAAAAAAGAGGTACAAGCTAAACAACATCTGCGTAAACTGTAGGCCAGGGCTCACCACTGCATGCTATCAGTGCTAAAGTTACTATAAGTCATTTTTTGTTTTATCAAGTTGTAAAACTTCTAGCACGTTATTAACACACAATAAGCAAAAAGAGGATGTTTGTTCGCGTATGACAGTATTTAAGGTTGTGTTGTCGACCCTATGGGTGTGTTGATGGAAGAAAAATCAGCCCACTGGGAAAAGTCACGTATTCAGCTTAACAGTCGAAGGCAGTCTCAAGCATGGTACTACCACTTACTGTATGCACTGTGGAAATATTTACTGTCCCACAAAGATTACATGAATCACAAATAGGTTCTTGCGGAAGACTTTGCCTCAGTGTCGATACCTAATCTCAGTGTGGGAGAGATGCAGATCAATTTCATCACACTGTATTTGATTTGTAGGTGTGTGTAATCAGGCAGCTTTTAAGTGGAGGCATCTCAAACTTCTACTGGAGTGATCCCAATCTGTCCCAATAATTACAAGAGACACCATCATAAAAACTTGAGATGACGCTGTAAGAGATAGTTTGATATCGATCTGATCACATCTGAAGACAAATGCAGATAAGTGACTTACTTTCTGTTGCCACTGTTTAACCTGCAGGGAGGTGTTGTGAAGTTTAGAATCAGTTTATACATTGTTTCATCAGGGTGAAGCCAGATTACACAGCTTGGATGAAGAAACATGACACACAGTCAGGAACCAGGTCATCAGGTCCACTCAGGTCAATCTGTTTGTCTTAACAGTTTGGTGTTGGAGGCTGCTGTTGAACTGCACTGTACCAACTTGTGTCTACCCTCAGGGGTATAAATGGGATGGACAAAATAATAGAAACACCTCTGACCTACTTATTATGGCTGATATGTTTATCGCAGCGGGTCATGACGCTGCCATGTATGTTAGCTTATCTGGCTAAAATCACAGCTGCATGCGACCACAAACACACACGAACTTCCTGTCTTTATTAAGTCGGACAAAACAGTCATAAGACGTGTAATAACGTCCGCAATAGCTTCTTTAAGACACACCATGTAGACCACACCAAGCTGTCGTTAGGTCACATCAACACAGGAGTAAAAATAGATTTATTTTTCCTGCCTGAGGTTCGTTGTTTGAAGCTGCAGCGCTGGAACACGCAGCAGCAAAAAAAAAACAAAAAGTCGCATAAACGACAAAAGCGCCACATGAAAACAGAAAAAAACTAAGTGCGTCCTTCGCGTTTAGTGATACAAATACCGTGAATAGTTATAAAAATATAATCAGAGGGTTTTTGGAGCTTGTTGAAGAGTTCGGCCAGGCTGACTTATCTTCTTACCTTGTAAATTAGCAGTGTTGACTTGAAGCAGCCGCAGCACTCCCTTCTTTTCTGTTTCACACCAACTGCGCTTGAGTATATTGTAGGAATTCTTTGCAGTAACTTTCCTCTTCTTCGAAATAATGAGAGCACAACAAACTGTTGAATAATTCCATTTTCTCTCACTATCAAATCCTCCTACAAGTTAGACGCTGGTTGAGGGGGAGACACTGAATCCATGCTGAGGAGCAGTCCTTGTGTCAAGATGACGAAAAGGGAATATCGCCATTTCCGGGGACACCTTTCAAAACAAATACCTGCCTAATGAAAAAAATCGCTGCGCATACTGACGGGGACCAAAGTCAAACTATTATACATTAGCTTCAATTACAGAGCAATTCATGACAGCATTTTAGGAGCCACAATGAATTACCTTTTAACGTTAAGTAACAGCTTTGCGCCTTTATTTTGAAGGACGATAAAAAAACTTTTTTAATGGGCTTTTACATTGTTTGACTTTGCCCACAAACCAACTTATGTTTCAGGTCTGCTATAAGATGTGAGTAGTTGAAAATATACCGCATGGACGTGTTTCAAGTGAAATATTTACTTTACGCCTGTGTTTTCACACAGGTCTATTAAATTAATGAAAAAACAACAGAAGTGTCAAAACTTCACCAAAATGAGGAAGTTATGACCATCAACAATATTTCAAAGTAAAAGCTGAACTGTATAATACCCATATTTTCTCCAAATCTCCAAGATCATTCCTACCAAGCCACTACTGGTTCAGTATCAAATCAGAATAGGAAAGAATGGCCTCTCCAGGTACAAGATGAAATTGTACATCTTAGTTCATTCAGCGATCTAATTTTGAGTCTTAGTGGGACCGTCAAAAGTCCATTAACCATTACATTTTATCAAACGATGAAACTAAACTTTTGGCTTAAATGAGAAGCAAAAAGCAAAGATTGTGTTTAACCATAAGAACCTAACTCCAACTGTCAAATATTATAGTGGCAGCATTGCACTGAGAGAGACACGTCACTCTCTAAAGGAGTTACAAGCTTCTACGGCTGAGATGGGAGAACATTCTGGTCCCATCAGACAGTAGAACCTTCTTTCAGTTAACTTCAGTTGCCTTCTGAGAAACTCTAGCTGAGAGTTAATATGACCTCTTCTCTTAAAGCTTTGACTGGTATAGAACCTGGGCAACGGGCAACAGTAGCCCTATACACAGTTACTCCCATCTTAGCCACAAAAGCTTGAAACTCCTTTACAAGAGCCACAGGAGTCCTGGTGAACCTGTCACTAGTCCGCCTCTTGTATGATCACTAAGTTTTTGATGATGACCTGTTGAAGACAGAAGATTTAGACATGCAACATACTCCTCCCATGTCCCTCCAGGAAGTTACAATGTTGCAAATGCAGGTTCAGCCAGTGACAGAGTTTGGGCAGGTTTTCCAAAAGATTGCAGCACAAGTTTGATGTTTTAAAGCGGCTGCATTGTTTTCATTATTAATTTAGTGAGAATAAACTGTACTGACTGGCTGAACACGCGTTTGCAACTTCCATTGAAATATTATGTATCTATATGCCGACTCATGAAGTCACAGATTTGATTAGAACTCCAGCCTGACACTGTTGTTACAAATGTTACTCAGTATATACTTTCAATATTTAAGTGTCCCACCTTGTGCTTTTGCTTGATTTCATTTGGCATGCAAAGCATCTTTGGGTATGTTAAAAAACATTCATTAAATAAAACAGAGTAGCTTGATAAGTGTTCATCATGTGAAATACTTGGCGAATAAGCATATATCTGGTTAAAGTACATGTAATTAAACACTTTTAAGAAGTTATTGAGTAATACTTTAATGAGAGTTGTAGATATGATGGGAGTAGATGGGGGAAGTTTGGCCAAATGCTTGTTTCATACATCAGCATGTAGCATTTATTTCATTGATCATGATACTGTTTGCAATTACACACGCTGTTCTGTGAGCATGTCTCCAACTGAAGTATGAATAGAAACGTGCTCTAGTGTAGATACGTATCGTCGGAGGAAAAACTGAATCTGTCTGGTCTGTGTTTTAGGTCAATTACCGGCTTGGACAGGGGTCTTGTTAAGTTAGTACACATTTATGGGTTAGTATGTGGGTCTTTGATTGACAGTGTGTGTTGATTTGTCCATAGCCCCACTGCTGAATTTTTGAAATGTACATGCACATTTCTGAGCATAAATGCTTAATGCAGTACAATGTGTTTCTCATGTTACTAAACATAACAAAATAATTTGACTTGGTGTCATATCCTGCTTCTTTGTCTGCTTAATGCTTAAGACCTACTGCTTCTGTGATACTTACAGCAATGCAAAAATGAAGCTATTACAGCCATCTTTTTTTGTTCTGTTGCTGCCATCTGCTGGACAGCATACACACTCACCTGTAAACAGTCATTTCACAGAATCTGCTGCAACTGTCCATATATGAAATATTGTGAAATGTATGTCTCACAAACATCTTTAACTATCTGTGAGATGGAAACCTCTCTATTGTGATGATGGACAGCTACTACATCACAGTGGCTGCTACGCTGAATGAGAGTAGCAATGACCCCTTTAAGAACAGCTGTGTGCACATTACACAGAAAATTGATTATTAGTGTGGCGGCTGGAACAGCCCTTAAAAACGACATCACTTTTTAATGTCATTTTTTAAATTATAATTTATTAAACTTGCTTACTGAATTAACTCAGCGACTCACATGAGCTTTACTCTATTACTTTTATTTTGTTTAAAATACAGATTTTACTTTAACACTGACATTTATAATGCAACACAATATCTAGTTTGATGTAATTATTTACGTGTAAATGTGCAAATATCAGCACATCCATGTAATTCAGTTAGACTCAGGCACTGGACTCTTCAGGTCGTGCTGCACGTTGTTAGTGACTCACTGTAACATTATGGAGTAATATATTACAGCACATCATACTGCATATGTCACTCAAACTACAGGTCACCAGGACTAATGTAACAAATCAGAAATACAGTGAGTAAACTGTGACAACATTTAACCCGTTCATAGACACACTGACAAGCTGCTGGCTCAGTGTGGCTACAGTGAGGAACAATAAACCAGCTGACTGAGGGGTCGTGTTGATTCATAACAGCATGTAGCGGGTGAGGCCTCCCCCTCGCAGCTCCCGCAGGCGCTGGCAGTGTCGCAGCATGTTCAAAGTCCCCTGAAACCTTTTGTCCACCTTCGTCTGAGTAAAGTCACGAATGTCCTCCTCCACCACAAAATACTGACCTGCAGGGCATTTTAACACAACACTGAAATCAGTTCCTAGCCACTCATCTGTCAACAGAAGGAAACTCAGTGACTAATGTCAGTGGGAGCTTTCAACACCACTTCACATCAGTTTATTTATCATCCATAATGACAAATCAATTTGTAAATGACAGATTCCAGTGTTCGATGTCAGACAAACAGAAAACAGTAACAGACTATGTGGGCTGCTGACTGTACCTTTTGTATCCTTAGTCTCCTGCTCCTTAAAGCGCTGCTGAAGCTTGCGTGAATGATTGTTTAGAGTCTTCACTGACTGCCGGAGGATCTTGTACTTGGCTGCTACAGCTGTGTTAATGGTCTGAACTGCAGCATTAAGCTGATCGTATGTTACACGTCCTTTCATGTACCTTAGAGGGACACAATGTTCACAGGCACATTACATACACATACAGAGTCTGAGATGCAAACTGGCCACGGTACAGGGGGCAAGAAACTGAACTAACTTATCTCTTAGACTCACATGCAGCAAACTGCTGCTGCACTTTTACAGCACATGTACTTACTGAGGGATGTTCTCAAACTCCGGCATAGTGATGAAGTCCATCTCTCTGACATAGCTCTTGCTGGTCTTTTTAACATGCTGTGGCGGAGTTACCTGCGCGTCTGGTGCTTCCTTCTGCATCACTACAGGTTCAACTCCGCTGAGAGACGAGATGAAGATTAGAACTGGAGACATCATTCAGAGCAGAGGGTCTTTTTCTATACGTTAATGCATGAAAAAAAAATCGCTTTCTCTGTGTTGGGCACCAAACACAAGTGCTTGTGTAATTTAAAAGCAAGGCTGGCTGGCTACTTATATAGTAGACAAACTGTCCATGTATTTACAAGGGTCAGCTCACCCTCTGATGTTTCTTGTTACCCTGGTGTGTCCTTAGAGACTGGTCGTTAACAATTAGTTCAACACTAAATTAAACTCAGTAAAATCTGTTGATGTGTTTTCAGCCTCCTTCAGGTGATTGACATGACCAGTCTAAAACCTTCCTGAAGACCTACAATATGCTGAATTTGCAGACAAAATGTTCGTGGCCACCTCTAAATTCGTCCTGCTGCTACCATCATCAGTTACATCATCAATACAGGCTAGTGAGGCTGTTCAAGAAGCAGCTATTACATCACCTCCACTGCGCTTCATGTGCTTCATGTGGATCATGAGTTGATCCGTTCCTCCACGTCATTCTGGCTATTCCATCACTTAAAAAGGCAGTCCACGATCACTTAGAATTAGCATGATCTCAAGGTGCTAGATTCTATGTTGTTTAATCCAGTAAGTGTAAATTAAACCTGACATTTTACACACACACAGACACACACAGACACACTTGTTCTGTATGTATTGAGGATACAAAGGCACAATCTGGACGACTAATGGACATATGATTTTGAGCTGAATAGTAGTTCTTGTTGTGTTAACCTATCCTACAAAGAGGGCCTAATTATGTTCTGTAACTATCAGTAAAATATGGTATCCTCACATTGGTGGGACTTTCTTCCTGGGCATGTGTGCAGGTATGTTGTCCTTAATGTGCTGGACATCCTCTAGATTCTTCTGGAATAACACCTCAAGTTCCTGAAACACAAACAACCCTCTTATGCTTGATCAGCAATAGCTTTACATCAATACAGAAAGAAGTGTTCTTTAGATTTTAACACTTCTCTAGTGATGCTCTTCACTCCGAGCTCTCTCAGTTGTTATGAGGTCTTTCTCCCTTAAATCTGGTCTTCAGTTGGAACGCAGGCTCAATCAGATTGAGATTAGATGAGATTCCACCTCTTCACCCTGAAAATGACTTCTGTTGCTTTGACCATATGTTTCCACAGTGTAACAGTATAACAGAACCTGTAGCATGTTTAGCAGAGGAGGTGGTGCTTGATCCTGTTTACAGCCCGTTGATAAGCTTTGATTTTTATGTTATCAGTCTGTAGTATTTTGTTCCAGATCTCTACCAAGATTTTTTTTTTGTATGATTTTGTAAACTGCAACTTTGCCTGTTTTTGGAACATACTAGGCTATTGCAGGTGAATCCTTTAAACTAATGATCACAAAGTCTTCTCTCAATAGTCCACAAGGAAACATACGCCATTAATCCTGATGTGCTTTTTTGACTTGCTGTGCAGTCATCAGTTTAATTTTCTATACACAGTTTTTGGCTAACAGAAGTAATGTTGATGCCTTTTTGTTTCGTGGGGTCGGAGGCATCTCGAAAGTGAGACAACCTATACTTTGTATTGTTTTTGACTGCCTCACAACACGGATGAACACAGTGCACCAGAGCAGCTGCTGATAGACTACTACTTACTTAGTATAGAGCCTACACACAAAGGTCCTCTTAAGACAAGAAATATCATATTTCTGGGATACTATATTGAAATTAGGGGTGTTGAGGCGTATTTATATATGATTTATATGTGATAACCCTAACCCAACTTTCAAGTTTTGAAGTCTGCCAAAGAAAATGACAGACACTCATTGGGGGAAAAACAGCAAGTTGCCTCACATACTCATCCGACACATTCTTCCAATTTTTTCTCTAAAAATTGTTTTTTGTCAGGTACATTTTTGTCCGACCTGCTTAAGGCTTTAGCGACAGTATTACCTTTTTCATAATTAAAAATGACTCCAGAACAATAAAGGACTAAATGTCAGTATTGTGCAATATTTCAAACTAGTAGATGGAAACAGCTTTGTGATCACTTTAGCCTCAAACATATCACCGGTCAAGTTCTAATCCAAACCAACAGGGCTGTAGCTGATTATACGTTGATTCACACGTTTATCAGATGCAGTTTACCTTCAGATGCTTTAGTTGCTCTTTCTCTTGGCCAACACATGTTTCAAACTCCTCCAGGAGTCCTTCCAGCGCATAGAGCTCTTGTCCAAGTTTCTTAATCTTATTTTGAGGCAGCTCTACATGAGGGGAGGGAAAACAAAACACAATATTTTAGCTTAACATAATAACTGAAGTGAAGTTACCAGTGTTGTCACATAAATTACTACTGCATCATACCAACAACAGACAGGTCCAGCATGCGCTGCAGTGATGAGATCCTGTCTTGAAGGTGGTGGCTGATGTCCTCCAGTTCTCTCATCTTCCTGAATTAGAGACACATGGTACACTTACAGTGTTTTACCACAAATGATGTGAACTAACAGAACGTCTGTATATCTATAAGACAGCTGACGCCTTCGTGACACAATTACAGGATTAGAAAAACAAGTCTCTCCTTCCTCTCGCACTGTACAGGTAGAAAAGCCCAACACCAGTTCAAAAAAACTCTTTCCACAACGCAGACACAGAAACTGAGTAGGACTTCAGATTTTACGATTATTATGCCTCCTTCATTATTATTTCGACATAAATTTAGTAATATCTTATATGGCAGTTAAAGTTACCGTTGTGTTTGGGTCTGCACGCTGTTTCTTTGTTTTCTGGTCAAAACCTTCCTGTGTATTAGGGACATGAACAAATTAAGTGTCTTATGACATAAAACCACCTGCACTTTGTTACTTATAACGCTATACATCAGTTAACCTAAGAAATTTAAACGTTTTTTAACTTACAACTTCTACTTCTCGACGCTCGCGGTTCAATTTGAAATGTCACTCATGGCGTCACATCCTGCGCATGCTCTGTCTCATTGCTCCCTTCAAAGACACTAGGAAATGTTAGAATTAACGCGTATATTACTGAAATTGCCATTCCCGAAAAAATAAATTAAAATAAATAAACTATATAGTTTATTTTTATCATACTTCAGCATATGTAGTGTCAGAGTGTACTGAGAGTATGCTTTACTGACTGCTTTACTAACAGTCATTAGTTTATAACACAACAGTTAATTACCCACCACCTTCTTTCTAGTCTTCTATCTTATTTCTAATAATCATAATCATAATTCATTTACAAAGTTACATCACAGAAAGACATGATCAGTATTTCCATATATTTGTCAGCATGAGCCAGGTATACTTATATAAAACTTCCATTAGTACATCTCAATAAAACAAAAGTACAAAAAAAGTAAACCAAAAATATACTTAAAAGAAGTATACTATGACACCCCTATAATATAGTCCAACAAATTTCACCTATTCCATAATGTTTTCATGTTGGTTCAGAGTTCCCTTCTCACACCATGCATACTGCTGCAAACAGTTCAGCTTTAGTTTTCTCAGTCCAAAAATATTTTTCCTGGTAGCACTTGTCAAACTTCAGGCGCTTTGCAGTGTTTTTTTGGGAAACAACACACAACAGTGTATGGTGTAAAAAGGGAACTGTGAACCAACATGAAAACATTATGGAATAGGTGGAATAAGTATGGTGGAGGAAGACCACACCAGGAAAGCTTGGAGAGGAAAATTAATATCCACATTTATCAAGGTATCCTACAGGACAGAAAGTATTGCGTTTGTTTCTATTTGGTGAAGACTTTGGTGAAAATGACATGGGGGGGGGGGGGGGGTTTGGGGGGGTGCTGAGCCTATCTCAGCAGTCTTCTAATGAAGCCCTGCATGCTTTGAGGTTACAGACTGGAAGACTCTCTGTGAACCTCACAATGACAACATTGACAACACTCAGACACAGATTACATTAACTTCTGTGTAGACACCCGTGTACCCACAAAAACTATTCACTGCTTCCCCAGCAAAAAGCCCTGGGTCACCAAGGATATCACATCTATCCTGAACCAGAAGAAGAAGGCGTTCAGGTCTGGTTACAGGGAGGCAGTGAAGAGGGTCCAGAGGGTCCTGTCTGTCAGGATCAGGGAGGGGAAGTAGGCCTACAGGAGGAAACTGGAACAGAGCCTCCAGAACACCAGGGAAGTGTGGAGGAGCATGAGCACCATCACTGGCTATAAGGCCAGGAGCCAGGTGACACGGGGATCGGGGAGAACAACAACCATAACTATTTCCATCCATTTTGAGATTTCTTTGTTCCTATCATTTTGTATATTCTGTGCTTTGGGAATTTGTGTATTAGTATTCCGTTGGTGCTGATTTTTGTTTCTGGTTGTGATTCTTTTCTTCTCTTTTCTTTTTGAACTGAGAGTGACTGTAACAAGGCAAAACAATTTCAACAAAGTTTTTTGAATCTTGAATCTTGTACTTGTGGTTTCGCTTTGCTTTTAGCCATTACACTCTGAGCTGATAGAAGACCTCTCACTACACATATGTCTTTTAAATTGTCTTTTAATTTGACTGTTTTTCACAATTTTACAGCTATTGCATTTATTTACTGTGCATTCATCGCAGATAATTTACAAATTGCTTTAACTGCTTGCATTTGTTGAGCTTTAATTAAATGATCATTAAAGCTTTGTATTGTAAGACAATGTAGGAAAGGTCCTTAGATAGATAGAATCATAAACACAATGATGGAGACTCTAAACTTATCAGGGCTTGATATAGGCACAGTGGATTACAAGAAAGGTTATGTTGTGTTGGGTTACACCTACACAAACTGAAACACACACACACACACACACACACACACACACACACACACACACACACACACCTATAAAACATATGTTTAGGTGTCTTCACAGAGTTTTATCTAAAGTGAGTTTGCATGTGTTAGAGGGCACTAAAGCAACCTGTCATCAGGTTGTTCGTCATTGTTGTGTAACGACACTGTGAAGGACATCAGATTGGCCTGGCGTGCAGTGACCAAGGGGACAGGACAAAGAGAGTTTCTGGGATGACTACATTCTACAGTGTTGTTTGTGAGGCTGATTGCATCCATAGGTTTGTTACAGGGCTTGGGCCAAACCAGCATGTCTCAAATAAACATTTTCAGGACATACAATTTCCTAAGAACATAATAATGATATGTCAATAAACAAAGTATTTTCATAACGGTGTGAAAGAAATATTGTTCTGTGGCCCACAGATTCTCGTTATGTAAGCAGTTTTGGGGATTCCAAAATGATCTGTCCCCCTGCTGTGATCAAAAGCAGCATGCTTTCCTTTCTCTTCCAGTCGACCTGAAGTGTGACCACCCTAGGCCATGCAGGGAAACATGAGGCATGCAGTCGCACTCAGGATAAACATGGGTCTTGTATTTCTCTTCAGGATAACCTGCCAAGTCTGGTGACTGGAGAGTAGTAAATGTATATATCATTTACCCACCTGGTAAAATTTGAATTTAGGTTTATGCATATGATGACTGGAACTATAAATAATGTTTGAATCAATTTGATCACTATGCAAATTACACTCAGCATTTTTTTATCTATGGAACCAGATGAAACAAAACAAATAGTCAAACTTTAAGCATGTTTAAAAACAAAAAGGCCTAGAATATCTCCTTTAATTTAAAATTGGTCCTGTAATGTTCTGTATTTGTGCCTAAAAACCTCAGAGATTTGCTATTGTACCATGTTGAATCTTGAATCTTTACTCTGGAGGAAATAGCATTGGCCCCAAGTGCTACTGTGAAGAATCTTGGGTTTATCTTTGACCAGGAAATCTCCTTCACCTCTTACATAAAAGAAATATCTAGAACATCCTTCTTCCACCTGAGGAATATTTAAAAGATTAGAAAAATCCTGTCTCAAAGTGATGCTGAGAAACTAGTCCATACATTTGTTACTTCTAGATTGGACTACTGTAATTCATCACTGATAGGATGTCCCAGTAACTCATTAAAAAGCCCCCAGTTAATTCAGAATGCTGCAGCCAGAGTTCTGACTGGAATTAACAAGAGAGATCATATTTCTCCTACATTAGCTTCTCTTCATTGGCTCCCTGTAAAATTCAGAACAGAGTTTAAAACCCTACTCCTCACTTATAAAGTGCTAAATAATCAGGCGCTTATTATTCCAGCAGAGCTTTTCGGTCTCAGAGTGCTGGTCTACTTGTGGTTCCTAGAGTTTTCCAAATGTAGGATGGGAGGCAGAGCCTTTAAGGTCCTAGCCTCACTACACTACATTACACTAGTGCCTTGAAATTATTTTTTTGTTGATTTTGATTTGGTGCTGTATAAATTGAACAGATAATGGAAGATGCAGTTTACTGATTAGCATATGCTATATTTAATCCCCATGTGACATTCTTGCAGACAGGCAGCTCTTTTTAAATTAGGGTTTGGGGTGCAGTGTCTTGTGCAAGGACATTTTGCCAAGAGGAACCAAGAGGTGCAAAGGAAAGGAACAGAGACTGAAATAGGCACATGGGTCAGGGAATTCCCAGGTGAACTAACTCCACGCTGGGCAATTATTTCTAAAATAAAATGAAATAGGTACAATTAGGAAATTACATGCGTTTGTAGATTGACAGTTGAATAAGACACACAGATCAGTGGGACAGAGAAGTGATTCAGGTAATTGAATGTATCAAACAATAAAGATATTGTTAAAATAACTAACCAATAGCATAAGATCTTGACACAGATGACCAGTGATTAGCCAGAGTCATAGAGGCCAAATGTCAGGGAGATGTACACAATGCCATATTACCATTGAGAGAGACAATGAGTTTTTTTACACCACTGTCACTGCAGGACCGCAGCGTGACAAAAAGCAATTGTAAACACTGTCACTGAGACAAAATGTAAATTAATTTATTTATTCATGTGCTCCCCCTCTTTTAAGTTACTCCTAGATGTAGCTACATGACAAAAATCGGATCCATTGTCTGGCTGAGCATGAGTTGTCATAGAGATAGAAGCTGTTGACCAGAGCACAGTTGAGAGTTTGCTGGTGTGTGTACTGGAGATGGGCAGCGTGCCTGGAGAGCAGCTTGGGTTTCAGGTCTTTTGGAAAATGCTATTTCAGCCATGTATGACATGACAAGTGCAAAGACATACTCAGTGTTGATGGATCACTGCACAGCAGCCAGTAAGCAACGGGACACACCTGCAGTCCAGTTTCACTTCAGTCTTATTTAGTTAGTTTTGCAGTGGGATTAACACTGATTATTGAAGGAAGGTTTGTTTTTTAGTGCTGGATGCATTTGTTGACAAGACACAGATGTAGGGCCAGTACATGTGTACTTTAAGCAGGCAAACCCAACGTTACGGCTCTGGTCAAACATTGTACACAGTGGAACAAAAAAAGGAAGTGCTGGGGTCAATGAGCCATGTCTCTTAGAAGGAAGAACAGAGTTTCCAAAGTTGATAGGAGCCCGCTGAGCTTAGCTGGGTTTTGCACCACCTTCTGCAGGAAGAATGAATCTGGCTTTAGACAGGGTGAGAAGTCACAGTTTACGAGTTGGAGCAACAACCAAAATCTCAGGGAGTCAACCTGTCAACCTGTCTCCTCTCTTCACACTCACACTGACAAAAACTCTAGAGATTTTTCTTTGTGCTGTTTTAAGAAAAAGGTGTTTCAGTTTTAGTTTAGGTTTGAGCACATATTGTTTGTCTAAATGGTGGTAGAGCAAGGGTGAAGCTGTCACAATTTAGCACTTGAAGAAGATTTCATAAGCAGAAATACAGAGGCCTTACAAAAAGATTCAAATGCCTCATCAGCAGAAAGAATCAGAGAACCAGGTTGGTGCAGAGATGTTGTAAAGTGCATTCAGGTTACTTTTGTTGTGATTTGGCGCTATACAAATAAGCTGAATAGAAAAATGTAATTTTAGAATTTTAAAATTTGCTATATAAAGAGGTCTGACAGACTGCTTAGTAGTAAAATCATTAGAACTGCACTAACTGTAAAGACAATGTAAGGACACTCAATGAAAAGCTCTGAAGAACAATGTCATCAAAGTTCTGTAAACCTGAAACTTAGCCAGCCTTCATAAACTGAAAAAACATAATACTGTAATAATAATGGATACTTAATTGACCCCCTTGGGGAAATTCTTTGCGAACGGGCAGCTGCATTTTAGGTGCTAAGGTTTCGGGCTTCAGTTTCTTGTCCAGGGACACTTTGACGTGTGTCCAGGAATCAGGGGAACTGGGAATCAGACCTACCCTGGGGTTTATAGACAACTGCCGACTACCCTACCAACTGAGCTATTGTCGCCCCAAATGTAGTTTTTTCCCATGAAACAAATCTGGGCCATGGCAGTAAGACATTCTAGACACTAGACCACCTTTGAGCGTTAATTAACTAGGAAGTAACATTGTCATTTAATTAAAATACAAATGTGCTGTGGAAGAAGTCCACAGTTTGTGGTCAGTTATGGTTTCCAGATATTTAAAGGACTCAGCTGTTTTCACAGTTTCACTGTTTATTACAGTGCTAGACTAGGGAATGACTAACTAGTTAAAAACTGGCTGGATTTCAGGCAGATAAGGGAAAAAGGCCACGCAAAAGTAAAAGATGGCAGTATAGACAGCAGTCAGTCTGAAGAACTAGAACTATCTGTCAGAGAGCAAAGATAAATGGTCTGGTCTGTATCCAACAGGGACTTGAAATGAAATGAAAGTTGGAAACAGGTGTGGCTGTGGGAGTGGTGCCTTGATGATTAGTGAATGGGTAACAGGTGTATAAGAGGGAAAGAGAAGGAGTCTGATGACACCTGGTGGCTGGGAGGAGAAATGATAGGTGACAACAGGGCAACCGGGTCCAAAAATCAAATGGAATTGTCTACTACTGCTACTACTACTACTACTTTTGTTCTAAAATATTCCACTAAAATAAAGTGGTCAGAGAAAAGTTATTGAAGCAAATGGGTGGATTTTCTTAGAAATTCTTTTGTAACTTTTTCCAGCCTGGTTAGTGTTGACAACTCCACACCTGTGTTGACAAAATCAGACTTTGATAGTGAAGACCTAGATTTTTCTTTCCAAACTCACATCTGATTGTGATCACACTAATTGAAACACATGACGCAAATTTTCCCTTCAAGTAAATTGATAATCCTCACAAACCAAAAAACACAAAGTATATTGTGCTTTAGAATGATAACATACAGTACAAACCAGACCATGAGCTAAACTGAATACTTAAATACTTGATTACTTGCTGTTGCTTAGCTTTGCACTTTCCTCATCCCTAAAAACAGCATTACTGACGTCCTTCACAGCAAGAAGTCACTAGGAAACGGGAGCGTCTGACTCACACTGTCGACAGGGGTGATTTACATCCACGCACACACACACACACACACACACACACACACACACACACACACACACACACACACACACACACACACACACACACTGGTGTTTGACATTTGGTGTTGTAACCAATGGGCAGAGCATTTTTAAACCTCAGCCAGGTGGTTATAAGTGCTGCTCGCACATTTGCTCTCCCTCAGCTCACATGCACCAGCCTGGGGTTCCCTCACACTTGTTCCCAGTGACAGGAGAAAGCAAGGAAGGCAGAGGAGGGAATACCTTTTTGTTTTCTGTCCATCCATTAAACCTTATGCCGACTGGATCAGACCAACAGATAGACACTGGGTTATAGATAAACAATGTTTGGTTATGGTGGTAATAATTTCACCTGGAATGGGACTCTGAGAGAGCTGGGAGGAAGTTACCCAGCCTTCTGCACAGGTAGGCACACACCAGAATGTGAATGTGGCCATGTGTGTTAGCCCTACTCTATGTATTTATATACGGTGAGGGAGAGAGAGCTGCAGAGTTCGTCTGGCAGCTTCTGCAATGTTGGCATGAATCCCTGTGTTCTTCTGCACACTGGGAAGAGCTGTTGGCCAGAGCCAGAGCATGCCAATGCAGTAGAAGGATCACAGTGTGGTCTAATCTATAATAAAGAAAAAATGACATTGCGCATTGATTGTGTTTATATTTTTATATTAAATTATAAATGTGAGCTTCTTTCAGCAGTTGCTTAAAGTATAGAGGTACACAACCTGACATTGGTCTTTTCAAAGTAGTCAATCTGACAAATATTTACTGTGAGTAACGAGATACAAAGAATGACAATCATTTACATAAAGTAGCTTTTGTGTTTCGGCTCACAGAGAAGCTGCCTACTGAGCGCAGCTCATGTTTCCAGCGCTAGTCAAACTGCGCTGCTATCTGTGCTATGTGGCTCTGTTATGTCCTGAATGTGAGTGTGAATTCTGTGTCTTGGCTTCCCGCAGTAATGGGATGTCAGTTCAAAGACATAGCAGAGAGGAGCATCCAACAGTCTAATGAGACATGAGAGACCTGATTATGGTAAAAGAAAACCAGGACAAATGTGAATGGAACAAGGAAACAAACTGATACTTTCAGCATTTATGTTTCAGAGTTTAAAGTCTGCATTTGAAATCACTTCCCACTGACTATATAGATTACATTTACAATCTGCCGTTTTCTTTAAACAACAGCAACAGTGGACGCAACAGTTGTTGTGGCATTTGCAAGCATGTCCCAAACTTTTTGGCGGTCCTGTACAGCCATCAGTTAGAAGTGTAGCCTAACAACATATCAGATCTGATCTGTTTTTGTTTATTTGTTGATTTGTCACTGGATGGTGTCACTGTGAGTCAACCAGACTGTCATGGTGTTGCCCTTACCAATCTGTGCACCTTCTGTTCACAGAACATCCAACCTCCAACTTAACACTGAAAACACAGAAATCTACTTAGTGTTTTTACAAAACATTTGAATAAAGCTGAGATAACACCTCATTAGTGCTTTGTGTGCTATTGGGTGGTTATCTGAAGGTGTCATAGGACAGAGAAACACAAGGACACACCAGCCCTCTTTGCTTTTGTCATTAAGTTTTTGCCTCTATCAAATACATTCTAGTTTGTCTTCTCTCTGTTTGTCTGCCTGTTAGGAGGGTTATTTAAAAGATTATCTTCCAGCTTTCAATTTTGAATTCAATTCCACTTTAATTATATAGCGCAAAAACACAACATAAGTCATCGCAAGGCACTTTACAGTGTAAGGTTTAAGACCTTACACAAAATATACTGGTATAGGGTATATACTACCATATACATATACATATATACATACATTAACTATAAGCTTTATCTAAAAGGAAAGTTTTAAGCCTAGTCTTAAAGGTAGAGAGGGTGTCTGCGTCCTGAACCTGGATTGGGAGCTGGTTCTACAGGAGAGGAACTTGATAGCCAAAGGCTCGACCTCCCAGTCTACATTTAGAAACTCTAGGAACCACAAGTAGACCAGCACTGTGAGAGTGAAGCGCTTTCACAACACCTTAATGAGAGAATATGTTTTATTAACAACCTTGCTCATGTAGAAGTGTATCCCCCCCCCTTTTGCAGCTTTGGATCTAACCTTTCATGAAGAACTTCCTCTAACTGAATTTTAGTACATGCCTTTGTATTGTTTTTCTCACCTTAGAACTCCTTAATCATAGAGTAACTCAAAGCTGCTGAGCGTCAAGTCTATTTACAGTGCAGGTTAATTCTAGGTAAAGGGTTGTTAACACATAAGGTGAAATGATTTTTACAGCACAAGGTGCAAATTTCATTTCATTTTATCACATTTAGAGCTGTGACATACTCCATGTCAAGTTCACAGCAAAAAACTAGAGGGGACTTAAACCAGCTGTTGTGTTACCTTCATCTGGGCTACAAAGTGGCACTAGGAGACAACTAGTTATCAGAATATAATAAGTTGTAAATTATGTTCTTGTGCAATGATTGCAAACAACCAATCAGAGTGCTAAAACAGTTGAAAGTTGCTGACGACCACTGGCTTTGGCACTTAATGTCAGCACTGTAAAGGGCCTTTTATAATGTTTGCTGTACTGGGATATTCACAATTTTTTCTCCTGGAGTGGGATATTGCTTTCGTCAATGCCTGCAGGCCATAGGGCTTCTACCAGGCTGTATTTAACATATGCACTTTATCAGGAAATCTACAATACCGTGTTGGGGCCACTCAGAAATGTCCTTTTCCTTCAAAACATATATTATATTACATTTGCAATGTTAGCAAAAAGAAAAGAGCAAGAGTAGGGCTATTTTATTGACTGTATCATTTCAGGCAGTCAGTTATTGATTTTTCAACCTTGAAATCCGTCATTTTTGTATCAAACTGCAGAAACTAGTGAACTAAAAATACTTTAGACCCAGTGAAACTGGCACTTCCCCAGCATTTGTACCAAAATAGAATTTTTGGTACAGAGCACTAAAGAGAAACCATGTCCAGAAGAGATAATAGCCACTCATATGAAGACACATGGTGGTTTGTATCAACAAACACGCATTCTATCAGCAGCTTTGAGACCGTGAAGCCAGAGTCTAGTGTAATAGGATCTAAACTGTAGATGCAAAACCAAACACTTCTATACCTCACTATACCACACTCTAAGATATCTATTTGTCAATTATTTCTTATGATTCAGTACAATGTTGAACACATCCGAAACCAAGGTCTCAGGATTTCTGATTGTTTCTAGATCTGTGCAACTCAGCAGCTAAAAGCAGTCGCACCATGTTTGGACAGAACTCTGTGAGTAATAACCAGAGCAGGGCTGGCATAGGAGGTGATACTGTTGGAGAAGATCAGAAATGTCACATAGTCTTTAACTATTTAGAGGTTTAGAAACAAGAAGCTGTATTCCAAACTCCACTGACCCAAAGCCAGTACAGAGATTTGAGATAGGGAGCGATATGTTCAGTGTCGTAGCCTTTGTTAGGACTCACTCAGCAGCTCAGCAAATGAGCTGCAGCTGTCTAAGAGCTTGGTTTTCAAAATCTTGATTAGACACGATGAACTCTCTCAAGCTTCTGATCTCTCTGAAGTGGTAATACGCTGACAGCTTTTTGTGGGTGTTGATTAAAAGGTGCCATTCTATTAACTGCATTAATTGTACGTTATTTCTACATAATAAAAGACTCACACAGCGATCGCAGTTTTGTAGATGACACTTTAACTATGATGGTGCAAGTGTAACCATGTCTCATAATGCATGAAGCAATACACGTTTTAAGGCTTATTTTCAACGCTTGGTCAAAAGAAAGCTACTAGCCATCTGTAGGTCTGTTTACCAGCAGATTTACCTGCACAATCTCACGACAGCGGTCTGCAGCCCCAAACAATGGGCATGGGGCTTCGACATGTGTCTACAGGAGATTTTAGGATGTCAGGACTGTTTCGCCTTTCATACCTAACACTGATTGTGGCCAATCAGGCACTGAGCCAATAGAGCACAGAGAAAGCAAAGAGGATCTTCTCATTTTAAATTTTCATCTCCTCTGAACATTCCAATATGACATGGTCATGATCAATAAAAAATGTGATATTGTCTGTGGTGAGCAAGAGTGCTGTAAAAATAGGAAGCAAATGCTGCCTTGTTTGTACCTGCACTCCCAGGTCTTCCAGGCCATAGGGCTTCCTACCGGGCTGTATTAACATATGCACTGATGAATACAGACAGCTGCCTCCTGCTGGTATGGCTCTAAAGAACATGTGTGCTAAGTGGACATTGCAGTGTGTTTGTCACTGCTAGTTCTGTTATGTATCTGCACAGCTTCTATTTTTAAGTTGGTGAAACTAAACGTATTAAGAACGGTCTGTTACTTTGACTAGTCATTGTATTGTTTTGCATCAATTAGAATTTAGGTTTGAGAACTTGAAATATCTTGTTGGTATGACTAAAATTTATTTTTTAACTTAACAAATCAATTTCACCTAAGTAGATGGAACTGAAACAACTGAGTTGGGTCAGCTAATCTGTCTACAGCATTATAAAGTATCATTTAAGGAGGTCACAATAGAGAAACGTTCCTCATGACCAGCTCCACAACATCGTCATGTTTAAATAGCATTATAATGTAGTTATACATTAAGATTATTTTTTATATAAATTGAAGTAACTTGTTACTCTGGACTCTCAGGGGTACATAAAATTTGTAAAAAATAATCAAATAAATAGTAAAACAGACACATGAGTGGACTCATCCACAGCTCAGACTATGGAGCCTAATTCATGTCTTCATGCAGCTGATCTATCTATCTATATTGTTGGCAAGTAAAATAATGTGTTAAAATCCTTGTTGCCTGATCGTAGTTGGCTTTAAGATCGATTCTTTTCTTTGGTTGATTCTTGCCCTCACCTGAACCAATCTCAGTCCTCATGCTTAAATTCAACCAGTCTGAAACTACAAAGGCAACAACTACTGACCAATCAGAGACAGGTAGGATGAGCCTTTAGCTAAGCAGCAGTGTGGAAACACGGTCAGAAAAGTAAGTCAAAATCTAATCTCCACCAAAACTGACTAAAACAGAGTCTGGGTCCGGATCCAGACAGCAGTCTGCCTGTTGGTGACCTCTGGCCTACAGGGTACGAGCAATTTGGATTTATCCAGTAACCTGAAGAGGGATAGCTATGTTGCAAAGGAGGGATGGGATACTGTAGGTTGGCAAAACCATGCTGTGGCTGTGTTGCTTATTACTGTGTGAGTTATAGATGAAAAGTCCAGAGATGCATATCACTCTCACCGCCTGTTGTCTGCACACATCAGCAGAATAGATTAGTTAAACAGCTGAAGCAACATCCAGGGTCTTCCCCCATTATGGTGTGTGTGTCAAGCTAAGAGAATCCTGTGTGGGACAGAAATGTGTGGATGATTTCACCCCTGGATTTACCATCCAATCCATAATGGAAATGACAAGGCCTATTTGAGTGTTTCCTTGTGTGTTTGATGCCATGTTGGGAGTTGTTGAGTTTAGCTCCATGCCATTGTTGTAAGGACATTTTGTTTAAAGCACTCTTTAGCCCCTGCAGGACACTGAAGTTATAATCCTTTATGTTTATGTTGTACTTGTTTGAGTCCAATTCCTGTCCTAAATGTGTAAACAAGTAAAAGCTCTTCATGGTTAATCCACCAGTAATGATTAGATAGCAGTTTATATGTATCTTCAACATGTGTGTTAAATCATGTCATGTCTAATACCTGTTTTTTCAAGTGTGTTTATGTAGAAAAGGGCCTTTTGGGGGTTAAGACTCTATCTTAAGTATGCACTCAGTTATGATGGTAAGGGGGTTGGCAATTCATTATATTACTGAGAAGCCACAGCTATATTTGTGAGAGAGACTGTGTGAGTGTGAGTGTGAGTGTGAGTGTGAGCTACAGCAATGAGAAGAGTAACAGTGTGAAATTCATGTGGGGGCTGGAAATCTGGCTATGAGCTCACTCGCTCAATTGAGGATTAAGGATGGGTATTCTCAATCAGCATGTTCTTCAGCTTGACCTGAGTCTGTCTCTACACACACACACACACACACACATGACCTTTCTATATTTATGACATTCCCTCGCCCTTTACCTTCACTTTAAAACCAAGTCTTCATCCTCAAACAGCCCCGGGAAGGGGTGTGAGAAATCGAAGGCCATGCTCATGTCCTCATTCCAGCCATAAAGAATTGAGTCCACAGATCCACAGGAGATGATTATTTAAGAGACTAATAACATAAAAACTTCTCGATGACTTTATAACTAATAATATAATAGACTCAGTAACACAGTCTGTGTGTCAGATACACATTGGTATAGTGCATTAATGAACTCATGGTAGTTCAGAAACTGAACCTTTGTGGCTGAAAATGTTATTTTACAGGTAGGAATGAGAGGAGGTCAGGACACTGGAGCAAAAACACTGTGCAGCAACCACTAAATATGATCTGACTTTTACTGACTGTTGTTGTTTGAAGGCAAAAACTAAAGGTTAGAATTTTACAAAGACTGTAGTTGTATTTTCTATGTATCTGCAGCTTCAGACATGATGTGCTTACAGTTTTTATTCGTTTTATAGCAGTTACTGCTGCTCAAACTCCCTGATCAAAACAGGTAAAGAGGAAGAAAAAGGAGAGAGCAGGTCTACTGCCCCCCAGTGACCATACTCCATACTGCACACTAAGTCTTGATGTCCTGTTACTGTTTATGTGGGTTGTGTGTGTCATTTCCCAGAGTTTTAACCCAGTAGCAGCAGCAACAGTTGGTTTATATTTGTATATTGATCTTTGAATTATGTATGTATTATATAATACAGCACAAAATAAGCACAAACTGCCTGAATAAAAAAATGCAGTGGAAAGTGACTTATTAAGACTTCTATAGGCTGCTTTGTGATAGTTTCAGTTTTAGTCATAAACCAGATTTTTCATTTGCATGACAGTTATGAAATGATCTTACTGTGCATGTAAATCCATATTCATCACTTTGGCTTTGTGCACTATAAAAGTGGTTGAAGTGTAGATGGTCAGCTTTAATGTAAGGGATTTGTCAAAAATAGTGAATGAAATTAACATGATGACACATGACAAACTGGGGGAACATGTAGCACTCTGGAACTAAAAGCTCACTTCACTTGTGGTTGTACAGACGTGTGACTTCATTAGTGATGAAGCGGCAAACAGGTCTGATAGTCCATACGTTATGTGTCATTTACTCATGATAAATCGTATCAGAGTTTCATGAATCTATGCATTTTGCTGTGCTTAGTATTTAAGCAAAGTATTTTTCACGTTCATGATCAAATCTTTTTTTAATAAATAATAATAAACAATTGATGCGTTATTGATCCCCTTGGGGAAATTCCTTGTGGACAGGCTAGGGTCAGGGTATCAGTGTCTTGTCCTAGGACACCTCGGCATGTAGCTTGCTGGGACTGGGAATCGAACTGGTCACCATTGGGTTTGAAGACGACTGCCCTACCTACTGAGCTATCATGCTCAAAATTCACTGTAGAGGTTCTCTGGCTGTGCAGGTTGAGATACTCTGTAGTAAGTTATTATTATTTTTTCTGCTTGAATGTCTTTAAATAGTCCAATGTTTATTTTGTATCAGGTATTTAATCGTCTTACTGGTTGAAGAGTACTACTGAGTAGAGTTTGTGTCCTGCAGCTGCCCAGCTGGTCTCGTAGTGGCCTTTTTATAGTGGCTGCCTTCTCAACACCACAGCACAAATGTTTTGTGGAGTGCTTTATCCTGCAGGGATAGGGTTACAGATGCACACACAACAACACACACTTTCAAACATGTTGAAGTATTTATGTTTTAAACGGAGTGTTCTTGTATTATTAGATTTTTTATTTTTATTATGCCGTTTTCTATTCTATTTATACTATAATGTGTGCATATATGAGTTACACAGTAAGACACCTACACATACTGTACTCGTATGTGCGGCGGTGACACCCACATGCATCCTGACTGGCTGTAGTGGGTATTCCCATGTCAGGAGGAGTCTCTGTGTCTCTACTCTCTCTCCTTAGACACAGTAGTAATACTGTGTCTAAGGAGAGAGCCTGTGTTGGTGCAAGGAATGAAATGAGGGAGACAGATGATCCAACTTTCATGTGTGTGTGACATCTGCCCAGTAGCCGGGACACACTCCGGATTTCCCCTCTCTGCTTCCTCCAGCTCCAGTGTTCATCTCCAGTCTGTTTGTATGACTGTTTAACTGTCTGTTTGCTTTTCTGTCTGTCTTTTCATTTGCGTTTGCCTGTGTGACTGACCTACCGACTGGCACAGAGCAAGGACGACCAAATATGACAGCCTCCATGAGCTCCTCCAGTGGCTTAGAGGTCCTCCTTTCCACTCTTCAGGTAGGGATCCACAGTACCTGTATGTTCTCTGTACTGTTTCTTAGCGTTCGCCATATCTGCCAAATGACTGAAGTGATTCAGCTGTTACATTTCAAAGTTTGTACTTTTTACTTCTCTTCCTTAGCAAATATGTTCAATCATAAGCGAGCATGTTTTTGCCATATTAGATTTAACAAAATGCACAATATGTGAGATTGTCATATGAGCCACTAAAGGCATTAAGTGATGAGACCATGGACACCAGAATTAGTCATGTATCCCCAGTAGATTTAGGGATCTGTTGTTCCATGCTGACATTTCCCAGTACAGTATGTTCACAACTGACCCACATTATTAAGAGCACGAGAGTAAAGAGCATTTAAAAACTTTTCCCCAGTAGAAGTTAAAGCAATACAGCAGGACTACTATAAATAACAGTACTTCAGTGTAGTTCCAGTAAAAGAGACCCTGTTGCATTCACACTGTAGATACAATCCCCTCCTAAAGTATTGGAACAACAAGAATAATTTGTTCGTTATATCTGTACATAAGATCAATGATGTCTTAAGATAGATATGAGATGAAAGATTAGAATTTCCGTTATAAATTGATGGTATATACGCATTGATGCAGTTACACTGCAACATGCAAATTAACATTGACTAACATGTTTATTTGTTACCCAAGGGTGTCCTAAGTTAGCTCTGAATGACTACTCTTGCTTTTATCCTTGGGCTTTACCTGTGAAGACCATATTTGTTAGTAAAAATCCTAACCCTAAATTAACATAAAAAATTATAAACATGCCATTCTGAAATTAAAAAAGAAGGAAAAAATCTAAGGCACTGAACAAGCATTGGGTCTATACAGTATATACCATTACCAATACCATATATTAGAAAAAGAAAGAAAGCACTGGTGTACTGAGCAGCATACACAGAACAGTTCAGCCAGGGGAAATGACAAAAGCATCGTGCAGAGCTCATCATCACCAACAACGTCCACAGAGTAGGGATGAACTTGTGTTATATCCAGCTTAAACCTAAATGTCTGCAGCATACAGTCAAAACAAATTAGAACTACTTGTGGTCCTAACACTTGCAGAGAGGAGTGTATTTCATCTTCCAGCACAATACCATTGGAGCAAACTGAGACAAACATGGTTTTGTATTTTTTTGTTAGTCAACCCTCTAAATGAAACAGGATGGCAGCTGTTTCACCATTGGTTTGACTTGGAGTTAAACAATAAGGTTGGGATTTTTCCTATCTTTTTGAAAACACTGCTGATGTGCCCATGTGTGTGTGTGAGATCATGTCTTGGTAGCCGTGACTTTTCTTACTCTACACACTAAACCTGAAGATTACTACGATGTAAATATAAAAATGGGGGACACAATGCACAGCATCAAGCCACATTTCATTAGAAGAGACTGTATGTTCAGTCCCTCTTTCAGTTTCCTCAGATAGTAGTTCCCTCCTCAACCAAGCTATACAGTCTAGTAGGTTACTGTTGTTAACCAGTTTTTACTCAAGTTGTGCTCAGACTGAAGTTGGAAGTAACTTTTCAGATTTGTTAAGTGCTGCAGACATAGTTTATGTTTGCATTTATTGAGGGTACTCTCAAAGAAATGAGCAACGCACAAAAGAACTCACAATTTCACAACCGAACAAACTGGCCAATTGTCAAAATGGACATAAATACATTGTTTGCAAAGCTGATGTGATTTAAGGTAGGTGCAAATCAATTCACAGTATGTGTTATTTACCAACCAGCGTAACTAAGATTCTGTGGAGACAACAGTTTTGAATGTCATCACACTGTTCACTAGCTATCCCTGCTCCACCTGCCAGTAGACTCAGGTTGTTATATTATGCAATATCATGTGCCAGATCTTTATTGACATGGTTACACTAATATGTGCTGAGCAGCAACGTGCTTATGTTGCCATTGATGCAATATATGTGGATATTTCTGACTTCATACTCGAAAAAGTATGACAGGATGGCCCCTGATGTTGGAGCTCCTACTAGGAAACACTGGGACCAAACACAAAAACCAGCTGATAATGAGACATCATTCAATACGTCAGATTCCACTGTAAAAACAGTAAAGAAAAAAAGTCTCACAACAAGATCTACTGACCTAGGCAGTATTAGTAAATGACAATTGAAATACCTAGTGTATCTAAATGAATTACTTGTATAGAACATATACAGTATATAAGTTTTGACACTGACTAAAGCTGTGATTTGATTTGATACGAACAGATGTCTCTTGTTTTAAAGTGCTGCGTTTTGTCACCACGTATCCACCTCATCATCATCCCTACACAGAGGTTGCCACTGCTGCTAGATGTTACCTAATTAACTCTGTGGGACTGTGAAGTTTCCCATGAGTCTCAGCTGAACAGTTTTGTGAATGGAATGAGGGCTGTGCATTCTGCCCAACATTTCATACTGTTTTCAGTAGCAAATATTAATAATAAAAAATCTAAAACTAAACATCAGTGAAATGTGACAGCAGTGTTTCTATAAATCAACAGAACGAGAGTGACCAGAGGCTGATATAAATCCCCCTTCCTGTGTGGGAAGTTGAACTCAGCACTGATTCTTGCCAAAGTCACAGCAGAGGGAAACCACATTAACACAACTTTGAGATTGTCTTTAATGTAGACAAGAAATTGGGGGCCTCTTTGATTTATTGCGGTAACGTGTATCAAATGTTCATCAAACCTGATCCACATAGCTTATGGAGAACATTGAGTTCTCATAATTTGGTTTGTGGTTGACACTGGAGCCTTAGCAAGTGGCATGACATAAAAATAATAATAATAGTACTGAGCATATATTCTGCACTCTGATCAACATTAAGTAAACTGAGATTGGTTGATGAGGAGTGGTAGAGAGATGGCAGAAGTGATGGAGCAACACATGGTAGTTGTTTTGCAGGTGTGGGGACTGAGTGCAGTCTAAAGTGGTGTCAAACTGAAACACATGAAACTATGATGTGTGCATGAGTATGTTGCTAGGTGTTGTGCACTGGATTATTGCTCAATCGCCAATCAATAATCACCTGTTTGAGTTTAGGATTTGTCTGCATTTAGGTTTCCAGTGGATCAAATGAGAAATGTTGGTGGTTTAGCTCATGGGTGGGTAATTCTTAACCTTGAGACACACTGAGCAAGAGAGAGAAGATGAGAAGAGTTAAATGTATCCATAAAGAGTCTTTAAGCAGCATTACAACACTTGGCAATAGGAGGTAAAACATTGTATACACGGATTGAAATGCTATCTTTTGATAGGATTCTTATCTGAGGTGATTTTAATATTTTGTCCCTTAAACAGTTTATCAAAGAAATGTTTGTATTCAGTTTATTCATTTCATTTGTCTGAGATTCTTCCTTTCTCTGTGGGTTACTGTAGATGTAGTATTGTCATTTGGCTTTGCCCCCATGGACTTTGCTATCGGAGACACTGGTATGGCTGATCATTAGTTAGTTTTAAAGTTATGTAGTCATTTGTTGCAATCTTGTTAAGCTTTTATTGCTGCCACCTAGAAGAGCACAATATTCTGTATCTCTTCAACAGTTGGTAATTTAAACAGTATTTGTAAATGTATCTTATCAATTGTCTGATAGATAAGAAATTTAAACCAAGTCCCCAACCATGGTTCAATGAGCACACATATATCTGTAGAAAGGCTAAATGCCCATGCAAAGCAAATAAACTACAAGTTTCATTTTGAGAGACTTGACTGTATAAATAGGACAAAGAGAGGCTGGCTAAAGCATAGCTGAAAACGGGATCTTCAGGAACATATCGGGAAGAAATCAAATGACCAAGGCCTCTGGAGATCTTTTGTCACGAGTGTAAACTCCAGAATGAGTGTCAGGTATAAATATAGGTCAGTGTTTAAAGAGTTGAGATCATCCCACCTCTCAGATCTTATGTCTCAGAAGTGCCGTAACTCTACAGTCTTATTCAGTGCAATTCACTCTGTCATCAGCTCCACTGCCAGCCATGACCGGATCATCCCAGGGAAAAAGTGACTTCACTAATAAGCCAGCAGAATTCGACTCATTTCACCCACTTTGAACGCATATCTGTTTCACCCTTAGAAGAAATAACAACACACGTGAAACCCACATCATGTTTTTTTTTTTGAAAGGTGACAGCTCACTAAACACTGTTATATTCTTTCCTTCAGTATTTCAAACGTTACCCAATGATATTCATGGAAACTAAATGTGGATCACCAGAACATCTTTGTTTATAAACCAAGTTTCTATTTTTCTACAAAGTCTTAGGTTAATAAGTGTCGTCTAAGGTTTAGATCTCGTCCATAGTACAGAAACATCCCTGTCAGAGCTACCGACGATCTTTAGCTTGAGTATGATGCTGGTGGTTGCTCAGTCCTGAGCTGATTAGACCTTAGTTTGGTCAAAGTTGACGATATCTTTCGAAGCAGATTAGTACTAGCTCAGATTTAGCATCTTTTATTATTTTTTAGCATGTATGCTTTCATGTGGGATCACTGTTTGTAATTTTAAAAACAATCTTTTACCTTTATGCAGATGACTCTCTGGTGTATAATAAACCTTGAACTGTGAGTGAGTAGCCTCATAAAGCTGGTCCTCATGAGGCTGATATTGTCATACAAATGTCATGGAGAGAGATCACACTTGACATACTTAAAAGGTGCTTTTTGATTTTGTATTAGTCTGTGTGTGAAAAATCACACTGCATTTATGATTATAGAGGGTCTGAATAGGTTTTATTGCAAACTGATCTGATCTGAAATAAGCAGCACCAAGATTTCACTAACATAGTCTGCCTCTTCTCTTCTTCCATGCTAATGCAAACAAGTTTGCATGATGCCAGGAAAACTGCTAAAACAGACGGAATCATAAAAAATTCAATTACATAAGAACTGCACTGCACAACTGAAAACAGATGCCTAAGCCTGAAATAATAATTTAACTGGTCTATCAAAGTATAGATGCACTATCCAAAGTGACCTTGGGAGTCTATCATTACATGTTAAACCTACTTTAGTTGCTTTAGAGGGAACAGCACTGCTAAACCAATGCAACACAAGTCTGACTTTCATCTGAAGACCTTAACTCTGTTTAAAGGTAACACAGTCTGTAGACACTGTCAGAGAGTCTTGACCCAAACAAAACCGCACCCCGCATTTTACTTACCTGCATCAGTAAGTGACCAGTCGCTGCAAAGGGTTATTAGGTCCATGTGACATAACTTGTTCCATAATCAGATATGTTGTTACCTCTGTTTAGCAACAGTCTCTCGTTACAGTAGCGCAACACAACTCTGCACTGTTTGTCTCTATTTGTAAAGAGGCAGATTGTTGGCCATCTCAGCAGGCTGTCTGCGTGCAACACATTAAGCTATTTATATCAGTCAGATAGTTGGCCAGTGGAGGACGTATTTTCATACAGCACACGTTTTAATAAGGGAGATGTTTGACCACGCCAAAAGATTTCTGTTGAAACTGCAGAATTGAATCAGCCATGTATTGTAGATAGTTGCACCAACAGACCATCAGCTACACTGAGACTATTTTGAACTTTGAGGAGGATGAGAAATCCTGTGGGAGAACTGCAGATTCAACATGAACGCTAAATAAGAAATCAGATAGGCCTATACCTGTAGCTCTATATACATTACTGTAGCAAGCGGCTGAGCCACCTCATGCAGCCTTAAGGGACCAATGGAATCTACCATGGTAGCTACTGCCTCTTGTAGCCATTACAAATACCCCAAAACATGTTTTTGACACAGATAAGAGCATACTTTACCAATTCCAGTCAAGGTTAGACCTTATTTTCAGGTAGAACCTTTTTGGATTCATTGCATCTTTTTTTTCTTTTTTGTCTTGTGCAGAATGCAGGAGATGTGGAGAGCACCTTAAACACCCTCAGTGTCCTGGATGAGCTTCTTTCAGCTGGTGAGCTCGGATAATATCAACTATTGGCCATTTAAATAAATCGATCTATATATATATATATATATATATATATATATATATATATATATATATTGAGGTCTAACTGCTGTAAACAGAGGACAGAGAAACAGCCCTGTAGTAATAGAATAAAAGAAGAAGG
>JAUYWH010000024.1:941760-962840 GCA_034779795.1 Ctenopoma multispine | reverse complement strand
CCATGCTGCCCTTTCATCCATCCCCAGGAAAATCAGGCCCAATTCACACATCCACCAGGTTGACCACACTTAACGACGGTCAGGGGTGGGGTTGTTACATCTACCCACAATCACCCCCTGCCTTTGTTTCAATTAACAAGCCTATTCAAGGTAGGTGTGAGGTGAAACCAACCTGGAGGATATATTTGTGGTCACTAGCCAACTTCCCTCAGATTGATAAAGTTCTGTAGATGCAGAACGAAACGTCTCTATTTGAAAGAAAGAAGTCCAGTTGCCATGACTCAATCTTCAGACAACTTTACCTGGATGACTGAGAATATTCACAGACAAATAAGTCTTAGCAGTACTCGTCCACTAGATGTCAGTAAAGTAGCCATTGTGTGTGTGCCATGCATGTCCTAAGATGCCCCATTTCAAATTTCCTGTTGTCTTTTGCTGATCTCTAACATTGCTCAAAGATTCAAGACTCAAGAAGCTTTGTTGTCATTTCATAGTATGCACAGACATTCATTGGGCTCTCCAGGCCCACAATGTAACATAACAATACACACACTTAAAAAGTGAGATGATACGAATAGTAAAATTAGATACAAACCAGATTACAAAATAACATAATAAAAAAATTGTAGAAATATTCATTAAAGTAAAGTGGTACTACACTGACTTATTAAAGTGTGTCCTCTGCGCCTCTGCTAACAGGAAAATACAGTAAATGTAGCCAGATTTTTGTACCTTATTTATGATTCAGCCCAGTCTCTTAAAAATCATATTCACATAATTTCCTACAGCAAAAACATTCTGCAACAAACCCAAGTGAGACTGAATCAAAGTTTCCATTATTATAATGAAAAAATCTTAATTTATTAATTTGCAAAAATGCTGATGCTGGAATGTAGCAGTTAAATGCAAATGTTCTGTGGTTCTGTTTAGATTCTCATTATTCTAGTGGTATGATAATACAGAAAATAAGTTCACAGTTCAGCAAAACATATTTATTTACAGTAGATTTAACCAAAAGTTTAGCAAAATGTTTTCCTCTTTCAGCTTGTACCATTATGCGTCGGCACAGTGGTGCTTTCAATCCACATGTCCCAATCCAGTTGGTGCAGATTTTTACGTTAGATGCCCTACCTGATGCAACCCTCCCCTTCTCACCAGGACTAGTGCTCAGAGTGCACCAGCTAGTGCCACATGAGCGCCTGGGGGCGCCCGAAAATGCACCAATAAAGAAATCCTGCTGGAAAATCAAATAAAAGTGCTTTAAAAATGTTTAAAATACTTAAAAAAACATTAAAATTGCTGTAAAAACAACCAAATGCACATAAATATGAACAAACAAAAACACCAGTGTTGAATTAACATCCACATCTAGGATAGTTGTCTTGGACCAAGGCTTAAGTAAAATCCCTCTCATATTAAATCGCTTTAAACATGACCAAAACCACAAAACAGAAAACCACCAGTGTTACATTAAGTGAATATAACTCCAGCATATTTCTCTTCAACCTACAGATAATCACAATTGGTGCTACTAATTATTTATTTCTCTAGGAGTGCAGTTTCTGTGAAATGGGGGTCTTCCCTCCTCTTCTCTCTGTTTATTTTGTAGCTGCTGTTCTCTTGTTCATGTTATTTCCAACCCTGTTTCCTAATTATTACGTTTGCATACAAGTAAACCGTAATCCTGATCACGTTTTTAATCAGGACATATTGTCATGTTGTACTTCCACAGAGTTTTGTGAATGAATGACGCGCTACTATAATTAACGCGAAGCAATGCTGTTTACCGTTCATGATGGAGATGTGGGACACCCGAGTCCCCGTCTGTCACTGTAAAATACGGTAGATGATCCTCTTTCTCTGTGCATCATTCACTACAGTCTGCATGTTTCTGCTCAGCGCTGCTGAGTCACAGTGATGTGAGAAGAGCGACGTTTGTACCAGGAAGTTTATTTTCTGAAAGTAGAAGAGAGAATATATCAATACCAGCATGCTAGTATCGATCCGATAACGATACCAACATGGTATCGATACTATCGATACTTTGGATCAATCTGCCCACCACTAGTGGCTGGTGCATTCTACCCACTGAGCCACCACAAGTTCAGCAAACTATTCAACGTTACAACAAGGTTATTGACTCAAAAGGAAAAAAGGATTTTGTGTTGTTACTTTACAGAATGTCTGTGGCTTTAGTTCTACAGAGCACCTGTGTTTAAACTCCTCTGTAATCTTGTACATTGATTCGTGTTATATCTCAAGTCATTTCAATTCAGTCTATGTTCTGCTTATAGTTTCTACAGCAAACCTAATAGGAGAAAACCACGGAGTGGAAGTCATCTTCCGCCTCATCCCGCAGTATACCACCAAACACCTGCACACCATCAAGTACGTATACCTTTCTGGACTTTACACTGACTGCTGATGTCTTCATATCATCTCTTGGTAATATACATCACAAGATATGAGGAGAGAACTGGAGAAAATTGCTTGAGAACAGCATGGAACAGCCTCAGCCTACTGCTCCAATCCTAGCCTTAGCTGGCAAGTGTCATAGGTAGTAGAGGTTCTGCCCCCTGGCTGACCCACCGCATGAAATTCTTTTCTCAGACTAGACCACAGAGATGAGTCACTGATATTCTCTGACTTTTTTATTTATACACTGGCAGCTAGTGGTGCTAGAATTAGCATCTGGTTGGCTAGGCATTGCCTGCTTCACTTTGTATTTCACATGGGAGCCAGTGATGGTGTCACATTCAGATGTCTATATATGTTTATATAGCCTCTTGCCTACTTGTTGCAGGTGGGGCATGTAGTGTTTAGTTCACTTGTCAACTAAACACAGGCTGCATGGACGAACCACATGTATGTATATGCTGCCTTTCTAAACTGAAATATGCTCTGCTCTACCTGCACGCTTTTTTTTTTGCATTAAAACTATGTATTTCAGTCATTTTGGTTTGTTCCATGATGGTCCACACAGGATCATCACCATAGTTTTTGATCAACTTGACATCTCCTTAAATGAAAACATCAACCAAAAGTGACATTTTTGTGCAAAATCTATTCCATCTGCTCCACAAATGTTTTCAGACATGCACTGGAACACTGAACTCCGTTGGCCCGAATATTAAACAGACATTACTTTACCAGCTTCCTAGAACAAAGTCAGAGTAATGTCAGCTTGAGCCCATGTACAGGTAATTGTGTGGATAATTCACCGCAAGTGTGTGTAGGGGGTTTGTTTCAGTCAATCCACATGCAACAGCAGGAAACGCCGCAAACATTTACCATTCTTTCTGGTGTTGCACCACACTTCTGTCTTTAGAAGCACGGTTATATTCATAATGCATAGTTTCTAACCATGTGACCGATGCTGCTTCAATGTGCAGAGCAGAACACTTCCGCAATGCAGTTTTTGTGTGCATCATGGCTCCCCTACGCTCTACACAGGGGACCACTCTTTGCTGAAACGTGGACATTCTCCTGTTGTGTGAAAGTGTAACTCCAGACAATGCCGTTCATAGGTGAAGGCAGCTCAAATCTCAAAGAAAAGAAAAACTCTCCTAATTTGTAGTTAGACTGTGTCATAGAGAGACTGCGAGCTGTACTTGTAGTTTATATATGAATTAGGTGCTATGAAGATCTTGGGTAATTTTCTGCTTCGTTAAAGTCAGTTCTGTGAAATGTGCATCTCCATGCACAAAGTGCTGGGCAGCTTTAAAGATTATAGGGAAACAACATCATTATATCAACATATCTTATTTTTTGAACTCATGCATAAACACCACCATCCTCCTCCTCTTGGATCGTATATCCTCTTCCCATCGGTCTCTGTCAGAACTGATGGCATTTGGCTCAAATAACCAGCATCCTCCAGTATTCCCAGTGGGGCATGCTAAGAGCACCAGGAGTCCTGGCCTCTCTATCTGGATCCATTCCAGGAATACCAGCTTCTGATAACCCACTAGTGAACATGAAACTCCCTGGTGGTTTGAGGGAATCGGATGCTCTGACATCACAAATTTATAGCCCTCAGGGTGAGTATTCTGTATCATTTTCATGCAGCAGCCAGCTGTTAATTGTTGATAATTGGAAGACTGTGGGATTGCAGATGTCAAAGCTAGCTGCTACTTTTAATAATTTGTTAGAATTGGCAGCTATGAATTCCTGTCATGTAATGGGAGCATCAAGGCAGGAGATATGCTATTTCTCTTAGGTGTGAGAGGCACTTAGACGTCTGTCACACTGATATGTACAATTATAGCTGTAATATGGCGACTGTTAGATATGTGAGTTGGCTGCAGGCCACAGTTTTAAAGCAGTCAGTCAGACTGTCCAAAGCTGCACAACTAAATCTATCCATCTATTCTCAACTGTCAGCAGCAGTTAATCCCTCACTGACGTCTGCTACGCACCGTCACACTTATTTTCCTCTTTAGACTGACAACATTTGAGCATTCAAGAATCGATTCTCATGCAAGGATCTTCAAAACGTGCCATAGTATTTAATTTAGTTTTCCTTTTGCTGACTGTATCAGAATTTGACATAAAAAAACAAAATACAGGAGTAACACCCCTGCCCCACAAGATGGCAGAATGAATCACAGCAAGTTAAAGACATCATGAACAAACCTGTCACGGTCTATAAGTACGCTCCTCCATAATAAATTCAGTTTCCCTGTTGATCATGGAAAGTAGAATGAATCAATCTTGTCTAGCAGCTTCAGTAACCTCTGTGATAAGAAGCAGCACCGAAACATAGCCACAATCAAACATATCATCACATCTGTCACAGACCATTTGAGCATTAGCAGCAGTGTTGTGCTGGTCTCTAACATGCTGACACACAGCAGTGTACCATACGAGTCTGGCCTTCTACTCATTTTATCCTCAAGTTGGTTGATTAGTTACCACTGGTGAGAAAAATGATTTCTGCTATATCTACTGTTAGACATGATGCTGAAGAAGTTATGTGACTTAAAGTGTAATTTTATTTCTGTGTTACACCTGACCAGCTCTGCTCTGACCTCACAGAGCTGCATAGAGCTTTCCACATGTTAAAAGTCTCCTCTAGTCATGCGCTAATTCTGCAGAAATGACTCGGCTTTGAACAACAAATGGCCTTATATGAGCTTTCCAAGTAAACTTTCAAGTAAAACTTCCTTAACCAATAAAAAATATACAATAATGTGAAAGACATGATGAATGAACATGAAGAAACCATCTATCCACTACCCTAACTGCTTTTCCTCTTAATGGTCACAGGAGTGCTGGAACCTCCAGCTGTCATGGATGAGAGGTAGCCTGGACAGGTCACCAGTCTATCACAGGGCTGACATATAGAGACAAGCAACCATTCAGAATCACACCCACACCTACGGACAATTTATCAATCAGTCATCAATTAACCTAACATGTCCTTGGACTGTGGAGCTGGAGTATTCGGAGAAAATCCACACAGGAGTGGGGAGAACATGCAAACTCCACACAGAAAGGCACCTGGCTGACAGTGTGGACAGTTACCATGCAGCCCAAGAAGAAACCATCTTTATGTAAAATACTATTCAGTGAACAGTTTTAGGCAACATGCAAATTCATCCTTGATGGTACCGTCACCTCCACCCATGCCATTAGCACTGATACCCACATACCATCACAGATGCTTTTGCACCTTTCGCTGCTGCTCTTTTTTTACCTTTAGGACAGAGAACTCTACAGCCACTGTTCCTAAAAACAAGCTTGTCTGAAGACATGTTTCCACTGTCTTTTGCTCCATTTGACTTGAACTCTGGTCCTTGTGCAGTAGGGTTTCAGGTTGCATTTCTGGATACAGTGGCAGACTGTGTTAAGTGATGGTTTTCCAAAGCCATCCTAAACCCATGTGGTTGTATTCATCATGGAACCATGACGGTTTCTCATGCATTGTGGACAGAGGGCCTGAGGACTCACAGGTCCCACACATTCAGCAACTGTTTCTGCCCATTACCCCAACACCCTGAGATTTCCACAGAGTCCTCAAAGCTTTTCACAATTTTCTGTAACTGTTTCAGACTTAAATTCTTGTGCTGAGAAATGTTATTTTTGAACTCACTGACACTGATGAACCAGGCAGAGACTGAAACTTTGGCGGGTGCTCCTTTTATACCCAATCATGTTCCCTTCACCTGTTTAACCTGCTAATATGAATCACCCAGAACAGTATTACTTGTACATTATATAAACTTTTTAGTTTTATTTTGCCTCTGTCCTAATGTTTTGAATGTGTTGCAGCATGAAACTCAAATTTACAAATACAATGAAATTGGTCAGTAAAAGTCACAACTTTTGTGTAAGGGGGGTTGTTAATATGCCTGCTTAAGGCTGTGTTTTGGCATGATGTGCTTCATAACCCAGAGAACCCAGACAAGTTCTGCATGTGCTTCCAGGAAAAATGTAAATAGATGTACTTTCCTGTGTGCATCATCACATCACTGTCAAAGTGATGTCAAGAAGCAGGGTTCCCTACAGTAACGTTTGAGTTAGTCCATAAATGTTAGGAGCCTTTACATTACCTATACTGTGCGACCTGGACTATGAAAACTCATTTTTATCACATACTTTTTTAAACCAAAGGCTCATTTTTATGTGCTCATTGCAGCATAATGTTTTAAGCACTGAGTGCTCGGAGAAAATCAGATGACACTGTTATTTTGTGTAAATCTTTTCTAAAATGTAAACTGCACACAAACGATAAACAAAGCTGTGGGTTTTCTCTTTAGAGATATGTCAGACCAACAGTAACACTAATATAATTCCGCTGTCTCCTAGTTACTTATCAATAATACTATTAACTAACTAACTAACTTATTAATGTGTACATGCAAATTATTAAAACATTAATACAATTTCATATCTCAATGTCCACTGAGGAAAGGAGGCAGGTGCCGTGTTATATTGTGCTTTGGTTGTGCATATTTTTATTGAAAGCTATGTGAAATAATTTTACCACAAATAAATTGCTCTACAGAAAACTTAACCTTTTGTTTGCACTAGTTTGTCTCACTAGTATTAAACAGTGTGTTGACTGAAATGTCACTGAAATGGGAAACTGACTCCTCCCTTTGTTTCTTTTCCAGGGCAGCCATTAATGCCTTTGCTGCTCTGCTGGGCACAAGTAAGTTTTGATCTTCATCATTCCCTAGCTGATGATTTCCATCATACTGGATGTACATCATCATCATCATCATCATTACCACCACCATTACTACACAGCACCACTTAAACCCTTTCTTCACTGGCAGTGCTCGGGTTTGTGAGGCCATTTTCTTGTTTTCATGTTCATGAAAAATATGTTCACTGTAATTTAAACAGTTCCATAGAGTAACAGTCGCTTATGTGTTTTCTAGGTGTATGAAACAGATGAATAAGCTAAATAAGGTTCGGGATTTACTGTTGTTGTGGTTATATGAAAGTCATTGATAATTTTTGTCTTTTGTTTCAAGCCACCAATGTGACTTAATAAGTGCAAATATTTGTCACTGTGGTTCTGTTGACATTATATTGTCTTTGTAATGGCTGATATAGGGATGGAAGCTACACACTTTAAATTAGAATATTTAGTTGTATTTTGCTGTAATTATATAAATAAATATAAGAAAATCTACCATTCATCAATATATTTTTGGTTGCACACAGTAATGCCCAGTAGAGTTACATAAATCCTTGAGTGCTGTGCAGACACAAACAGTCCTAAAAGAAAGCCAGATGATTATTAAATACTAGGTCAAAAAACACAGCAATATCTAGGGTGTATTTTTATCTGGACCTTTAACCTTTTATATGAATACCTGTCATCACATGTCACCACCTCCATCACTCCCACTCTCTCACATCATTCCTTTTCAAATGTTTTCGCTGGAGGTGGTGGGACAAATGTAGTTCATGTTTCCACACTTTTCTGATATGGGTTTCTGACACAACATCCAAATCACAGATGTTTGATTCATATTTTATTTGCTGCTGAATGATTGCATTTTCAAATGACAGACAGCTCTTTTTTGTAACTCTTCATCAGACACTTCCAACGTGGGAGCTCTGCCTTCCACCATGTTGGCTGAAAGCACACATGCAAACATGTCCTAACTCAGTTCTGTTGTTAATAACGTGATATGACAAAACTGCATCAATATTTGCACTAAACCATATGATATATGGAAAGAAAGGGAAAATAAAAAAGCAATTAGGAATGGTGCAGAATCTCACAAACTGTAAAACCATCGGTCAGTAAGATGGCTAAGACTTCATTCAGGTAGAGTCAAAGTAAGTTTTGACCTTCAGTTCCCAGGTGAGAAGACGATAGCTTTTCCCGTTCACATGTTCCCAGATATTGCTCTGTTTTGCCACTAGCATTTTAGTGTCACTTTGAAGTTCAGTTATGTCCAAAGAACAATTGAGGACAATATATTCTTCAACTTGCCTTGTACAGTGTGAACGTCAGTTGGGAGAAAAGGATTTGAGTATCTCCACATGTCACGCATTTCCTGAACATGACTGTGAAATCAATGAGGAGGTTGAGAAAAATGACTTGGGCAATGCAGGGATACATGCAGCAGGTCCAGGATTTTAGGATTTCGGATACTCAGGTTCCAGACTTAATTCAAAGCAGTGAAGGCTCCATCTCAAAATGACGCCAAAGGTCTAGTCCACGTGGAGGCTTTATAGCCAGGGATAGCAAAGTATGAGTGGTAGCTGAAGAGATTTGGTAACATAAAGGTTAATAGTTTCATTGTGATTACATGACATGCTGGAGTGCACAGGAGCTGTATGGTGGTTGACATTGCACAGCAGGTTCACAGCAGCAGTGGCTCCATACCCAGCCCAAGATGAACCATTGATCCTGAACTTTTTTGCAGAGAGTTAGACTGGAAAGAGGGTTAATGTTTGCATGTAGAGCTACAAAAAAGCATAGGTTGAAGTCCCAATGAACTTCTGTTTGCTAAAAGTACATGGTACAGTATTAGTTATGTTGTTGGAACAATGTTGGGGTAGCTTAACTATTAAAGAAGATAAAGAGAGATTCTATCAATATAGTTTGAGTTCATTGTTTGTTGTGTTCATTTACTCACCCATAATACTGTGGACCCATAATTTTTCTATCAAGCAGCATGTAGTGAAAGGTGAACACTTAAGAGAGGTTATGTGGATATTGGAAAAGAGAAAAAGAGAGGGTTAGGTCTTGCCTCTTCCAGCTTCCAGCAGAAGAGATGAATACCACTACTTTTTAACCTGGAGAGACAGAGGCAACTTAACTAACTAAAGCAGAGGCAGAGTAACCTCTTGCCCCTGTGAGATGCTGAGCCAGGCAATCAATTTCTACACTTCCTTTTGTTGCTGAGCATCACAGCATGGAGTAGCACGAGGAGCTCCTGAAAGAGCCTTCAAAGTTCTGTACAGAGTAGCCAGCTTCTCTGGACTGTGAGCTCACTTTGGAGGAGTTTTAGACAGGGACAGGGAACAGAATTTGATGCTTGCTTCACTTTTAAAAGTGGTTCTGGAATACCATTGCAATAGATTCATGATTCAATTTTGGCCTTTTATACGAAGAAAGCTTTCAATGGGGGTATTTGTTCTCTGAACCTTGGAATTACAAAGTGGTGCTAAATTCCTTTGTTGTGTAGGCTAAGACGTCAGCTCAGCAGTCTCTTACTACCAGGGGTCTCCAGTCTGCTTCTTACTGTGTCGACTGAAGACATAAAGATTTTCACTGTTTGTCCAGGCAAAGGGATGTCTCCATTTGCATGAGACAATGTTGCTCTGTGTAAAGACCCCATCTGCACAAATGAACTGGGCAAAGTGTGAAGCCTTATTGGACAATGGTGAGATCAGTGGTTAAGAGAGAGACAGCAGAGTTACACAGTGGGGAAAGGTGGGGGCAGAAAGTGTCAAGGGTGTTTCTTGGCTGTAAGGACTTTCAGAAGAGCTTGGAAAAAGTTTCACTTAGTTGTCTAGATGGAAATAATAGTTAGCTGCTCAAGGGAGTTTTGTTGGGTTTGATTCTGAGAGGTCTTAGCCCTGATGATGATGATTTTGTTGTGATTTGGTTCTATATAAAAATGTATTTAATTGAATTGGTTTGAGGTAACTTTGTGGTCTCTGCTTTGTGGCACTGATGTAAAGTTCCCTCATTGCTTCAGACTGCTGAAGATAGCTTGGAGCTTGTACTGAGATAAACAGCATTTTTACTTTTTTAAGCTGAGGAAGTGGACATTGCTTTACTAACACCATTGTACATTGTGGTTTGAGAAAAGTATGAAATGTTTCCCTCAACAGAGGTAGAGGTCTCAGGCACAATCTGTCTCCCATTTTCCATGCTGCTCAGGAATATTATTACATTAGTAGAGAGGTTGTGGGAGTCATGGACTTTATGTCCTATAACCTTACTCACCACTTTTGCTGCCCACCCAACAAGTCTATTTAGGTCAGTTGATGGACAAAACCACCTGGAATGATATATTTGGGGGTTTCCTAAGCAGCTACTTGAATGATCAGTGAAATGTTTTGAACTAGCCAGAAAGATATCCAGTTACCATGGCTGACAGATGACTGTACTTGTTAGTACATTTTGTTCTAACATTTAGCAAGTCAAAATCAGTCTAAATATACTTATCGTAAATTTAAAAAAATGGTTATTAATCTCTTCTTGTACTGTTATGTGACTCACAGCAGTCTAAGATGTTGTAATGCGTGTGTCTTTCCTGCAGGGGTCATTGTTGCACTTTGTTTCCAGTCCTCTGGTATTTTCAGATTTGAGAGCCTGTTGGATGTGACTGTACAGTACATATATGTTCGTGTGTTCTTGAATCTGTGTTTTTCATTCTTTCATACATACAGTATCTATTCACCCCTCTCTCTCTGGCCCTGTGCAGCATGTTTAAACATGCTCTGTCCTCCAGTAATGTATTCTCTTTGAATGTCAGCTGCAGACAGACGTGTATGTATCACGTATGTGTCCTTGACACAGGGAATAATTCTCGGTTGTTAGCTGTGATTGTTATCTTCTAAACTGACCATAACTGTGTTTTTGAGTAAAATGTGATTAAAATCTGTCTTATTGAACCAAACCAAAAAAGTGACCCAAGTGTTCATTACACTATTTGGGTATTTAAATTATGTGTACTATAATTAGTTCAACTAAACATGTAAAGTTTGTCTTCAGGATCACGTTAAAAGGAAATGGTTTGTGTAAATTTATAAATTTCATTCTTTGAAAGTCAGAGCCTAAACACGAGTGTTAAATTTCTTGACCTGCAGGGATTGTTAAATGTGTAGTGAGTAATACTACAAGGTGTAATCCTTGGTGCTGCTGAAGGGTAATTAAACTCAGCAGCTAAACAAATACACCCTGGAATGAGAGCTCACTGGAACAACTTACTACAGTAGCTGCTGCAGCTGTTTATGCCACTGTTTCAGCATCAGAACCCTGAATTGAACTGAATCCTTTGTTCATACAACAATAATATAATTTAATTTAGTAAACATAGCAGTTTTGAACCAGGATCTACAGTATTTAAACCAAGAAGCTCCTGAGTGCCAGATTAATATACAGCTGTTATTTAATTGAGCTCAATATAAGTATTGGATCAGATTTGATATTGGCTAAAACTGAATACAGAAATAATAAAGGACTGGGATTGGTGACAGTTTAGAACGTCACTACGCTGGAGTCATGGAGATGTTTGGATCTTTTTCATGCAAAGTGCTAACTTCACTCACTCTTAAGCTGGAACACTGAAATGAGTCTCCTCTCACTGTCTCACTTGGATTTATAATGCAGTGTTTGGAGTGAACATAAAAGCAGCGATTACACTATGTCACATCCTATTTGTAAATTGAAGTAAATTTCTTCCGGTAGTCCGACAAGTCTTTTGAATCCAGTTTCCCTTCTGATCCCAAACTGTTCTGGGATCATATTAAATCTAACAATATTTCCTCTGTGTTTGACTTTGCTCTGCATTTCAGGTCCTTCACTGGCTACAACATCAAGTTTTGTGACTCCAGCATTATTAAACAACAAGTTAAAGAAAGCAATTAGTTTTTCTAACATAACTAAATATGTTTTGATTAAACATCACATTTTGTTTCAACTCTTACTTAAGTGTTCTGAGATTGTTAGTGATTGTTAGTTATTGAAGTGGCATTTGGCAATTGTCCTTATAAATCTAAGCCAGATTTATTAGAATGATCTATTGAGTGAAACTCAGTCTTGTTTGATTCATTTTATTGAACATACCTGGACCTTCAGTAAACTTAAGCACCCATTACATTTGCTGTCTGTTTGAACTGAGGAAAATAACCTATTGGGGCCACAACTAAAGTTGTGCCCTCAGACTGATAAAATAAATATATTGTGAACTCTGCACAAAGCTTCACAGCTTCACATTGTTTTCATTGTTATTATGCATTTCATGAGAAGCTAAACAACCATTAGGTTTCTGCCATGACTGTTTTATAAACTACAACAAAGAACAATATTGACAAGCTTTAATTCCCAAACAATGCATGCTGGAGAAGTCTTCTAATGTGCTTGTTTTCTTTTCTTTTTGTGGTCAACTTAATTTAATGAGTTGAGCGAATTAATTAATTCAATTCGTCATTTCATATTAAAAGACTTCAGGTCAGAACAACTCTTGTTTATAAGGTCTGACAATAACACCTAGAATTGTTAAGTTAAATTAGCTCAGAAATATAAAATGCACCATATATATTTTATACTGTATTATGTTGCAGGGCCTGGTTTTTCTCCTGACATGCAGTGTAAAGTGTAGGACCATGTATGTCTTTGTCTAATCAATTCAGTTTGCCACATGTCTGAGGGGTCTGTATTTTCTCCCTTTGCTTTAAGAAAATCCATGATTAGTAGATTGCCTGAAATCTAACAGGTTTCCTTCTATTTACCAAATAGAAAAAAACAAAACACCAGGGCTATGCTGCTGGTGGTAGCTGTGTGCCCTTCACTTTATGTGGACAGTGCATGTACAGAAAACTAAACCAGTATTGCATAATTATCATTTTCCAAGCAGTATCTTTGTGTAAATAGAAGTATACATGAAAAAAATCTGTTGCCAAAAGGGCAGGGAAAAACAGAAAAAGGCCAACAACACATGACAACTAGTTACACTGATGAATCAGTGTCTTGGCAACAGGCCTGACATGGAAGTAGCTGTATAACAGTTCATTACGAGACCTAAAACAGGATCAGGGATGCACATACAAGCTGAGTGCTTCGCTGAATAGTTGATTACCTTGGTAATAAAATAGCTGCTAATAAAATACACATGTACACAACCGAACTGTTTGTTTAGAAGGTTTTAACTAAGATGTGTGTGTTTAGTACTTAAAGGTTATATGTGATTAAACTAGATATACATTCACATTATTCATAAATCAAATGTGTGAAGCAGTGTCTCAAACATATGTGTGGGGCCAAACAGTCTCCTAAAAGTTACGTAATTACAACCATTAAATTCTATAATTTTAAATGAAAAACCTCAAATGTGACTGTGTGTTGATATACAGCAGTATGTGTGGAATGACAGATCATTTAAACATCATGTGAGTCGTTGACAGAGACACACGTGTTCCCTTTGACTGAATGAATGTGTTTCTCATGGCGGGTCGTACTGCACACACAGATGATAGTTTTGTCTGTGTGTGTGAGGCATGAGGCTGTAGACAGTGGTACTGCATCACTGCAGATAATAATAGCTACAGGATGTCTCAGGGATTCTGTTCTGATTATCCATACCTACTTTGGATGTGTGGTTTGGTATTGTGAATGCAGTTGGAATTTCTTTAGTGCAGATGCCACAAATGTTGTGTCTTGGGTATTTCTCCAGTGATCTTTGCTGCATCTTCTATACATGAGCTACTTCCACATCTGTGCCATTCACTCATGTGGGTGTAGAGATGCTGTGGTCATGTGTCGTATTGATAAGGATCACCAAAGTTTAATTCCTACCCTTTTAACCTGCTAAAGGTCACAGTGCGTCTGAAGCTTATTCCAACTCATAATAAAGGAGCACTCCACAGATTGGGCAATGCACTTCCACGACTAATTGTCACATATCCAGTAGTACTTGGCAACATGTGGAACGAAGAATGAAGCTGTGGTTTAGAACTACCTTGACCTCTAAAAACACCCAAACAGTGTCAGTGTGATATTCACAAGCAGCATTTTTCAATAAATATTTTAATTTTAAAGATTTAATTATGACAGAATATCCCCCCAGTTGAGATGTACCATACACGTGAAATGCAGTGGTATTACTATCTCATGTAGTTGTTATTCTGTTATCTTTTTAGTCAGTTTACCACTTCACTGATGATAAAGTATGTCACAGCAGCAAAAACATATATTTAACCACAGTATAGATTTTTATGAGATCATGAATTGTGCTAGAACACAATCATAAATTGTGACTGTAAAATGTGGTTGGCATGAATCGAAATGGACGCAGAGCAGCTGACTGACAGCATGTAGCCAAAAAGGCTGGACAAAGTTTGAAATCTCAGGTCTTTAGTCAGTGTGCAGTCTATGAGTTTATGTGGATTTGCTCAGTCCACATTGTGTCCAGTCAGCCATTATTGTGTCAACAGCAGAAGGATCAAAGATGTGAACATACTGATATCTGTCCCTCCCTCTCTTCCCTCTCTGTGTTTGTCTGTCTTCCTCACAGAGGCTAACGTTTGCTCAGTGGTATCGAAGGGTTACATCTCTAGCCTTTTACAGCTTTACGAGGACTGGCACAGCAAGGATACTCAGCATGTTGCCATAGCAATCCGCTATGCACTGTTGTGCTGTCTTCATAAAGTCACCCACATTACTGCAGGCAGACAGGCTTTCATATCTCAGGGAGGCATCAGACTGCTGTATCAAACTACACAGGTAAGTTCAAATCATCCCTTCAATTTTCTTTTTCCATTCGGTTAGGATATACTATGTTGTGTACAGTGCTACAGAATAAGACACTGAAAAAGATTTTCAGTTATCCAATGGACTTTGAAACTATGACTATGACCTTTGGAAAACCAAGGTCAAAACAAATAGCTTCCCTCGGATAACTGGATTGAAAATCATTGTAAATATATGCCACTGGACTGTAAAATTAATGTTCTGTAAAGTAATAATTCATGAGAATCAGTTTAAATGTTGCAATAAATGATCCACACTGTAATGTGGAAAAATACTGTGCTATAATTCTATACAGCACTAACTTATGTAGAGGTAATGGATAGAGAGAAATATGCATCTTTATGTACACAGATGATTATAGATTTGTTCTCTAAGTTACGTCCATATATCTATTTGCATGATGTGAATTAATTCACTATTCAAATGGTAGTTTATACATGAATAGAACATATTAGTATCTTTTTTTTCAAAATAAAAACTAAAATCTGTGATTTGACAAAAGTACAAAGAACCTTAAGTGTTTTCACTGACCATCTTTGTATTATGCAGATATAAAGAATCACACTCAAAAAAGGTGGGACAGAGGCAAATGACAAAGACTGAAAGGTTCATAGACTGTTGTGGGTGATTCCAAAATTAGTAGGTTCATTATTAACAGGTGGGAGTATGATGACTGAGTTGTGGAGGAGCATCCACCAACAGCTCAGGCAATCAAAAATTAGCAGTGGTTCACCAAAATTTACCAGAGAATTGTTAGTCAGTTAAAGAACAATATTTCTCAACAAAAGATTACAGCAAATTTAGAACTTTCATCATTTACAGAATAGTGTGAAAAGATTCAGGGACCACAGGGAAGTCTCAGGGAATAAAGGCCAAGGGCATAAACCACTGTTCAATATGCGTGACCTTTGAGAACCTGTCGTACTGATGTAATGAAATCAGCCACAGAGGCTTGGGAGCAGAGTTCCTGACAGTTTGGGCTTTGTATACAGAGTGGGTTGAGTTTAGAATAGAATAGCAGAATAGATTTGGTACTTTATTGATCCCCTTGGGAAATCCTTTGGGGAAATTCCTTGTGGACAGGCTGCCTCTGTGAAGCGCCAAGGGTCGGGGTATTGGTGTCTTGTCCAAGGACACCTCAGCATTTTAGGGTAACCGGTATTTTGTAACCGGGCACCCTTGGGTTTGAAGACTACTGCACTACCCACTGAGCTATCATGCCGCCCCTTTTGAGCCTCATGCTAGTGCAAGCTTAGGTTTCATATTATAGTTTTAATTATAGCTATTTACAGCAGAAAAAGTAGTTCAAACTGACAATGAGTCTGTGAAACAAAATTAGGATAAAATACGTCATTTTCACACACTTCCTTGCGTAGTTTGTGTATGGTGGTTATAAGCTTTGTTTTCACTGAATAATACAATTAGAGCTGATTACACATATACGTCAAAGACTAAATGATTGAATGAGTGAATCATATGTTGCTCCCATGTTCTGCATGCCTCTTTCTGTGCAGGAGTGTTTGTTGCATAAATGTCTGGAGTCTCTGGTGGAGTCATCTGTGCAGCTGATGAGGAAGTGTCTTCCTAAAACTCCTCTACCACTGACTTCAGATCTGTCTGCATACACCTTTCCTCTGCCTAGAAGATCACATGACGTATCTGATGTGGATGTGGCACCAGGTACAGTATTTGTTTTTGCTTTATGTCAAGTCTGACCAGAAGCAACTTTTAAAGCCTTGGATGTGTAGATTTTTCAAATAACTAACTACAGCTCAGTGAGGAAGAATGACTCAAGCAAACAAAAAGAGAAAACTGTAAGACTGTAACTTGAAAGGACACCAAGTAGATTTTTCTCAGTGGGACTGTTGAAGGTTCATACTAGTTTCAGCTGATCTTTGAAATGAATATTTGAATGAGCTGTGTTTGTCCCTTATATCCTAAAGTTAGGTTTCACAGGTCTGAAAACCCCCGAACCCAAAACAGAACACTGACACGTTCATTTGTGTTGTCTGCGTCCAGATGAGAGCAGTGAGGAGAGTGATGATGAAGATGCTGGAGATAACCAAGAGGCAGACAGTAGAGACTATGTAAGTGTGCGGATCTGCGTCTGCGTTCATGAATATGTGTGTGTACTGTCAGTGCTCCTCAACTAACTTTTACACAAACAAACTTTATTGGGAAAGCCAAACAGGATCTGTAATATGTAATACTCTGAACATAAAAATACAATAGTAGTGTGCCGATATAAAGGATCTACAAGCTGTTGTAATGTCAGATAATGATGTATTTAACTTTCCTTTCAGACAAACTGGCAGCTACAAATATTATTTTTCGACTCTGACACCAGATTTATTGTTTTAATGAAGGAAATGAACAAAGTGCCTGCTGTTTTTCTCAGAATGACATCAAACAGAAAGTCATCGAAAAAGTTACCTGTTGGTAAAACCAGACTATAAATACTGTGAATTTGAGTAACAGCAGACTTGGGACAAAATAATTTAACATATGGAGAATGGTGCATCTTTGCATTTTATTGTTTGGCTCCTAAAGGTATGATACAGAAAACAAGAAATATGAAAGTGCATAAGCATCACATCCTCATGGATCATCCATACAGTCGATTGGCTTTCTGTGGGGTGAAGGGGCTGCAAACAGGGGTCATTGTCATTCTGGAGAAGAGACCAGGTGGTAGAGGAAACTCAGTCTTCTGAGGCATGTTGTAAGACTTTCGTTCTCATGGCCTCATGGTGCCATGAAGTGCATCCATCAAGCCGCTTCCTGCACGGCTGCTACCACTGTTTCTCTGAGCTCTGACAGCTTAATAATCTGGATGATGAAAACTAGTTAAATCATGAGGAAAAGATGACTCACAGACGTGAAGTGGCACGTATCATTTAAGTGCTGAAGGAATGATTAGTGTCTTAGACATGAAAGTAATATATCACAGCTTGACTTAAAATATGAAAAGAAAATACTAATTTATTATATCTATATTCAATATGTTTGTACATTTGGGTCAGAGTTGGTTCAAATTCAATCTTTAAACTTCCATTTTTTATACATTTTAACTTTGTCTTATTAAAATGCGTCTTTCAAGCTCAGTTTGATGCATATCCAGCTGTTTCAAAGGAGCCCACTGGCCAAATTATTGAAGAGGTTTTCTTAGGTTTGTAGTCTGAGTTAGACTAATAAATATATTCAGGTCAAATTTGGCCATGTAACTAAAGATTAGTTCTGTTAGTCCAGACATCTCCTTATGTTTGTCTTTATGTGCCCCAGGCTGTGCTCTTTCATTTATCTCTGCATGGGATGTGACGTGAATGGAAACGTGTTTCGCATTTTAAACAGTAATATGTAAAACCTCTTTTGCCAGAGATGCAGATACATAAGCAGTGAAAATACATACATTTCATTACCTTGCAGTAATATACTATAATGGATGTGCTTAATGCTTTTTTGGTGCTCAGCACTGGTAAGGCACTCATCAGTCACTCTCTGATACACTATGTATAATATAGTATGTGTAGACATTTTCTTTAATCCTGTGTTTAACGTCAGGCACACACATGCAGGTCAGCTGAAAATGAAGACACTTTCTGTTCCCTGTGCATGTGAATAGATCCTTTATCAATGCATTCATACAGTATGGCCACAAGCTAATGTGTGTATAGTTGACAGTAGAAACTGTGACTGCTCACTCTGTGCCCAGCACTGTCTCTGGGAAATGTCCTTTACAGATTGTTACTTTACATGAGCAGATACGCTTGACTGAAACATTATGGTGCCTGGATTAAATTTGTTATCAGTGTTCTGAGGAAACATTTTAATAAGTCACATGTCTGTGGAGATTTCCAGCAATCCAAGTCATGATTATCCATCCATCCATTATCTACCGCTTTATCCGAGATCAGGTCGCGGGGGGTGCTGGTGCCTATCCCAGCTGACTTCGGCGAGAGGCGGGGTACAGCACGGACAGATCGCCAGTCCATCGCAGCCAAGTCATGATTATCTTTTTGCTATTTGGTGACAACTGCACTTGAAGTTCACCCTCAGCTTTTATTGAGTGTAACTGCAAAGTTACTGTATTCTGAAATGTTTTGTAGCATGATTCAAGTTTGTCATATTTGGACATTGGATCTTGGTTAATGTTAGAAAAAGATGGTGGCCTGGCTTATCCTTGAAAAAGCCAACAGTGACTTGAGGTAGCAGATGGGAAATGTTGATTTTATTCACATTTAACTAAAACCAAACTTTCTTCTCAGTATTATCTGAAGTAATGTTACTGTCGACCACAGGTCCTTCAAACTAAATAACTCTGTAGGCTGTATGTCCCCATCCTCTCATACGACCCATAAGAGGGTCTCTCTTGAAATAGTGCCCCCATGGCAGCAGGTGACTCCTGAACTAACAACAATTGAATTCAGATGAGTGTTGGAGGCTGAAAGAGAATAACTGGTATAGGGTAGTCTAACAGTTTCTAGACTAAGGTTGTCCTTTTCCCCCTGGTCAACATGCCTCCACAAGGCTTACAAGATTCTGAACAGAGTTAGCACACATTATATTCAGGCAGCAAAGATCATGACGTCTTGTATAGTTCACTTTATCTGTGCAGGTGCACATGCAAATCTCCCTAATGCTTGACATTTTCACTGCTTCTTAATCAATAGTGAAAAACAGCCTGCTGCTCCCCCACGCTTGTTTCAATGCAGTTCATCTAAAGGTAACCGGAGTACACACTTCATCCAAGTGATGGGAGTATTTATTTGCTCCTGATGTAAATGGCACTTTGATGCTGCACAGCCCTGCTGACTCCTGGGGCTAAAGGGTCTATGATCAGTATGTGTTTATGTGTTTTGTTCGGTGTAAATTTCAGGCAAAAACTCACTTTGTGGAATGAAAAAACAATTCTCCAGCAGTCAATGATTATCTTCATTCAAGTTTAAAATTGTTTTATTTGTTTGAAGGTTAATGGATTTACAGCTTGACTGTACAGATCATAGTTGTTAACCTGCATAGACTGTGTGCAGAAGGTCTATGTGGAGAATCACGCGTATGTGCATTGATCAAACCTGACCAAATATCTCTAATGGAAGGAGTCAGAACATATCCAGCTCCACCACAACTAAATCCTTTTTAACTTGAACAATCAGAGGCTTTACTCCAAACTTACTTAATGTCCTGCACAATCTCTAAAGGCTGGCAAACACTTAACGCCCATAGAGCCGATTAATATTGTGATTTGGTCACAGTGACTGCTCAGACCTAGTTGTTCCAGTCTGGCTCAGCTGGTGCTGACAGTTGACAGAGAATAGAATTTATTATGTGCTGTGCAAAGATTATCTCCTTTAGTCTTCAGAGCTGTTGTTCTCATTGAACCTAAGTAACTAAAGTTTCACTTAAAGTTAGCTTAACCTCTCTCCATTATCCTCTGTAGACTCTTCATTCTGTGTTGTTTGTGCATCTCGCCTGAAATCTTTTTGGTCTTTTTCTTGTTCTTTTCAGTGTACATTTCACTGCCAGTGGGCTGTACTGTCCATGTTTGTGGTGGAAACACTTTTTCAGTTTGAACTGTCTAGTCTTTGAAAGGTTTTGCTAGTCTTCAGGTAAAATTAATTTCAGCACTTGTCTTCATAATCTCCTTCTTTCTGTCACTACGCAACACTAAAGACCAAAGGTGAACACTGACTGCTTGGATACTGTGACCCTGGGTGCCATGTCACTTGTGATACATTCTTCCAGAGGCAGTGATATAAGAGTATAGCATCATATAGTGATGTAAAAATTCCACACTGAACAAAGTACTTTATATACTGTTGACTAAAGTATCTTAATCTACCACTTTGCATCATAGTGTTGCTTCACTGTGAGAACCACGTATCTGTAAAAAGAAAAAAAAGAACTTTTCTGGTCGATTAATTCAATTTTCAATTCAGCTTTATTTATATAGCGCCAATTCACAACATAAGTCACCTCAGGGCACTGAGGTGGTTTAAGACCTTACACATGATATAAATATATACAGAATAATGTAGAAAGCAACAGAGATAAACACAACAACAAGGAGCAGCAGACGAGGCACTGGGCAGGTTGGCTGGACCAGCAACTACAGCTCCAGGGTCGAGGATAC
>JAUYWH010000024.1:906944-921474 GCA_034779795.1 Ctenopoma multispine | reverse complement strand
TAGATAGATAGATAGATAGATAGATAGATAGATAGATAGATAGATAGATAGATAGATAGATAGATAGATAGATTTGGCTGTATTCACCCTGACATATCAATGTATTTTTATTTTGTTATTATGGATTATTGCATGTAGATTCATGGGAAAATAACAATAGTTTCTATTTCAAATTAAACTTAGAATTCAGTAAAGACTGCAAAAAGTGAAGGATTGTGAATACTGAAGTCTTCTATGCAAGAATGAAGAGAAGGAATATACTTTCTCACACAGCTGTATATTTCTAATGTTTCTGATGTGTTCATATAAAGGAACATGCAGTAAATGGAAAGGCTCATAGGCTGCGCCACATGCTTATCCCTGTGAACATAGTAAAAAGATGACATCAAGCCTGTTCTATGTAGCTGACTGTCTGTCTGTGCCTGTGTGTGTGTGTTGTTTGTGCACTGCAGGAATGCAGCCAGTGCTGTACTCAGTAAGAGACGCTCTGGAGGGTAGACCACACTGGGTCAGGACAGGAACTGACATTTGTTATTTCAGGTATGAATGAATTTCGTACAGAAAAATTTAATCTTATTTTTCTTCAAAGACAGAACAAATGTCATTGGCATTGACAGTCCAGTCACGTAAAGCATGACTTCCTGAGACTACTGGAAGGGGCTCAGTCCCTGGTAGGGTAGAAACTTTTTCTCTTCATTTCTTCACACACAAGCCTGGGTGACATAATGTTAACACATAGATGCATTGTATCCTTCAGCATTATGCTGACCTACATACCTGCATGTTTGTCCCAGCTGTGACTATTCAGTGCTACAGATATAGACCTAATAGACACTATAGGAGATGGATCTGCACACAGTAACATAACTGACTATTTCTCCTTTCTTCTCCAGAAACCACTTTTGCCCAGTTCGTGGCAGAGGGAAAGCAACCTTTTACACACTGACGTTCACCATCACCTTCAAACATAATGAAGATGTCTGCTACCTGGCCTACCACTATCCCTACACATACTCTGCTTTAAAGGTACGAGCCTATCCACCTAACTGCGAAGCAGACACTTACATGAGCCTCATACTGTAAGTGTAACTGTTGGAATGTGTTGGTCGTGGAGATGATCCGGATATTATTTCAAAACTAACTAATAGGTTTAGAACCATTTGACAAACAATTTGATTTATGAAGGATGCAAACTGAAGATGATATTTGGCTTCCTCCTTGTGTAATACAGTTTCGGGTTGTATTTATGGATGCAATGTCAGATTGTGTTAAATGAAAGTGGTTTTCCAACAAACTCCATATCCCATGTAGTTTTATTCATCAGCGTAGTATGATGTTTTATCGTGCAGTCATGATTGAGTTCACACACATTCAACTGTGGTTTCCACCCTTAGCCTTTGCACTTTGAGAAACCCCTGGAGTACAATTAATATAATTGCATTTTTTAAAAAGTCTCAACTGTTCTGAAAATTTGGTTTGTAGTTATTAATATAGTTCACAATGTCTGCAAAGTTAGGTCCCATTGATCAGCAGATGTCACTGGCCCAACTTTACACACATACTGTCTGACAGCTTGGAGCTTAACTAGTTACTGCTGGTAATAAGAATGAAGAAATGAATCTTGATAATGTCTCTCCAAGAAACGATGATTTATTATTTACTGATCTTATTAACTTTGTAATAAAAAGACATTTGTCACCATCTGGCAGAAGGTAAAAAAATCAGTATTTACAGAGCTGATGTTCTACACTGAACCAGCCACTATCAGGAGCCCTGTGTGAAATGATTGAAGGACACTGCAGTTAAACCTAATACTTGTTAGGTCAAAAACTGCAGCTTTACCTGCTTGACACTTTACTGTCACTTAACTGTTCACGTACATAGTAGTCCGCTGCAGAATACATCACTGTTTGCTCTCTACGTCTTCAGTGTTAATGAGAACATGATAAATCCATCTCTTTAATAATTTCCTTCCTCTTATCCAGAGTCGGATTGTGGTAGCAGGTGGTTAAGCAAGGTAGTACAGGCATCCAACCCCTAGCAGCATTTTCCAGATGAGATATATACTAGTATAGTCTCTCCAAGCCAACTACAACTACAACTACAGTTGTCCAGAAAACCCACAAAACCTCCAAAGAAAGGTGTCAGATGGTCAGAAGGCTCTACTCCATAACTTTACAAGTGAGCACGCTACAAAGGAGACCCCTTTTGGCTGCTTGTAATATACATGTATTCTCTCAGTCACTACCTGAAGCTCATGAAAGGTGCAGGCTGAACGTAAATTGACTGATCAACCATTAATGTCAGGATATGTTCATGGTTCCAGAGTATGTCTGAAAGCAGCTTATATTTCTGTAATGTTGGTAAAAAGTCTGCATACACTGCAGCACTGACCAATCTGATTGCAGGGGTTAAAGGCATAGTGCTACATAACTCAGTAGCGCTTTCCTTTTTGTGCTTTATCCTTTTATACTTTATACAGTATATTTGTAATAAAACCTCTTAAAAGACCATCGGGACAAAAATTCTGTTTATTTCCACAACAGTCACCATCAAGGCAGAGTAGTAGCCTTGCACATGAAAATGGCTGCAGAGGTATAAGTAATGAGTAACATAGTTGAAGAATCACAATGGGAGGGGCAAGGAGCTATGGCTATGTCTGGAATTTATTTTGGTTCAAAGATAGTCATCTGAAAATAGTCATAGCCCCTTTAACTCTCTATCAAGGACTAATTCAAACTCCTCAGTAAATTATTTATTTGCCTCGATGCCATTGTTGAAATAATGTCACTATACAATATAAAGCAACAGAAAAAATAAACAGTGATAAAAAAGGCAAATAACTGTTTAATTTGGGAGTGTTTCATTCAAAATAGTTAAATGGTGTGACAATCATAAGTCTTTCTTTATTCAGCACAGACAGTGCCGGTAACTGAACATCAGCAATGTCTCCTTGTTAATTAGGATTATCTCTTACTCTTACTGTTTATCTCCTCTATTTCTCAACTCATGCTATACACTGCTCATAAAAATATCCACCTCTCTTTCAAGTACTATATATAAGTCTACTCCATATATCTATTATGTCTGTCAGGCTCATCTGAAGGTGCTGCAGAGATCAGTGGATCCTGCCAAGATATTCTTTCGGCAGCACATTCTTTGTGGTACTTTGACTGGAAACTTGTGTCCGTTGGTCACCATAACAGCTTGTCCTGCCAGCAGGGCCTGGAAAGACATGCACCAGCTACGTGAGTACTGCTATGTGTGTGTGAGTGTACCTTTATCACATTGCGTGGACAAATGTTATTTTTATTCCATTGTTGTGAGGATGTTTTTACTGGTTTCAAAGGGCTGTTTGAGTGTTAGGACTTGTTTTTATGTTCAAAGTTAGAAACAGACTTAGGTTCCTGTAATGGTAAAGACTGGGGTTATGTATTTGGGTGTGTTGGGTAGGATTATTGTCTATTGCGGGGGGGCGGGGGGGCAGAGTAGTGCTGAGGCATCCACTCAATAGTAAGAGTGTACAGGTGTTTGTGTGTGTGAGAACAAACAGAGTGAAACAAACAGCAACCATCCATCCTGTTGAAGACAGGTTTCCCATGCTTTGTTTATTTTTCAGTACTTAATTGAAAGCCAGTGATCCTTAGCAGTTGGAAATATGAAAAAATAATTAGTTTAGAAGAAAAACACCAGAGATTCATCATAGCATAGTTACAGTAGCATAGTATCCTTCTTTGCTACTCTAGCTGCTTCTAAAATATTTTTTTTCATCTTGTAATTTTCCTGCAAACTCAGCATTCAGTGCAGGAACCGCTTAATTTCACTATTGAGTCATATGTATTGTATTATGAAACAATCTAAATGAAATTATTGTGAAAATTACATGTTCGAGCTTGTTAGAGTAAGAACATATTATTTTCAGGTGTTTTCTTCAGCTCAGTCAGTTTTCATGAGTTTCTGATGTGCTCTGAATGATTCTAACCCGTAATAGAGGAGCTAAAAACCCATTCACCTGGGAGGAACCTCTTACAAGGAACCTTTTCTGCTTATGTTTCCAACAGAGGAACCAGGGTATAATATAGTTATGGGGCTGACAAAGACTCTGGTCAGAAGGAAGTATCATATGAAGGATCAGGAAGTACTGGTACAGGTCAACATTTTACATGTAGCAAACATAATCATGTAATGCTTATTTCTGATGCTGAATGATTACATCACAATAAAAACATCAATAACTTTTGATATGGAAATGTAAATTGGACACTTCGAAATTAGTACTGTATCTCTTGCACCATATTTTTAATATTAATAGGCTAGTGGAGGCTAAGACATGTAAATATTATAAAGTATAATTTATATATAAAACATTACTAACACTTGAATCACTCTGGTTTGCTGATTGTTATTTGTATGCAATGGTTAACGTGTTTAGTGATGATGGGTTTTTGGTCATGGTTCATCCCAGTGCTGTAATATAGTGGCCCAGCTGGATGTTTCTGCCATTAGAGAGAACTTTCTTTACCTCAGTATTTGTCTTTGTTGCAGCACATTGTGTGTGTGTGTGTGTGTGAGTGTGTGTGTGCATGCAGCGTGTATTATTCACACTGTGGGGGCTAAAACCTGTTTGCATACACACACTGTGGGGTCACTTCCTTCCTCATGTTGAACAAATCATTGAACTTGTTATAACTTGGTTTAAGCTTAGAGTAAGTTTGGGTACGTTTACGTTAGGATTAGTGCCAGGGTCAGGGTTTGGGTAAGCCTCCAAGTGTATGTGTGTGTGTGTGTGTGAGAGAGAGAGAGAGATTGACATAGAGAGGGAGAGAGAGAGTACAAACAAAGCCTGGAGCACTAGCAGCCAATCAGTTCCAGTCTTCTTCCCTTGTATGCAAATGACTATGCTAATCACATCTAATTACAACCAGCATTGTCAGTAGGTATAGAGCAGAAACTTTATCCTGCAGAGTGCATGCATTGACTTATTACATGAAAAGCTTGAAACTCCGTCCATGTGAGAGAAATTTGTGTTTGAAAGTTATAATGACAATTATCCATTCCTAAAATAGCTTGTGATTTCTGCTCTTTATTTTTCTTGGACATACAAGCTTTTCAGTGAGGGGTGGATTAGACAGAGCAGTCTGCCTCATTCCTCTTGCCTAATTAAAACTAGACTTCCAGTGCCATTATAGCTCATCGGCAAAAGCTTTTAATTAATCAAACATAATCTCATTTATCAGGACAGACACAGCCTACAGGTAAGTGAAGCAGGGTTAGGACGATTTTTTTGTCACACTTTGTGTAATCTAACATGTCTTACTCATAATTTCTCTGTTACCCTCTGACTTGCTGGTTCTGCTTTAATATAAGCACCAAGTTTGTACAAGAAGTGGTTAGCTGTTTTGTTATAGCTCATCATACAGTATTCTGGTTGTTTGAGAATTTCTCCAGGTGACTCCTGTCTGCGCATCTCTGGCTTTAATGTTCAAAATTGGATTTAAAGTGAAATTTCAATTCAATTTAACTCAATTTATTAATATAATAACACAAAATCACAACAAAAATCATCTCAAGGACCTTGAGGCTTAGAAGCATTTGAACAATGATAGAGTGCAGACAGAATTATTGGATTTACCATTTAGGAATTACAGGCATTTTAAGCAATTTTCAATTTTCAGTATAACCCTAATTTTTTATTCTTGGATGAAAATCCGTTTCAATGGCTGCCTGAAGTCTGGAGCCCATAGACATCAGAAAATTCAATAATTGTTTTCTCCTTGGAGCTTTTTTCTAGGTCTTCACTGCAGCCAAATTGAGTTGCTGCTTGTTTTTGGGGGGTTTCTCAGTAAATGAGGACAAAACTCAGGACTAATTTCTTTGCTTCAATTCTTAAGTTGCTTTTGCAGTATATTGGGGTCATAATCTATCTGCACTGTGAAGCAGGATCCTAAACGTTTTGTGGCATTTGGCAACCAGATTTCAACTAATTTCCAGCTACTTTTAAACCAGTTTTCAGCAGCCACCCCTCTCCTGTTGCCTGATAAGGGGTGTAAACATTCCAGAGTAACTACTTTCATTTTCATGCAACTAAGTAAGGTAAGGTGGGGGCTTTGCTCATAAAAACACTCAGTTATCACAGTTATCATTCCCAGGTCACAGTAGCTCAGTTGGTAGAGCAATTATAGATTGCACTGGTTCAGTAGTTCTGTTCCCACTTTCTGCAGGCTACATGTGGTGGTGTAGTCGTAGTAGTAGTTTTTATTTCAAACATATTCACTTTTATCACAATTTCATAACACAATTCATTCTTCTGTTTGACATAGGAGTAGGCGGAAGTATAAACTTATATGGCCCTACCCCTTACATAGAATACTGTATATCACTTACCTAGGAAATACAAGACTGAAGCAAACCAAACAAAAAAGAAAAACAGCCAAAACACCATGATTTCTTTCAACAAAATCAAAAACAGAATTAGCAAAAATTCTTCAAAACAAGAAACAAAGTAAAATGGCTCATCTGTTTTCTATTATTACCTATTACCTTTCTATTATTTCTTCATCTTTATACTTTAAATTTAGTTTTTTATATCTCATTTTAAACTGATTCATGTTTTTCCTTTCTTTTATTTGCTCTTCTACACTGTTCCATAATTTAACCCCTGCTATTGAGATACACATACTTTTTAACATTGGTCTAGCACTGTGCATTTTTAAATTCATTCAGTCTTCTTCATAAAGTTTCCTCTTAAGTTGTATCCCCCATCTCTCTCTGTGAATAATTTCTAAATACATGTTCAAACCACCCCTCCCCCATAAATGAGCGGTTCTCCCCCAGTGCATACAAATAATTTTTTGATTAATTAATGAAAGAAAAAAATGAATAAAAAAAATTCTAAGCAAAGCGTGTAACAGTGAACCTGAGGGCTGAGTTAAAGCCTTAAAGAGAACTCTAAAGCCTATATCAATTACAAAACATGAATTTGAATTTTGACTCATATCCTACTTAAAGACATGCAAAAAGATAAATAAGATATCTTTTAAATTTGTTTAATTAGAGATATCTTTAACTTGAATTATGACGAGTGAAAAACAGGACAAGCTACTTTTCCTCTCAGAAGATACACAGATTTTAAATAGGATAGATTGGAATTGCCTTCTTTAAAGTGTTTTGTAACTTTAAAGTGAAATCGGAGGCTTAAAAAAAGAAGAACAATACTGCGAGCTCTACTGTGAGTCTACGATGCACATTGAATAACCTATGGTGAAAATTGCATGGAAACTGGCTGGCAGCTGAATAACCTATGACACGAGCTGGGACTGTAGATGTTTGTTAAAGTTAAAGTGTGCAAAAAGCCTGGGAGCCAGAGGGACTGAGCTATAGGGACACTTTATGAGTACGAGTTGCATATACACACAAACAGTTCAGTACATTTAAGTCTGTAATGTGTTATCACTGGAAATACAGACAAACAAAGTGCAATTTGCTTGACACCAATGCACATATTGTCATCATATTGGCATGTCCTGATAGTATAAAAGTGTTATTTATGCAGATTTGTTGTAAACCTTAAAGTCAAAAACAGTACACAGTGAGGATATCAGTATATAGTGTAAAATGTGGATACAGCTATAGTTTAAATGTCAGGTCCAAAGTTGTCGAAGTGACGGTTTAAATAATGCAATGCAGAAATGGCCTGCAGTCAAATTCATCTCAAATGGAGAAATGTCTTGACTACCTGTGAACAACTCACAGTTTGGCTGTTTTATAAAGAAGAAGGAGGAAAATATGGTGAAGAAAATATCAATCTGCCACATTTTATATCAATAAAAAGACATTATTCTCCACAAGCGTTTGATTACACTTGTGGTTCAGCCTAGAGTCAGGGGTAGGCAACCCTGGTCCTAGAGAGCTGCAGCAATGCTTGTTTTCCAACTATCTCTGCCCTTCTCACTGTTGATTACCTGGATCAGGTGGGTTCAGCCAATCAGAAACAGTAAGGGAAGGGATGGCTGGAAAACAAGCAGGGCTGCAGCTCTCTAGGACCAGGGTTGCCTACCCCTGGCCTAGAGTATGTGGTTGGTATCTCTACATTTTATATCTTAGCCAGTCAGTTTCACCTTGTTTTGTCCTCAGTTCGTGGTGGTGTTTTCCAACATCACAAAGAAATTACTTTCAATGAAATGTTTTATTAGATTGCAAAGCTTCAATTTTGAAAAGCCTATGAGGATTACCCAAAGTGAGGCACACAACTGTGTGAGCAGAATGTGACTGACATCACCTGTTTCACACAAACAGAGCAAATCACCCCAATAATAAAGAATTCAGAATTCTTCAAAGGCTTATACTGTGGTTAGTCCAGTACATGAAATTACTGATAACTTACTGCCAACTAAGGCAATCACATGCTAGAACAATGGATCCATTTGGATACTGCAATAAAAAAGTGGGAAGTCATGTGGTACCCAAATGACATTGGCAACAAATGTTCCAGGACCACTCAGTCCATTGTACTGGGCTTCATTGCCTTTATAACCAAATTTTAATGCTCATGGTAACGGCCTTCAACCATCTGCAGGCCAGCACTAATGTAGGATGACCCATCTGATGCAGCACTGAGCTGTAGGAGGCAGAGAACTAATGGAAACATTTGGTGTGGATTTAGTTTATAGCAGTTCACGGACCATTTTGCTGTGTTTGACAAGTTTAGATATGTTTACCAGTTTCTCTTCATTTCCTTATGACAGAAAAATATGTATTGCATAATTACCATGCAGTGGTAATTATACATTCAGATCATACTGTATTACAAAACGAGTAAAAAAAATTTAGGGATATACAGAAAATAATTGAAACTAATGGCTGCCTTTAAATGATAGAAAAAAAACATATAAAAATCATTATGATTCAAACATTTTGGCAAATTCTTTTGTATGGCTTCTTATTCACATTCAGATGAGAAGATGAATAAGTGTATTGCATCCGTGGACCCTCACCAGCTCCACGGATGCAATACATCTTCAAACAGTATTTCAGTATATTGTATCTGTAAATGCTGTACAGTACGTTAACATGCATGTCTAAAAATGTTGCTATCTTCTAATCTTAAAATCAGTGAAAACTACAGCTTATTGCAACTTTGGTTTGGTCTGTCCACCATCATATCAGGTATGATAAAAGTAAGTAATTGTTGAAATCTGGTAGAACAGCATAAAGATTAAAAATTGCTCGGTCAAGAAACATGGACTGTCTGCTGTCCACGCAGGTTTGAAACAAACAGCAATTTCCTCTGAACCACCATGACCATCTTATCTAATCATCATTACAACTGAAACAGTTATAAGTACAGTAAGTCTGTCTGGAGATTTGTTTTAAACACGTTTGATCATCTGCTTGCTTGTGTAGATAAATCTCAATTAATGTGTGCAATCTTATCATACTGTTACTATCAAAATGATGGTCACATGAGGATAGAACCTGATTTCTAAAAACATCTCTTTTCCTTCTGTAAATAAATAACCAGGTTTCTAATCAGCTTTTTACAAGAGCACATGTACAGGACAAAGCCTGCAGACCCTTTTAGCAGAGGAGCTGATGGATAAAAGGAGAGATCATTACACAGAGCAATGCTGCTTCTTTTTTAAATCAAGTGAACACCAAATCTGACCGATACAAAGTGTCAACACAAAGCAGACATTTACATAGGTCACTTTTCATTACGTATTTCTTCAATTCAGAGAACTTGTGCTAACAAAAGAGCATAGTGACTGTGTGTCTCTGTGTGTGAGCTCCAGTAGAGAGGGTGCTGTCCTTGGAGGACCTTGGGCTCCACATCTCCTCAGACCTGACATGGACTGCTCACATCTAGGTCCAGTCCAAAAGGGCCTGTACCACCTGAGACAACTGAGGAAGTGTGGGGTGTTTCCAGGGCGCTGTGGAGAACATCCTCACTCAGAACAACACATACTGGTGTGGGAATAGCTGTGTTCATGACCAAAAAGTTTTCACTTCCTTCAGAGAGTGATCCGTGCTACAGAACGCTGCTGCAGTTCGGCTCTCCCTTACCATCCATCCATCCATTTTCCTAACTGCTTGTCCACATAAGGGTCGCGGGGGGTGCTTGAGCCTATCCCAGCTGCCTCCGAGGGTACACCCTGGACAGGTCGCCAGTCTATCGCAGGACAGACATATACAAACAAACAACCACGTATGCTCACATTCACATCATGGACAATTTAGAGTCACCAATGAACCTGACATGTGGGAGGAAGTCGGAGTTCCCTAGGAGAACCCATGGAGAACATGCAAACTCCACACATAAAGGCACCCAGCCGACCACGGGATTTGAACCCGGGTCCTTCTAGCTGTGAGGCCAGAGCAGCTTGGATATTTAAGGACTCATCACACCCCAGTAATGGATCGTTCTGCAATCAGGCAGAAGCTTTCGAACCATCATTGTCAAAACAGAGAGACCCAAGAGGAGCTTTTATACTCAGGCCATCCGAGTCCTTAACCAGAACATACCTCACTAGTATTATCATAAAGGATTGTTACAGCACCTCATCATATTACTGTCATGTCATTACACGCTGCTGTTTACATTACTCATTACTTTACTGTTATACTGTATATTACTGTTATATTATGATATATTACTGTTATATTACACTGTTGCGCTATCATGGCACAATGCACTTTAACGTTACATCACATTTTTCACATTGTACATATGCTCTACCGGAGCTACTGCTGCTACACTCAATTTATAACTGGGCATATCTGCATCTCAACTTTAACTTGTGCTCAGTGTTTAAGTTGTATGTATTTGACCTATTTTACTTTATGTTATTTAGCTCTGTGTTTTTGAACTTCTGTTAATTTTAAATTTGAACTTTGCACATACAAAAGAAGTGGTTCAGGGTGCATTTCACTGCATGTTGTACTTACCACACTGTTTTCCAAAATATGGGTTCAGCAACAGCAACTGTATTTGAGCTAAAACAACCGTGACTGATCACACGCTATTCATTTGTTGGTGTGCTATCTGTGCAACAGTAATCGCTGGCACTCAGAAATGCTAATTATGACCCTCTCATGACTTCTGGCAGCTGACATAATTGGCCAGCTGTCACTATCACTGAGAGAGCCTATTAGATTGCTGTGATGCGTGAAGAGGACACACCATCAGCACAGCTTTAATTAAAGACCTGATCGGGATAATTGAATGATGCCTGGCACTCCAAGAACCAACCCAACCAGAGAACACAAAACATGTAAACATCAAATACAATATGGAGGCAGCATTGTTGTGAGTGCGGATTGACAACTATGTTTACTTAAATTTCACTGGTATGATGCTTGAAAACACTAAGTCGCATTACTGAACAACGTGATGAAAGTCCATGGTATCACCAGGCAAATGATAGGTCTCTATGTATCTCTCTGCAGGTAATCGTCCCTGCATCGTGTTGACAGGCCGTGTCCATCCTGGTGAGTCTAATGCCAGCTGGGTGATGAAGGGCACCCTGGAATATCTTTGCAGCAATGACCCAGTGGCCCAGAGTCTCAGGGAAGCTTTTATATTCAAGATCATCCCCATGCTTAATCCAGACGGAGTCATCAATGGCACGTGAGTGGCAGGCAGGAAAAGTGAATTACAGTCCAGTGTAGAAGTAACAAAAGCAAATTTCTCAGCATCACTTTGAGACATGATGCTTCTAATTTTAGAAATATTTGGGGACATTCAAGAGATTTCTTTTATGTTTGAGGTAGGGGAGATATCTTGGTCAAAGATAACTCTGAGATCTCTCATGGTAGTACTTGAGGCCAAGGCTTTGTCTTCTAGGGCAGTAATATGATTAGATAACATAACTAAAGTAGGGCCCAAAGTGCTAGATACACTGGGACTGATTAAGAAAGGATTCCACCAACATCTGCTCGACTCCTGAAGACATGAATCTTGGGAAAAAACTAATAGTTATAGGATTAAAGAAAATATCATGCAAGATCGCATGGGGTATCATCAGAAGATTTGGGTGATTGTAATTTGGGCAAACTAATTTTTTATTTATTTTGAGTACCCCCCCCCCCCACACACACACACACACACACACACAACATCTTCTTTCAACTGGTGATGAAGACGACATTAACAATATGACGACATGACATGAATAACAACCTATGCACTTGCTCTGTGCTCATGACCTAAAGCCTACTGATCTGTCTCTTTCTCACCCTTCTCATTCTGTTATATTGCTATGTAGCTCTCTCTCTCTCTTCTTTCTGTGTATGTGTGTGATGTAAATCTTGCAACACAATTCTGACATCATTCACACTGCAGGGACTTACTCATTCAGCTACCGGCGTTCTCTCTATCTCTCTTTTCTTCTTTGAATCTCTTTCTTTCTCGGGTCAGTTCTCTGAGCCTGAAATTAGTGTAAAACTGGAACAATGTTGCCAAAGCATCGACACAGATTTTCATTTCAAATTCCATTCCCTGTTGGTCTATGTGTGTATTTTGGGTCCTCAAAGGCAAGAGGTTCTCTCATCAAGTTTGGCTGAGGATAAATCTGTTTTTCTACTTTTATTCATTTGCATGGGTTGGTTGGCAACTGAGCACGTGCTATATTTTTTTTACTTTATTGATTCCCAAAGGGAAGTTTTAGTGTTGCAGTAGCTGTTAAAAAAAGTTACAGAACAGTATAGAAAAATAGTAAAAATACAATATACTAAAGATTAACACAGGAAAATAAAGATTAGTACAGTAAAAATACACACCAAAACACATCTAAACAGAAACAAGAACAGGTTGTACTTAATCTACAGAATTATTATTCACTTTTAATTTGCAGGAATTGAAGATCAGATGTGTAGTAATTGGAAATAGATGGAGAATGCACAAACAGATAGACTGCTGGAGCAGAGCTCTCTGTCATAATAAAAGTCATTGAACATGGAGCCATCAGCCATTCCTTTTCCTTAATACAGCGGAGCTGAAGAAGTCTAACACTAGAGTTGCTCCGCTGCTTGACCAGAAGGCTGTGGAGTGGATGTGTGCTGTTCTCTGTGATGTCCAGCACAAAGCCAGGTGGGTCAGGTGGTTGCTCCCACACCATTCCACAAACCGGTCCACCAGGCTTCTGTACTCTGCCTCTTTGTCACCGCTGATACACCCAACAACAGCTGAGTCATCTGAGAACTTCTGCTGATGACAGGGCTCAGTGTTGTACTGAAAGTCAGAGGTGTACAGGGAGTAAAGGTAAGAGGACAGTCAAACTCACTCCCTCTCACCCGTACAAACTATGGTCTGTCTGTCAGGTAGTCAGTAATCCAGGAGGCTGTGGAGGAGTCTACCTGCATCTTCAGGAGCTTCTCACTCAGCAGGACAGGCTGGATTGTGTTAAAGGCACTGGAGAAATCAAAAAACATAATCCTCACAGTGCTGCCTCCTCTGTCCAGGTGAGAGAGAGAGAGATGGTGCAGGTATATGACGGCATCATCTACTCCAACCTGGTGGCAATAAGCAACTGTAGTGGGTCCAAAGATGTTTCCACCTGAGGCCTTAAGTGAGTCAGTACCAGAACTTTCATGACATGTGAGTTGAGAGCGACTGGTCTGTGATCATTAAGAGAAGCTGGAGATGAACATTTAGGCACGAGACATGATATTTTCCAGAGCCTCAGCAGCTGCTCCTGTCTCAGGCTGAGGTTGGAGAGGTGCTGAAGTATCCCACAGAGCTGATCAGCACAGGCCTTCAGGTCTCTGATACTGACTCCATCAGGTGCTGCAGCCTCATTGTGATTCTGTCACGGTTTCCCGGCTGACTCACCATATATGGTCATTTCCTGGTCTGCACTTTCCTCTGCCACACTAATCATGTCATTATCCAAGATCAGTTACACCTGTTCTCCCTCCTTTTTAAGCAGCTCTGCCAGCTCTTCTCCCCTGCCAGATTGTCTGCCAACACCCAGTGTGAGCAACTCACGCCTTTGACCTGATTGAATTATTCTTGTGTACCGAAACCCGCCTTGCAAACCTGACCCTGGATACCTGGACACCGGACCTCGGCTCTGTAAGTCTCCCACACCTCAGACATTGGATATTGGATAATGGATATTGGATATTGGATTTTGGATATTAGAGTTTCGATTGGATTTCTGTTGTCTGGCTCGTTTGGACTCTGTCTCCTTTTCCCCTGTTTCTCTGTCGTCCTACTTCCCCTCATCCTCTCGGCTCACCGTCATCTTCCGGCCGCACTCAGCCTTGAGGACTCGTCTCCCGCCTCTGCCTCCTCTGCTCGGACTCCCCTTCTACACAACAACACGCACCCCTTGTCTTATAATAAATACTTGAACCTTCCATCTGTTCTCTCTGACATCATTGAGTCCACACCGCAAACCCTCACAGTACAATGGCCACATTATGGACTTCGCCGGTGAGGCAGCATGGAAGGCGAAGGTAGAACACTCCTTTCAGACATACGACAAAGCCCTGAAATCTGTCACTGCTAGCCTGCAGGAAGTTACCCATC
>JAUYWH010000024.1:873721-901419 GCA_034779795.1 Ctenopoma multispine | reverse complement strand
ACAGCTGGGATAGGCTCCAGCACCCCCCGCGACCCGAATTCGGATTAAGCGGTAGATAATGGATGGATGGATGGATAAAAATGACAGTCGAAGTATCAAGGGATGCAGAGCGCCACATATATAGATTCTATAGTGGTTATTTATCTTAGAGTTTATTAGTACAGCACTCTAACACTCTCCTTCTTAGGAGAGCCACAGGAGCCATGTTGGTACAATATTTGAGTTATTTACACCTTTACCAAACAATAGTGACGTACTTTACATCCTGCTCATACAGCAGGTAAACTAAGCAGAAATACAAAGTGATACAATGGACAGGCTGAGAGATGATGCTGTAATGCTGGTATATAAAAACATGCATTATATAAATCTTCTTTTTAGTACAAGAATCATAATGCTTAATGTACTAGAGGAGACTGCAGCATCTTACTGTTGACTTGTTTTATTCAGTCTACAGAAGTCGTTTGTTTTTTCGGTTAACCTAGATTTTATATTTTCCAACTCATACAGTATACACTTTCACACCAACTAATGTGTTGATGTTAAATAAACAGAAGCAGTCACAGCTCAAATGTCTTCTACTGTCTCCTCAGGAATCGCTGTGATCTGAATGGCGAGGATCTGAATCGTCAGTGGTGTAAACCAGACCCTGTCCTCAGTCCAACCATCTATCACACCAAGGGCTTCCTCTACTACCTCAACAGTATAGGACGAATTCCTCTGGTGAGATAAAAAAAAACCTTAATGTCCTTTGCAAAGTAAGGTAAAACACCTGTACGGATAAAGTGTCACAGCAACAACTAGTACTAGTTATGTTACTGTAGCTAATGGGTGGACAGACAAAAAGCACATCAAGGCCAGCCTGTAAATAAAAGAGACAGTGTTCAAATTAAAAATAGTTAATGAGGGGGGGTCCAAAGACGGCTGTCAAAGACGGCTGTGTTAAGATTAGGGAGGGAAACATGGCTTACAAGACTAGAATAGAGGCTATAGCCTAGGAACATCATGCATAAGGAAGATCCTGGTTTATAAAACCTACAGCCATGAGACTGAGAGCAGTGTGGAGCAGTCCAACAGCTTTTACATATTATTGAGCAGATTTGATCTAGAACCCCAAATTCTTGTAATTAGTCAAATACAGGTTTCTCTATTCCTCCCCAACACATCCCAGCCACCACTTCTTATGCCTGCAACATTTCAGCAGATCAAGTGCAGAAAGGGGATGAGGTGCTGAGAAGGCATCAACTGATGAAGGCTGCTGGCCCTGATGAAGTGGTGTGTGTGTCCCCAGCTGTGTGGGTGCTACAGAAAATGTTTAACATGTGTCTGCATCTCCAGACAATGGGCATTACGGTCATGTTGTGGAAAAGTAGCCACTGTGAATCAGTTGGGATCACATCCTGAGTAAGCAAATATTAATATTAAATCCAGTTACCACTGAACAACATTTGTTTTGGGATAACTGTAACCTAGATGACTAACAATCCAAATACAAACTAACAAATACAGGTGTGCGAATGGATGCAGCACGTGGAGCAGTGCATATGAGTATAGTGTGAGCACAGAGTGTGTTTGCTACAGTTCACATGTAATGTAATCAGGTTTTAATGAGAAAGACCTATAATGAATTGACCTTGATTGCATTATTTAATTATTCAAAATTACAGTGGTGGGGATGTTTTTCAGGTTAACTCAGGCAATTAACATCCAGCTGCTGGACACTGGCATACAATGAAAAGCATGTTCACATCTTCACTCTGTCACACCTTGAAAAAATGCTTAGAATTCTAGACGTGTGTATATAAATCCCACAGTAGATCACTTTATTTAAAGACTGTTCTCACCAGAAAGCACAGTAGTCATGTGTTCCAACTGTCCCACAACATCTGTTCAAATAATTAATAACAGTTCATGCTCGCCTCAGCACCATCTGAATTACTCTACGTGTGAGTCCATTATCAGCTCAAGAAGAACCAAAACCCAGGAACGCATGTCCTCCTCCTTAGACTGACCCAAACAGACAGCACGGCCACATCTCAGCCATACCCCTGATTTCCTGCCAAATAATACCTGCCTCTGTTTTACTCCAGTCAACCTCCTACATCATCTCAAATTGCCCATCCTGTTAACATCTATTCGCTCCACGTTCCATCTATTCCTTCTGTCCATTTTCTGTCCATGTCTGGAGTCCATAATCTGCTCAGGTGGAACCAACATCTGAGATGGAACAATACTGAGAATCAACATCACCACTGTAGAGAATCAACAAGTTCTTAGAGGATAGATGTAATGAATTAGGTGTTTTCTATGTTAAACTGGAGGAATTGTCAGCTTTAAATTCCAGGTCCGGGGATCTCGGAGGCCAAGCATTCGAGAACGCAGAAAATCTTTTGCTGATGTTGCCATTTCGAGAGTAAACATGCAACTGATGCTTGAGGACTTTGAAATTGTTGAATTCATTTTGAATAACCCTGTAGAAAAAGTTCACAGTGTTGATGGAGACATTTGCTGTTTGGAAGTCTGCAGACGTATGTTGTGACAAAGTTGTGCAGTTTGTGTATTACTGTCACCTACCTTGATTATGTAATTTTGCCTCTAAACAGAGAACATCGTGAGATTACATGTCTTTACTGTTTCAGTTTAGTAAGTAGAGTAGATGGGGTTCATTATCAGTTCCATTTACTTCAGCATTCTTCTCACATATTATTTTCCTTGCCACTGAATATTTCCATACAGAAAACCATCTTATTCGCAGAGGTGGGTAGTAACGAGTTATATTTACTCCGTTACATTTTCTCTGTTACATTTAATTAAGTAACCTTTTGAAATAATTTTACTTCTAAGAGTAATTTTACTGCACCATACTTTTTACTTTTACTTGAGTAGATTTGTAAAGAAGAAACACAAATCTTACTCTGCTACTTTAAACCACTTGAAAGATTTTTCACAAAAAAATAATGCAAGTTTTTCTGTATTATTAAAAATATTCATTTAAAAAAAAGGGTAAATCAAAACAGTGATCTCACTGTCAAAGCAGACTTTTGTGAAATGTTTGTATGATTCAGATCAGACATTAAAATCTAGTCCACACATGTCAAATTAAATTAGAATCAATATTTCACAGTAATTAAAAGTCATGTCATTTAGACTTCTTTTTTGGTAGGTTAAAGATACTTGGATGAGCAGTGAAACGTTTCAACCTAACAAAAAATTAATTCAGTTGCCAGGACTCAACTTCCAGATACCTTCACATGTAGTCTATGTGCTACATGACGTAGCAGATAGTGAATGAATAAACACGTGAGAAATGACAAGGTGTTGGTTTCCACAGCTTTATGTTGTGAGAAAGTAAGATTTGGATATGTGTGTTTCTTGTGTTTCATTTGTTATTTTGTAGATGTTATTTATTTTTTACCATTTTGATTAGTTAGTTAGATTAGTTAGTACTGAGTAGTCTTTTCATCGAGTACTTTTTTACTCTTACTTGAGTAATTATTTGGATGACAACTTTTTACTTCTACTTGAGTAATATTATTGTAACACTGCTCTTACTTGAGTACAATTTTTGGCTACTCTACCCACCTCTCCTTATTCGTACACATAGGAGCACTGTTTGAGATACCTGTAGAATTCCAGACTTGCTCTTTACATTTTTTTATAAGTTTGATTTGCTTGGGGTATTTGTGTGGATGGTTAAGCCTGGTAGAGCTCCATCTCTCTCCCTGCACGTCTTCCAGGTTTTCTGTGACTACCACGGCCACTCTAGAAAGAAGAACGTCTTCCTGTACGGCTGCAGTGTTAAAGAAACTCTGTGGCAGTCTGGCTCTGCTGTTAACACTGCAGGATTGAAAGAGGATCCTGGATATAGAGTAAGAAACACACTGGCACACTGACACACACACAAGTTGCAGCAGTCGTAGTTTAAGCTGTGAAACCAGACAAACCACTGCTTGTCATCTTTCTTTCTGTCTCTCTGTCTATTCATCTGTTCAAATCTATCCATATTTTTCTTTCTCTAGACCCTGGCAAAGACCTTGGATCGTATTGCACCAGCCTTTTCTTTCAACAGCTGCAACTATTTGGTAATAACAATAGAAATCATTATACAAATATTATATTATGTGATCTGAATCATTTTCACACATCTTTCTGAAGAATAAACTTTGCCTTTGACCATATTCAACCAATTACTGTCAAATATAATGACTATAATTTTTTTCTCATTATTATAGTTTTTTGTTATAGGCAATATTATTATTATTATGCTTCTCCTTAGTACATTATATTCATACTCATATCATCTATCTTATCTTCATCATCATCATCACCTTTACCTTCAACCACATTGTTATTGTCAGTGTCTGTCTTATTATCATCATCATATGTTAAAGGGAGTTTTTCCTCTCCACTGTTGCCTTACATGCTTGCTCAAGTGGGACTGTGGGGTTTTCTACATTACTCTGTATATATTTATATGATGTTTAAGGTCTTAAACCTTACACTGTAAAGTACCTTGAGATGACTTATGTTGTGATTTGTCGCTATAAAAATAAAGTTAAATTGAATTGAATCATCATCAGCAGCAGCATCTCTGTCATCATCACCATCATTATTATATTTAGTGTTGCCATTTTAACTATTAATTCATTTTATACCTGTTATGTCTTTGTTTATTTTAACAATAAATCCACAAAATAAATTTTGTGAAAATAAAACTAACTTCAAAATCTTAATTTTAACTCCTCAGGTGGAGAAGTCTCGCTCTTCCACAGCCAGGGTGGTTGTCTGGAGGGAAATGGGTGTGCTGAGAAGTTATACTATGGAGAGTACTTACAATGGTTGTGACCAGGGAATATACAAGGTGAGACCTTGTGGGTGATATTGGTTTGAAATACGGTCAAAGACATTTGGTGGGGTGCAAACCTATCTTATCCTAACCCTATAGACAAATCCAGCAAAATACGGAAGTAAAGTAGCGCCGCCATTACTGCGGTGCCGTTAGCTAAGGAAATAGTTTATTTGTCACAGGTCGTTTTTTCTTCTTTTTTTTCAGTAATAAATTGATATGTTGTGAGAAATGATGCCGCGAAGGACATGTTGCATCTTCAGCTGCTTTAACAGCAGTGTAAAAATAATAATAAATTCTAATAATAATAATAAAACCACTTGTCAAATTCACCAACCTTTGTTGCATCGTGACTGCAACTTACGGCCGGGCGGAGTGGCTAGATGTTTATCAAATTAGTTAATTAAATACATTAACCGAAATGACTGCACATCTGAATACATGTAAGAACATAATTGGTTATTTGCAACTTGTGAAGCTTGTGAATGATTACATTAGCAACAAAGCTAATACTGACAGCGTTCATTTTTATTGCCATCGATTAATAATACAGTGGAACCTTGGATTGCGAGTAACTTGGTCTACGAGTGTTTTGCAAGACATCGCAAAATCACAATATGAACAGTATGTATACACTTTATTTACTGTCACTCCCGTGATGACAGATTCTCTCTGCTGTGTATTAGATGAATGAGACCCACCAATATTGTCTTCTCATTCCAGCGTAATCCAAACTATTTCAGAACATTAATTATTATTAAGTCAGTTTAGTTTGTAGCTTCCAGCTGTAGGTAGAATTGTTTTGACTGGTTTTATATTTTATAATATAAATTTTTGTCGAAATATTTTGGGTTGTGAAACGAATCATCTGCATTTCCATTATTTTTTATAGGGAATAATAATAAAAAATTCTATATTGCTTTGATATAGTGTTTTGGATTAGGAGCACAATTGAGGAACGAATTATGCTCTTAGTCCAAGGTTCAACTGTACACATTTTAATTCATTACCATATTGTAAATTTAAATAACCATCAGTAACTTGACAATTAAAATAATTATGTTAATAAGATCAAATATTGAAGTCATCTTCTTCAAAGAAGTAAAAATATATTTTCTATTTTGAGGGATAACTGGTTATTGGTGTTTTCACAATAAAATAATATATCGACAGTTTCTATAGCAGAGAAGCTGTACCCCCATTAGGGTGCAGCGTTAAGTCACATCTCTTCTATTTACATAGCACCGCAGTAATGGTAACGCAGCAAGATGGCGGCGCCCATAAAGTTTCGGCAGATTTGTCTATAGATTTCCATGATTTAGGCACATTTTGCAGATATTTCACATGTGAAATAAGCACATTTCACTTCACATGACTTTCATAAAGAATTTTACATATTTTTTTGTATTTTCCTCTTACCAGATCCTTTAATAGATAATAGATCACCTTTTTTGACAAAGACATTTTATTTCATAAAAGAAATTAAATAAATCTTTGCTCACAAAATACAGTACACACAGAATCATTCCTTTCCTCTGAACTTATGGAGTAAATGTTTCTGCTAAGTATTATGTTAGCAGCTGGAGGTAAATGTCAGTTTGTCTGCAGGCTGATGGATGAAGTACGGCAGACATCTGTTACATGTGATATACACGAGATGTCAGAGAACAACTTAGACAGTTTCCATACAGACAGCATACATTGCTGTTAAACTGAAGGACTATGGGGATATTTAACTGTTACTAAAGTGGAACCTGGTGAAACCTGCCTGACTTTTCCTGTCTTAATTGTGCCTGAAAACTAAACACAGCAAAGTCTTTTCTGCTCTTAACTGTGACTACTGGATGAAGAGAAGATCCTATAGTAAAGAGATTGGGACTATGTGCAGGGATTCATCCTAAATACCCTGCTGTTTTATCTCAACACAAAGATCAGTGATTCAGTGAATAAGATATGAAAATCAGTGCAGGAGGTAGATCGTAAAACTTTTTAATATATATTTAAATAACCCCCAAACAACTCCATCTTACTTCAGTAAGCACAGAGACAAAACAACTTTGTAAGTTCAGTGTTTATGCCAGCACTTGAGGTAAAAGATAAAAGTTAAAAGTTTCTTTTTTGAGGAAGCCCTTGGCAGCGCTGTGAGTGGAGGTTCTTCACACATAGAGGTTGCAGAGGTGGACAAGGAGAACCTGAAAGTGGGAAGGAAGAACTGAACTTTTAATGAAACCTTTCATCCAAAACCAACCATCCTTAAACCAAAATTGTTAAAGTTAAGCTGTTAAAGTTACTGATAATTTTCCAGCTATTAATATAATAATAAATTCAGTCGGTTGAAATCTATAGTATTTGTGCTTCCCCTCAGCAATACACCTCTCACTCAATAGCTAGAATCAGAGCCACGTGGTAGATCCCAGTTCTCTCAAATGACATCCCAAAGACTTTTAACAAGCTTTAAGCAGCAAGGACTGAAGAGTAATGTGAGAGACAAGAGACAAGTGAGGATACACATGATCACACAATGGAAACCTGTTGGTGACTGGACACTACAACTGATTGCACTATTGTGAAGCCACATCACAATACCAGTGCAGTTTTATACTGCAACACACTACTAATATGAAAACAGAACTAATGTAAAACACCCAAGCTTTTACTTAATTTGTTTTTAGAATTAACATCTGGTTATAGATCTGTGTTAACAGATCTCTCTGACAAAGAGTTATGAGTAACAATACAATAATAATATTTTTCTTCGGCATTTCTAATTTCATATCATAAATAATATCGTAATGGAGATGATGTCTTTCAGCAGGTGAGCTGCCATAATCAGAAGCAATTACTGCTGCAGATGGTGGTTCAGAGTACGTGGGACAAGGATGTAGGACTTGTAAAGTCTTCTAAGAATTGAAAAAGCCTCCAAATGTAAACTGGGAGGAAGACTGCTTTGTGTTTTTTGTGGGATCTAGAATAATTTTGTCCTGTATATACATTAAGCAGCACACAGTACTCATTGTGTTTGTCTACAGTCCAAGATCTTTATAATAGGAGTTGGTATAGGAGAGTTTAAACCTAGCTTGGTGTCAGAAATCTGATGGAACCTGTCTATTACTAGTCATGGGAGAAGAACCGTGGACTTTGAGAAGTCAGCTATCCAAAAATCCACACACATCCTGACTCTGCTGTTTTTCAGAGATGTTCCTCAGTTTGTTATTTCTTTAACAACATTTTACTAAATCTACTTTAATCCTTGGTGTGTCAACATGTGTCTCCAGTGATCTTGCGTGAGATTACAGTCAATTAATTTTGTCCTCTGCATCTGAGATGTTACTCAGCTTCATTAATTTGTTGTTTCCCCTCTGTCATTGACAACAAAACCGTATTTATTTTATTATTATTATTAGTTTGTTATTGTTAGTGTTCTATCTCCTTAATAGTCTTAATTTTGCCAAATGGTTTGAACTGGTAGTTAAACTCTCTTTTGTTTTCTCAGTGTAATTAAGCCCCAGGCTCATCACTCAACCTCCACTCACCAGTTCTAGCGCTTATTTTATAGAGCACAAGTCATAGATACAAAGTGATTTAATTTGGCTGTTCTGACATGTATCTACAGAAAAAGACTCAATGTCAGAGTGTAAAAAGATCTCTATAAAGTCATCTAAATTCATGAAAAACATGTTTAGTAGATGTATCTTAGGCAGGAGTTACAGTACTAAGTCTGTGTAGATAGATCTCAATTACCTTTGCATATCTGGACAGTGAAATTTTCCCTATACCCAACTTGTGAGTTGACCTTTATTGTTTACCATGTGTTTATAACTCATTTTCTATCTAGACGCTTTGCATGTATCAACAGAGGGGGTAGACCGAGGTGTCAGCCGCCTTCAAAATGTCACTTTCAATGTGTCAAAATGAAGAAACAAAGTGTCATAATTGCTTGGCATTTTACTGTATAGAACGATTTACTGTTTTTTGCTAAAAAACAGTGTGGGTTAGGTGAGAAGAAACAAGTACTGTCACATACACAACTGTATGTGAGGGCAGACACACATACACATATTGATTGTGTTTCCTAGCCAAACAGGCAGGATCCCTATTCTTGTGGCACATGTAAACCGTCCCTGCTCTTTAAATTATTGAACAGCCATTTCTCTAACACACAATGTATGAGAAACACATACATTCCCACAAATTTGTGCTGCCAACCACATGATGCATAGTGGTGTGAAAAAGTGTTCTTGATTTTTTACTTTTTTGCATAATTCTCACACTTGATTCAAAACTCACCACTTGATTCTCAGATCATCAAACAAATTTAAATATTAGACACAGATAACCCAAGTAAAATTTAGTTTTTAAGTGATGATTTTATTCGTTAAGGAAAAAAACTATACAAATCTACATTAACCCTGTGTGACAAAGTAATAGCCCCCTATTTAAAACATGAAGGGACTGCGGTTAATCACGTGTCACCTGAGTTAAAAATTTTACTAGCCGCACCCACGCCTGATTACTGCCAGACCTGTTGAGAGCCATTATCCACATATGAAGAAAACTTCAAACAATGGTGAATATTCCCAGAAGTGGCCAGCCTACAAACATTACCCTAAGAGCACAGCAACGATTCATCCAAGAGGTCACAAAAGAACCCAGAAAAACATTTAAAGAACTGCAAGCCTCAACGATAAGGTAGAGTCTGGTCAAAAATGAAGTCTAAGACCAAAACCAAGGCAAAACCACTGCTGACCAAAAAGAACATAAAGGCTTGTCTCACTTCTGCCAAAAAACATCTTGATGATCCCCAAGACTTTTGGAAAACATATTCTGTGAGCTGACATAAAAAACTTTGTCAAGGTGAGCATCCTATTACATCTGGTGTAAAGCTACCACAGCATTTCATAAAAAGAACATCATACCAACAATCAAACATGGTGGTGGTAGTGTAATGGTCTGGGGCAGCTTTGCAGCTTCAGGACCTGGAAGACTTGCTGTGATTGATAAAACCATGAATTCTGCTCTCTACCAAAAAAATCCAGAAGGAGAATGTCCGGCCATCAGTTTGTGACCTCAAGCTGAAGTACACTTAGGATCTGCAGCAAGACAATGATCCAAAACACACCAGCAAGTCAACCTCTGAATGGCTTAAAAAAACAAAATGAAGGTTTTGGATTCACATAGTCAAAGTCCAGAATGCAACTGAGATGCTGTTGGTTCATGCACAGAAACCCTCCAATGTCATTGAATCAAAGCAATGAAGAATGAAGAGTGAGCCAGAAATTCCCTTGCTGCGATGTGAATGACTCATTGCCTGTTATTACAAATGCTTAATTGCAGTTGTTGCCATCAAGGGTGGCCCAAACAATTATTAGGTTTTGAGGGCAATAATTTTTTCACATAGGGCCAAGTAGGTTTGGATAGGTTTTTTCCTTAATAAATAAAATCATTACCTAAAAACTGCATTTTACGTTTACTTGGCCACACTTTGTCTAATATTTAAATTTCTTATTTGTTTACCTATGGAAAAAGAAACCACACAGTCAGCAACACTTAGACTCACCAGCCTTCTATATGGAGTATGCACTTGCTCCTTGTGTTATTTTCCTTTTAAACTACTGGACTGTGTGCTACTTAACGGAATGAGGAATTGGGAAAATCAGAGTACATAGAGTACATAAAGAGAGCTGAAACTGGGAGAGATGGAGCAGACCCTGGATAGGTCACAAGTTTATTACAGAGCCTGCCTATAGATATTTATTTAATAGATATATTTTTTATTACGCACAGCTCTGGTTGTGTGAGTGTGAGTTGGAGCCTTTTATGATTAAAAGAACAATTCTTATAACTTTCTACTGTGCGCATGCAGGGCCTCCAGACAGGAACCAGGGAACTGCAAGAGATGGGGATGAAGTTCTGCCACAGTCTGCTGTCTCTCACCAAAGAGACAAAGGCTCTTTACAGCAGGAGATTCATCAGTCACATGGACCTGGACCACAATTCTCACAAGTAAGACACTATTGGGACAAAGCCTGTAAGACAACAGTTTTGTCAAAACAAAAGCAACATCCCATACATCCTCATCCCATACCATCAAATACTGATGCTCAATCAGCCTCATATACACCTTTAAGGTACCTTTTGGCAACACTATTTGAGTTTCCGAGAACTGTGATTGCTAGTCATAACGGATCAGTCACTTTAGTGCAAACATCACAGTTTGTTTGATTTAATGGACAGACAAGATAGATGGGTTAGGTCAAAAATCAAAGATTGAAAACAAAATCAAATTTTATGAAATTGTTTACTGACAACACACAGGATCCTATTTTGCCCAAATTCATGTTTATTTCGATATAACACCTTAACTCATTATTTATATCTCAGCACACAGCAAATATTGCAGCTGTTATCACAATGTGTCTTGAGCATCTCCATCATATATCAGTTTTATAAAAAAAAAAAAGTGCAAGTGCAAGAAAAAAACATGAAAGTCGGTGTTTCGTTTTGGTCCTTGCAGTGAAAATAGAGAGAAAATATATTTAAGAATCCTACATGGATCCAGTCTGCAGGCTTGTCTCTGTGTGGACAGACAAAGATCAATGTGACATATTACAGTTATCTTTTAATCAATCTCAAACAAGCTCGACCTCTTACTACACCACCTGACCTATAATAATACACAGGCCCAGAGCTGCTGCTGGACAGTGAAGCATAACTTTCAGTGCACAGAATACTGTTCGTCCAATAAAATAAGATAATAAATCACAAAAGAAAGACATAAAGACATTAGAAAACACTGATAGTGCAGAGGCAAAAGCAGTCCATTTGTTTTTCCTTGAGGTCAGAATCAACTCGTGGTACCTCTCCAAAATCCTGCAGACTTTACGCTCTGCTGCCACAGCGCATCTGTTGCTTTAGATATATGAGAACTATATTGTGTTTTTAATATGCAATCTATAAATATGGATTTATAAAATACAGAATATATTTTGCAGTTACATACATACATTTGCACTGAAATGAGACTACTATTACCAACCTGCTAATACTCCAGCAGCTACTGCAACAATATAGATCAGCTGTCTGTTTATGGCGATTTATTTGAATATTTGGAGTATTTTTTCTGTCCTTCTGAAATTCCTGTTATTCATAAAGATAAACTTTGTCTCTCTCCAAGACCTCAGTCTTTAACTCTCACTTAGTGTGTACAGGAACTTATGTGATTGGCCATTTTATGACTTGCACCTCAACTCCACCTGCTCTGCCTGGCTGTGACCTGTAACACCAACACTGGTGGTCCTAAAAACTCTAGGTTTGTTATTGCACAACCCCATATCATAGCATCAGTATATTACACCAAACGATGTGACATAGAATCACTATCTGAAACCCTTAAAATGAGAATTGTTAAGATGATACAGTAGAAGAATGAGCATAATCCACTGAATTTAAGACATGGTGCTGTTGCTTAAACAGATCAGAGTTTACAGAACTAATGAGTTGTGACAAAATTAACGCTGACTAGTTGAGATAAAGAGAATGGGTTAGATTATAACCCACCCATAAAACCCATAACCCATAAAACTTTTACAGCACAAATGGAAGTTGATGCTGCTCATTGACATTTCTTCCTTCAGACTCATCAAATAATAATGGTGCTAACCAATAAAAACAGAGAAAGTTCTGGTGCATGTAGTATTTGCTGTAAAGATGTGAGTTGTGGGGAATGAGCTCTTGTGGTTTTTGATGAATGGTGAATTGTGTGTTTACCTCAGGGTCACCCCCAAGCTGTAAGTGAGAGTGTGAAAAGTCTTATGCAGAAATGCACACACTTGTAATGTGTGGAGGAAAGAAAGCACGGGACATACTCATTTCTCCACTAGCAACCTAAAGACCAGAAGAGTTAAGAACTCCTTAACATAAGTGGATCTATCCCAGTCTTAGTTTTGTTCGAACATCAGCCAGTAGCATGGTATATTTTCACTCTTTCTTGCAGTGGGAAACTAATACTGTATACTATTCCACTGATGCTGGTGTGGCTTTGAACAGGGAGCCCTCCTGTTAGAGGATGTGAAAGGGTATGAAGTTGGTACTATACAAAAGTTACAAAACGTGTAGGTGTTCTGAAATGATTTATTTACTACTTTATTTGGTTTGGAGACCTTTGTTTTTTTTCTTTCAGTGGTAGAGCTGGAAGATTCTACCCATCTCCACAGTATTATAGCCTTGTCTGAGTAAAGGTCATATATCACAAGGTCACCTTGGATTTTAGTCATGAACTTAAGGAACTAACTAGATAACTAGGAAGCAAACAATCACTCTTAACAGGGCTTCAGACATTCTCAGTAGAAATGTGAGAACCTTGCAGAAGGACAAAGATCTTAGCAACACTCCATCAATCAGACCTTTATGGTAGATGGTTGGGCGGATGCCATGGATTGTTTGGAGTCAGTCAAACAGCATTTAAAGGACTCTGAATCCTTCTCAGCAGCAGGGACAGTGAGACTGATCCAACCCAAAAGAAGGATAAATGTGTGAGACCTGAAACTGGGGTGGTGGTTAACATTCAGCACAACACCAATCTAAAGTAAACAGCCAAGACAATGCTCTCCGAGTCTCTGATTGAGTAGTGTCGTGTCAAATCTGACTAAGTTCTGGACCAAATTCAGTCAGTCGCCTATCAAAATAATAAGAATAAAGCCTTATAGAACATCTGTGGACAGACTGTCTCACAGAACACTTCCCATTGAATTTGATGGAGCTTCAGAGGATCTGTCAGGAAGAATGGGATAAGCTGTTTAAATCCAGGTGTGAGAAGCATATAAAGACTTACTTAAGAAGACTCAGAAGACCCTGTACTGATGTGTGGATCTAAATTGGAGATGAGCAGCTTCTATTGATTTTCAAATATATTTTCAATTACCTCAGTGACAGCACTGAAACACACTATCTGTATTCTATTTGTTTAATGCTATGTCATTCTCTGAATACTGTATCATCATTCTTTTCACTCACCTCTGATCTTTTCTTCTTATTGTGATCTATTCTGACACATTTTCTTCATTAGCCTTCTTTTTGTGTCCATTTTCTTATTATGGATGTCTTTCATTAATTTCCCCCTCTTTGGTTTCTTCTCTGTTGTTAGGTGTGCTACATGCTTGTCAGATCAGCTAAGCAGTATTATTCATAAACTGTCATCCACCATTTAAATGTGAATGAGAGGAGATCCATCACTGATTTCTTGTCATTTACACATAATTACACACTACGCCTGCAGCATGTATTGCCAGTGACATTGATGTGTGACTTCTTTGTGTTTCTGTCTGTAACTCTACCTTTTCGTTTGAATTCACAGCCACTTTACAATAACGATTCAGTGATTTGTAAAGTTGGCTGTTTGTACATAAAATAAAAATAGCTCATTTGAAATTGGATCATGGTTCTGTGACGCTGGGCACTTCCTTTCACCTGCAGAAAAGGTTTAAAACAAAACCCTCAGAAACATGTGCCCTTGAATCATAATTTGCCTCCTAAATAACTTAATTGTGGATTTGATATGCATATTAAAAATTCAGTACCCTCCAGTAACTTTAATGACTTAGACCAAAAAACCTATTTGGTAAGTTTTGAAGAAATCAGATGTGAACAGTGGCAAGAAATGTGAACTATTTTTAGTTTCCTGGTTTCCTGCATCAATTGGTCATGAAATGTGATCTGATCTTAACTAGAGTCACAAATATAATAAATAATAAATTATAAAATACAAACAGTCTTAATTATTTAATCAAGACTTATTATAAATGTCAAGCAAACACTTCTTGTAACTGTAAATTAGATATTTAGGTTAAATTAGATATTTTGGACTGTACTTCTTTACAGAACCGCTCCAGCTCAGCCTTAGAATCACTGGTATGAGCGACTCACTTGAGGTTTTTCCATAGCATTTTTATTGGATTGAGGTCTGGGCTCTGACGTGGCCACTCCAAAAGGTGGATTTAGTCTCAGAAGCCATTCTGTAGTGCACAGCCCCTGAAACAGTCCCATTACCTCCACAATGTCCAGGTCCAGAGGCAGCAAGGCAGCTGTAAATAATGATGCTGTAGTTTCAGTTAAATTTCACTAATGACTTTATTCTATACATTAAGTTTTGATTTCATGGACTTGATTCCACTCACCCCAACTGGTCGAGGTAGATGGGCAGCCACACTGGTTTTGTTTCTTCTGTTTGTGAGTTTTTACTCTCCAGTGTTGCCTAGTGCTGCTCAAGTGGGATTGTGGGGTTTTCTGTATAATTCTATAGTTGTATTCTGTTAGGTTTCAGGCCATACACTGTAAAGTGCTTAATGATGACTTTTGTTGTGATTTGGCTGAATCAAATTGAATTAATTTGGTGTTTTGATGATGGTGGTGGAAAGTGCTGTTAAACACTTGTTATAAAGGTCCTATTTACTCTTGATTCAGAAACATCAATCATGTGATCAAAGCTCTGGATTATATAAAGCTCACAACCGCCTCTTTATGTTTTTATGGTTACATATTGTTTGGTGTCATACTGGCACTTTATGATAGAATGTAGTAGGATTCCCTTAGTTGTTTTGTATCAACACATGTTAATTACTTTTGTGGAATGTGGTTATGCAAAGTCACACTATTGATTTAATAAAAAAAATATTCATAGCTGTCTTCTCATATGACTCTTCACACATTCTTCATGAATAATTTCTTTAGATACTTAATATTTAAAGGTGCCAGTGTCTTCCAAGGCCCAGTCATTCATTTTAAAACACTTGTGAACATTTGGGGTTTCCATCTCCTGCAGTACTTTCAGATACAGCTGGACAGGTGTTACAGACAACTTCGCTGTTTGTATCAGAGCAACTGTTGAGAGTTGAGATCTGGGAAACTTGTGACACAAGCTGGCTAGAGGATGTGAAAAGGGATTCTTGTGAAAGGAGGAGATGTTTAAGAAGTATTAGCTGGGGCTCAGTTTGGAGTTAAGGTCTAGCCTCCTGTATACTGTCACTCTGCCACACAAGACACTGAATGCCTCTCTGGTTTTCTCTCTCTGGGTTTCTGTCTATATTATGCTCACTTTGTTTCATGTACCACCTACAGAAGCTTCTCAGCATCTTTAAAAATCACTATCTGCATAATGATTCACAGCTAGTACAGCAGTTTGCCAGGCTGGCAATCTGCTGTGATCAGTGGAATACTGTTAGCTCTGCCCTGGTAGTCTCTTTCAACTTTTGAACTTGAGTTGAAATGAATAGTGCTTTTGTTGAACAAAAGTTACAGTACTATTGAAATACAATAGCTGCCCACTGTGCCCACGGCCCACTGAGCAGTTGCAGGTTAATTTGTGTCGTTTAAGTGTCCGGCTCCAGGATAGAATATTCAGAAACTGATAGAGCAGCACACTTTCATATTCATCCTCTATGTGAAGAGGATGTAAGAGGAGGTAAACAATTCCTAGCCTTCTACTGACTCCCCTAACTACTGAGCCACTTAACACAACAGTGACATCTCTGATCATCTTTAAGTAAATGCTTAACTTGTTATCAAACATTGAGTCATTATATTATCAGAATCTGAATTAGAATATCTGATATCGCTGCGCAATCAAGATATATAACAATATAATATCAAATAAATATAAGAAGAAAATATATCATTCCAAAAGGATAATTTTAGAAATGAGGTAGAACCCTGGAAACATATTGAACATAAACACACAATAGCACAGGTTGTCATCTATTGCACTGTACTTGTCTGGCTATTGTGGTTCCACATCCCATGATCATATCAAGTGGTGTTTGTGTTCAACAAATTAATCTAATTCAGTATTCTCTCTATTTTGGCTTTAGCATTTGGTCTCTACCAACTCCTGCGTACGTACGTGAAGGTTAGGGTCGGATAACCAGGTAGGTTAAAATTGAAGCCAAATATGCGTATTTGCAGTTCAAAGTACAGCTGCATGAAACAAACGGACAACAGGATTCAAATGTCTGATTCGTTCAATGGTGAGGGTAGGTCTTAATACAGGCAACCACAAGGATGCATGAGGGCCTGCAAATGCAAGACACAAACTCAACTGTGTCAAGTTTGAATCAGGTATAAAGCAAGGTCTATTTATCCCTTAGTCAGCACTGTGCATCTCTTAAACATCTTAAAATTAGGCCAGAGTCTGTTTCCTAAACATGTTTCTCCAATGAACCACATGGGATCATATATTTGACACAGATGGAAATTAGTTTTATGGAACACTTGCATGCAACTTGACCTCCAGTTCAGGGAGAGCTTTAACACACTGTTGGATACGATATACCAGCTCACACAGTGAGTTTCAGTATCAATCCAAGGCAGTAAATCAGAGTGTAAATGAAGCTCATGGTGTTTAAACAGTGGATGGTGTACAGCAGTTCACACTGTTCCCTCAGCATTTGCAGTGGCTCGACTGAACTCTGTAAACTAGCTCGCACAGCCGGACACACACATGCTCACACACATACACATAATTAGTTGTTATTATCAAATTAATTCAGTTCAGTTTATTTATAGCAGCACTAATTGACAGTGGAGAGGAAGAACTCCCTTTAATGGAAGAAACTTTCAGTAGAATTACGCTCAGGGCGGGCGGCCATCTGCCCCAACTGGTGATTAGAAAATGGTGAGAAAAAAGAAGAGCAATAATAAGCAGCAGGTAACACTGGACAGGTTGGTAGCACCAGGAACTACACACTGAAACTGTTATGTCTGAGCTGAGGAGACCTGCAGATAGGTTAATCAATATACCATGCAGACATGCTGTATGTTCTCTTTTCTTTTTGCCTCTCCCTCCTCTCCTCTCCTCTTACTGTATTTGTTTTTATTATCTCTCCTTCCTCTGTCCTCTCTCTCTCTGTGACTTCTTTCCTCCTTCAACTTGCTCCCCCTTAGTCTCCCTATTATGATTTAGATAGATGATTCCAATGACTTGTCAATCACAGCAACAGCGTTGGAGATGATGCCCATTCATCTGCAGAGGACCTTGTGTGCAATTATTTGTGGGAAGTACATTTGAGTCCTAATAGACACAATTAGCTAACTTCAACTCACTCATGATTTCAATTTGGTAACTCCTGCACCTGCAACTACACATAGACCACCAGGCTCGCATTATGTCCTTATTATAAGTGAAATATTAGCTCTACTGGTAATGCAAAGAAACAAAAGCATAGCTGTAATATTGAATAGAGAAAACAATATAAAAAAATATCTAATTGTTCCTTGAATCTCTCTGTCTCTGTGTGTTTTAGTGAGCAGCACTTGATGTAATCATCCTCTCCTCTTGTGCAGCTGTTTTGAAGATGACGAGCCTCCATGTGTTGAGGAGATTGAGTATTCCACATACAGCTGTGCTCTTAAGGGCACTGATTTGGATTCAGATGTCAACACCAGCACAGCCAGCGCTGACGAAGAAGAGGAGGGCAATGAAGGGCACCGAGGAGCAAAATATCAACAAGGGGGTGTCAGGCAAGTGCAGCAATCAAGCATGAAGAGCTGCCTATTCCCTGAGCTGATCAGAGAGGCTGAGAAAAGAAACACATGTAATGGTTCGAGCCTTACCAATGGAGAAATGACAAGTTAAAGGGATATTTCAACATTTCTGCATTGCTATGATGCATTTGTTACTAGACAAAAACGAGCCCCTCCATTTTCTTCAGTATTGCAAGCTTTCTACATTCAAACATAGCAGGCCCATTTGAATGATTACGAATGATTAATTTGATTTGACTTCATTTTGTTTGTTCACCCAAAACATGCTGCAGGACAACCAGCATTAACATAAATCATAAAATTTTTTCTCCCATGTCACAGAAACATGCAGTAATCTACAAGACAGGATATTCTTCCTGTATTTACTTTTGTTGCTTCTGTGCACAACATATCTGACCAATAAGCGCAGAGAATGTTCTTGCTTCATTGTTGGTTTTAGTGTTCTTGTGAGGATCATTGATAATACAATTCATTTAGAAAATGACAGAAGTACCCTTTAAATATTTTTTTTTGCCAGCTAGATTAGATCAGAAAGAAAATTGCAACCCTCAGAGTAACTGTGTATTTCTCTGTAATACTCTGTATTTTGTTAGTTTTGTAAAAGAAAAACCCTTATATTCAGATGTATTTTGACTTATTTTTGTCTGTACCCATAGGATATGGATTACCTAGTTTTGCACCATATTTATCAATTACATTGTAGCAATTAATATGTTATTAGCTGGTGTTGAGGACATAGAACTGTACTTCGTACTACATTTATGTAATGTACTAAATTATTGCTGCTTGGGTGTGTTAATGGAATATAAAGAAACAACATTCTTCGGAAAGGCTTATAATATGTTTATGCCCAGCAAAACAGGAAGTGGTGTTGTCTTCCTGTAGGGCAGCAGAAGGTTAGTGAGTGGATTTTAAAGTGATGGTTGGGCATACAAAGCTTGACCACTTTTGGCAAACTTTGAAAGGAGACGTGTTTTTTGTCTAAACTTAACCAGTGTCAACCAAAGAAGCAAAAAAAATCAACCTGCAAAAATTGTTGCTTTCATTTTGTAGGATTTTTTGACATATTTATATTAAACAACAGTTCTTAACATTTTACAACTGTCAGAACTTTAATTGGCAAATAAATGTCTGCAAAGAGTCAATGTTGTGAGACCTACTGTATTGAAGTGTTTTACATTCATGGCCAAGACTCAAACTTGCTGCTTCAGTTTTTTTCCACTTTTATTAGCACATAAATCCAATTCATACAAAGGGGCAATATTTACAGTGTGGATATTTCTGCATCACGACTGCTGTAAATTACTGCAAATTGACAATGACAATAATGAATATGACAGTGTATGAAGTTTTATACAGTGTATTCAGGCTGCATTTACTGCTCTGGTGCTCCTCATACTTTTTGTATGGAACTGAAGAAAGCCTAGTCATAACATTTAACTCAGTTTTTTTTGTTTTGTATGAGTAGAGGACAAATGTTTTGCGTAAACACATCTTAGCAAGTGCAAATTTTACTTAGCATATGAATATAAATAGTTTTTTGCAGCAAATAAGAAAAACACATTCTTACCTTAATCCCTAAACAGCTTAGCCTCCCAGTGTAGTGCATGACAAAGAAGCACTGAAGCATCGTAAAAGTTTGTACTGCTTTATCTACAGATACCCTCAGTGTACAAATAGAGAGTTTTACAAAACAATAGCTGAATTTGTACAGAAGCCGAGAGAGGACATGTAGAAAATATTTTTTGTGGCATTTTAATAGGCCACGGATATCTGGAATAATGGGATAAATATGGCGTTTTCCCGAGATAACGATTAATTTATCTCGTTATCTTGAGAAAACCAGGCCTGGGATATCTCAAAATAATGAGATAAATAACTCCCGTTATCACGAGATGACAGATTAAAACATTGTTTGTTCATCAGGATAAACATTTTGACCATTGATTGCTGAAAATGTCACATCAAGTAGCATCGATCACTGATCGCAGCACAACAAATCAAAGGATCGAGAGCTTGTAGGGGATCCACAGGAGGGATTACTGGAGGGATGTGCTCCACAAGTTCCAAGCATCAGGGGAGTTCAGCTGGGATTTCAAAGACAAGGGTCTCATCCAGTTCTGCTTTCTTAAAATAATTCAGGTAATTTTTTGACAGATGTTTGTTTTTTTAACATGATCTATATCTAAATGTTGAAGTTGTTTTCCAAACAATATATTTAAAATATGACTGTCAAAACAAAATATCATCTGTAAATATAATTACTTTATTAATCCCTGTGGGGAAATTCAGGACACACCAGTGAAGATGTTGCTGTCATTTCAGACACTGGAGCAGCTTGGAGGCATTCCCAAATGGCACCTTGATATGTGAACCCGGGAAGGTAGAAATCAACCTGCTGACCATGCAATTAGTAGACAACTTGCTCTGTCTTCTGTCCAACAGATGGCCCAATTTCAGTTTCTAAGCCAACATTAACACCTAAAATTCCATCATATCCATAACTGGGAAATCAGCAGATGGACTTGTGGGAAGAATTGTTTCCAAGTCCAAGAATGAATTGACTGCAAATTGCACATTTAGTTTTGAAGGGACTTCTACTACAACAGACATTAAAAAGTGAGAAAAAATGTTTTGATGTTTGGGCGTCTGATGTAGAAATAAAGTAGTTTACTTTTTTTTGTTTTAGTTAGGGTTAGGGTTAGGGTTGCAAACACATTCTCTAAACAAGTATGAACACCAAAGTGTCTAACTGCATGTTTAACTGCTCATGTTTCTCCATAAGACTATATGTTATGTATAAAAACTGTATCTCGAAAAAGATAGCAACTGGACTTGTTTAGTTCCTTGACTGCGTTTCAACCTTCCACTCCAGAGGGCTATCTCAAGTCTGACTGACTAGTAGGAGTAGCAGGTTTATAAAAACCCTTCCTAATCTGATCAGTGATGACATGTTTAGCCTCCTGTCGTCATTTAATCATTGGCTTTCCAGGTGGTGTCCAAATAACAACGTGGGCTACATAGACAATTGGAAAACTAGAAAACTCAGGCTGATTAGAAGCAACGGCATCTATCCCACTTTGGATAGTGCAGCTCTTATTTCTAGAAATATGGCCGAGTTTATTGGACCTCCTAAACCCTGATATCCCAGAGTGGAGCCCAGGATGCAGAGTTGCAGTCTTACACGGCTCTCTTCAGCTTCCTTACAGTCGTCACGCCCCCAAAAACTATGACCACATAAAAACTACTCCTTTATTTAATCCTTTATTAAATATCAGATCTCTCTCGTCTAAATCCTTGTTAGTAAATGACTTGATAAGTGACCATCAGATAGACTTATTTAGTGTCACTGAAACCTGGCTGCAGCGGGATGATTATGTCAGTTTGAATGAGTTGACCCCCCCAAATCATTTTAATTGTCATATTCCTAGAAGTACAGGTCGGGGTGGAGGAGTAGCAGCAATCTGCAACTTAAGTTTATTAATCAGCCCCCGACCTAAACATAGTTATAATTCATTTGAGAGCCTCACTGTTAGTCTCTCTCATCCAAACTGGAAAAGTCAAAAAACGGTTTTATTTGTAATAGTATACTGTCCTCCTGCCCCTTACTCTGAGTTTTTAATCTGAATTCTCAGACTTTCTATCTGGTTTAGTTCTTATATTTTTTTCTTCTTATATTAAGATTATGTTAAAGTCACCCACTTTATAGTGAGAAGAGGTGTGATGTGGGTGTATTTCGGCTGGTTGAAAATGAAGCAAGCCGCCGCATTTTGGACCATCTGGAGGGTTTTGATAGTGACTGCAGAAGCTCCAGCCAGGAGAGATTGCAATAGTCAGGTTTAGAGATGACCATTGTTTGGACAAGGAGCTGTGTAGCCTGTTAAGCCTAATCTTACAGATGTTGTAGAGAGTAAACATACAGGACCTGGAGGTCACAGCAACATGCTCGTTGAAGGTCAGTTTGTCATCTATCCAAACTCCAAGGCTTTTATGTAAATAAAAACCACTCACAGTTTTAATCACACACTTGATCATGTTCTGACCTATGGAGTAAAAATTGATCATTTAATAGTTTTTCCCCAAAACCTGTTGTTGTCTGACCATTTCTTAATAACATTTGAATTTACTATAATGGAGACTACATCAATAAAAAAATAAAATCCATAATATTAGATGCCTATATAGTAATACTGTCACCAAATTTATGGAAATGATTCCATCATCTTTTAACCCAGTAACATCTACCTACATAGAGGAGAACAGTGATACTAACTTTACTCCTGCACAGGTTGATTACACTGTTGATAATGCTGCAGCTTCTCTGCACGCTATACTTTCCCCTCTGAAAAAGAAGTTAGATAATCAGAAGAGCATAGCTCCATGGTACAATTCACAAATCCGTAGCTTAAAGCAGACATCACAAAACTTGGAAAGGAGGTAATGATAGGAGATAGTTTACTAATGTATAAAAAAGCCCTCCGTAAAGCTAGAACCACATATTATTCCTCATTAATTGAGACAAATAAGAACAACCCCAGGTTTCTTTTCAGCACTGTAGCCAGGCTTCAGTGGCAGCTAGACCAGCAAAAAAGTAATCGTGATGAGTATGATAACAGTTTGGCAAAAAGGGATTGTGAGTTTCTGATTTTTATGCTCAGAGTTATTGCAACGAAACGCAGGTAAGTGTGAACTGAAAGGGGTGGGTGAGGTTATGAAAGTGAGAACGGAGAACTAGAGATATACTAACTGAAGGAGGAGAAAATTATGGCACAGAATAAATGGAGGACCAGACTCCCTGTGTTGTCTTTTCTAAGGTGCCATCAGCCCACAAAGAATAATGGCATGATGGAAATCAAGAATGATGCTATGTGTTTATCAGTAATTGTCTGTTGCCAGTCAGAGCAATATTTTCTGTGGGAGAAAATAAATTTTTTTCGCAAATTATGGATGTGATTATTGCTAAAGGGGTCAATAGACAACTTTCTTTAAGCTTCTTGATTCTACAAATGCTCCCAAATTGTCAGTAATTGTCTGATAATTACAACAAAGTACAGTTCATCATGAAAGCCTGGAGAAAAAACAGAATACATTTACTGCATGAAGCTTAATTTTAGATAATGATCTTAGATCAGGTATATGACTCTTTATCTTTAGAGTCTTACAGGTAAAAAGTTTTTTTTCTTCACAACAAACATCTACTAAGACTTAAAAATTTTAGTTTTTGTATTCAATGTGAAAAATTAATTGTCATCCAAAGCACTAAAAAGCTGTCCCCAACCAGAATTGCACTTCCATAATTTTTATAATAGCATGCTCACTGTTGGGCCTGAGGCTAATGCTATATCTGGAGTGCGCGTTGCATCTACTAAAAGATTAGGAGCTAGCAACTGCTCTACCTGACGGACACATCTCTCTAGAAGAGTCAACCTGTCTGCAAAAGGGGAACAGCTAACATGGCTGGGACTATGGATGTCCGATATTATCAGCCTACCATTAATATCGACCGATATTGGCATTAAAATTAAATATCGGAAATTATTGTTATTGTTTTTTACTCCTTTAACTTTTACATACCATGCACATATTATACATGAAATTCTTTAGCTACTTCTCCTCTCTCTCAAAATGTCACAATATCACAAATCCGAGGTGTTTTGTTTGTTTGGCACATCTTGCATTATATCCTGTGGCTTCTGCATTTCTGCACTTGATGACATCCTCAAACCTGCATATATTGGTATTGGTTTAAATCATTATTGGAAATTAACTGTTGCATTGAAAATTAATTATCACATATCGGATATCCGTAAATAAGCCAATATTGAACATCCCTACTGAGAACTAAACAGGAAAGGCTAAGCTAACACCAAACAAAATGAGCAGCGACAGTAATCCTTAACACTATCAAAATTACAAAGCCCAATGGGAATTGTTTATTAGCAGCCTAAAGCGTTGGATCATAACAGAGCTGGTGATTTGTTAATGCATGTGATAAAAGCTATGACCAGGTTAGCAAATATAAAAGACTTTGATGATTAGACACAATTTGCGATGGACTGGCGATCTGTCCAGGGTGTACCCTGCCTCTCGCCCGAAGACAGCTGGGATTGGCTCCAGCAACCCTCTGCGACCCGATCTTGGATAAGCGGTAGATAATGGATGGATGGATGGATTAGACGCTATCAGTGTGTGCCATTTTTTGCTAAAGGACAAGATGCCACTGTCTGTAGATGCAAATGGTGAGTCACTGAAATTCTAGCTTGAATTCACTAAAAACATCTTGAGAAAGTGGTGGCCCATATTTTGAAGCACTAACCCAGTTTGCCTACCAGAAGAACACACTGTAATCTTCATTGTAATTTATCATTGTTGTATTCTTATGAAATGCCTAGGAGGCTGTGGACATTTCCAGTCTGTTGTATGCAGGATGAGTAACACTGTCTTAATCTGCCAGGTCAGAAAATGTTGCTGATGAAGCTAACTTGTGAACAGTGCCAACTCTCTGATGAACATTTAGATAAACCCCTATTCATTTCTGTTCCAAAAAGATTACTATTCCCCCAGGGTTGTCTTTCTGTTTTCATTATAGTGATTTATTGGTGTAAAAACCCTTTGATCCCAGCCTATACCAGTATACCTCTCCAACCCTTTCACCCTCTGTAATGACTTAAAGGTGCAGGGATATGACCTTCATAGATGCTCTATGACTGTCAGTTTGAAAATACAAATACTGAAGACTAAGGTGAGTCTATCAATCTATCAAGATGCTTGTGAGAAGAGGAATTTTCAAACATGACAATGATCCCAATTTCTTTTTAATGAATGAAAAAGAAAACTTTGACTTGGCCAAGTCTGAAATCTAATACAAAACCCTTAAAAATAAAGGCAGAACAATGAAAACCATCCAAAAAAGCAGGTGAACATAATCATCTGTGAAGGGACTATTTCCCATATCATACTTGTTCACGAGGATCAAATATGTAGGAGGGACATTCAAAATATTGAAAAGAATAAAATGAAGAAGCATGTATTAAGTTCTGTAGCAGTTGTTTAGTGAAACATGTTAGTTTTTTTAATTAACTTGCTGACCATACTGTACATGTAATTGTGTAAACAGTATGTGACCTATGTACATTACCTGACATTGTTTATTAAACAGCAGAAGTCTGTAGTGTGTGTGTCTGTGTGTGTGTGTGTGTGTGTGGGGGGGGATTGATATGGGAGGAAGAGTGTTCATTCCAATTTCGTTATCAGCTAAATGAGCTAGATGGAATTGCTGCAGCCTAATCATTAGGCCATATAATTACAAGGCTAGGTTTATCAGAGTGGCTCAGGGGAGAAAAAAGGTTAGTTTGTTTTTCACTGAATTGACTTTTAATTTGAAAGTGTCTCTTTTTCTCTTGTTTTTCCTCTGTCTGACTTCATGTCTTCTCTCTGTGGGATTGTCCGTCTTATCTATCTCTTATCTTCTCTTATTTTACTAGCATACCTGTTTATCAGTAATTATACTTTGACAGCATAAACAGTTATTTTGAAAAATGATTGTCAACACATTGGAAGCTATAGCCACTCTGTACCACTCTATCAGTTATGTGCAGACCCCTTATTCTGAAACTGTTTTGATTTTGCGGGAAGTTTGAAACACATCAAATTAGTCTGTCCACATTATTACTAACATCTAGACTTTGCAACTATAAGAGTCAACAAATTGGATTGGGCTCACATAAACATGAGAAAGGTAGACAGAGCATCCTGACAACATACCAGGTTGGATGCTCAAAGGTTTGCACATAAATTTTTATCATCTCTCTGACCCATCTGTTGAGTGTTCATTCTTCAGAACAAGCATTTACACCAGTGCAAAAGGAATTTATAGTGTCCTGCCTCAATAACCACTGTCCTATAGTCTATGGTCTATCATAATGATGCCCTTTGAGAAGTCAAAAGGCATGTAAGAAGGCCTTTTTAATTTCTGTTTCTCCCCACACCCCATTATAATTTGCAATGCTGCTCAAACTGCTTCACCATGGATACCATCAAGAGCACTGAGTTCTTGCGTGTGCACATCAGATCACAGACAGTGTAACACAGACCTTGATCATCTCCTATTTTGGCAACATAGTCCAACAGTGGCAGATAAAGACTGAAGGCTGCACAGATAGCACAATGACCTTCTTGTATAGAGGGTATACTTCTCTCCCAACGATTCAGGACATATTCCAGAAATGCTGCTGGTTTCAGTCAGTGCAGTTCAGCTATTTATAAACTGTTCCTGAAGTTGTTCCTGTGTCTTCTAGTGAAGGTTTTTTATTGATGTCAGGCATTTTCCTAAGGGAAGAAGTTCAAAGAGTGCATGTCCAGCAATTCACTAAGTGTGAAATGACTGATAATGTAAAATCATACAACCCCCAATTCCCAATAAACGTTTTAGAAACTACGTAAAAAGAATACAACATACGTAAACAGAATGCAATACTGTTTCATTGCAGCAACACATCTCAAAGAAGCTGACACACAAACACACACAGAATACAGGCAGCAATACTTTTTTACCAGAAAAGAGAGAGAGAAAGCAAACACAGTCCAAACAATTCTCAATCCAGAAATCCAGGTCCAATATAACAGAGCAGAGGTCCAGAGAAAATAGGCAGACAGAAAACTGGGACCAGGGACAGAAATCAGGAGATCCAGGACCAGACAGAGTATCAAAACTGCTGTTATCATAGTACGCAGTTAAGAATAGTCCTGCTAAAATATGCAAATACTTTGCCAGGCTATCATATTATAGTATACCTGAGTATAGTATCATGTTAGTTAAACTTCTGGGATATTGATCTGATCAGTTAAGTGTAAGTCAGCTGTTTTGGTGTTAATGAAATTAACAACAGGGGCAACAGTGAGATGACCGGAAAAACAGAAATGGTTTTGCAGGTGGAGGCTACACACACTGCTTTTCAGTAGTCACTAGGGTCGGTGTCACTACTGGTAGCATGAGGTGATACCTACTACGTATATATATATATATATATATACGTAGTAGGTATATATATATATATATATATATGTATATATATATATCATGTATATGTATACGTATATATATATATACGTATATATATATATATATATACAGCAATATATCCCGTGGCTTCTGCATTTCAGAGCCAACCTTGAACTAGACGTCTATCATCGCGCACTTGATGACATCATCAAATCGCATCATCACCCCGCATATACAGTATAGGCCAAAGGTTTGGACACACCTTCTCATTCAATGTGTTTTGGGGTGAGCTGGACCGCAGAGTGAAGGCAAAGGGGC
>JAUYWH010000024.1:851069-864038 GCA_034779795.1 Ctenopoma multispine | reverse complement strand
TCTATCTATCTATCTATCTATCTATCTATCTATCTATCTATCTATCTATCTATCTATCTATCTATCTATCTAAAAATCAGAGCATGGCCAAAACAGGGCACAATTTTTAATCCATTCTAACAATAATGATTGACCATAAACCTTTATGTTATGTTTAAGAAATAAGCAATAATATTCTGGATGAGGACTGAAAAATAAATGTCAATATTTGGATCAAAATAATTAGAAGAAGTGGTAAATTCATCACATCTCATAAATCCATAGAAAGCCAACATATTTGCAGTAGCATGCACACTGCAGCAAACTAAGTGAAATATTGCATTTGATTTACTTGCATCATAATTTGCAACACTGTTTCACTTTAACTCGTCTGCAGCTGAGGATGAGAAAGGACGCTGACGTTGTGTGCCATCGGACCGTTTTATTTACTCACAGTAATGGTAATCTCCATAAATGTATTGAATTGTATTGTGCCATAACACATATTACTCAATGTATACAAAAATATATATAGATATACCTGTGTGTGTGTGTGTGTGTATATATATATATATATATATATATATATATATATATACTGTATATAGGCAAATCATTTTGACTTAGTCATTTAAAAAGTAGCTCAAAAGACAAAAAATTGTGGTCACCCCTGCTCTAAGCTGTAAGTATTGTACTGTTCCTTCTGACAGATGTTAAACATTTTCCAGCCATAAATAATTGCAATGTATGCAGTTTACAATAACTCTAAATTTTTTAATTGGCTGTCATTTATACTGTGCGTACATCTTTAAAAATGGCTTCACTGGGAAACCTGTCTGTGGTGACAAATGTCACCATGCCACATGAAATATAAAACAATCTGGCATCAGCAAATCTTGGATTATTACTAAATATAATACTTATTTGTGCAAACAAATTGATTCTGTTCACCTAAATATAATTATTTCATGCTGATAAGAACTGTGTGACAAAGACACACTACCTGGATTTGTTCTAGATTTGTACTGTGGCCTTTGGTGTTTCAAAGATCCATCTCTGCTTCTAGATCATTAAGGTTTTATCTAATGTGATTTATCTTGTTGCAGTTGTGTAAAAATTTACTTCAGTACTTAATTTATCAAGGTATGATGCACTGACCGTGTTGATGTGAGATGGCATTGTCTAAAAACACAAATATGTGTGTGTTTGTGTGGGTGTGTGTGTGTTCATTTGACTTGTGTGCGCAATGCAGTGCAGGGGAGCAGTGCAGCAGAAACACACATGCAGGAAGATGCATGGAGACACACATACACACACTAACACTTACGATCCTGTGCTACAGAGGTGTATTCGTGGACTCAGCTACAGACATCAATAACACTGGACAAGCATTTTAATTATTAATGCCCTGAGTTATTGATTGTTCAATAGTGTGCAACTGTGTGTGTGTGTGTGTGTGTGTGTGTGTGTGTGTGTGTGTGTGTGTGTGCATGAATGTGAATATTCATGCATCAGTGTGTATGACAATATGTGCAGTGGCGTACTTGGACGTGTGTTGTAGTGGTGAGCGGATTGATCCAAAGTATCGATACCAAGTTGGTATCGTTATCAGATCGATACTAGCACAATGGTATCAATATGTATCTTTTCTACTTTCAGTGCGACCGTTCCATCAGAAAGTTAAACTTCCCGGTACAAACATCGCTCCTCTCACATCAACACATCTCAACTGCACTGAGCAGACACATGCAGGATGTAGTGAATGATGGCACAGAAAAAGAGGAATGTTGTGTCATTTACCGTATTTTACGGTGATAGACGGGGGACTTTGGTGTGGGACTTGGGTCTCCTGCATCATTCCTGCATCCATTCACAAAAATACATCTCAGTAATACACATAACAATTATGTCCTGGCGTGGATTACAGTTTAGTTTTTTTTAAATTTAATCTATATGACACAGGGTTGGAAAAAGCAAGAACAAGAGAAGAGTAGCTACAAAATAAATGGAGAGAAGAGGAGGGAAATCTCTCAGAGAGACCCCGTTTTACAGAGACAGACAGCACATATGTCAGAAAATGCACCCGGTCCCATCTCCCACTAGTGTGGGAGTTGGAGTGTCACCTCCATGAAATTTACACCACTAACCAGCATCAGTCCTACAACTTCGCTCTAAAATTATTCAATTCTAGGACAAACAGAAACTGTATTTTTAGGGGGATGCATTTTGTGGCAGGTCAGTTTGCCATGAGATGCACTCCTACAGAAATAAATCATTAGTGGCGCCAATTGTGATTGTCTCTATGTTCAAGAGCAGTATCCTGGATCTAAATTCACTTAATGTAACACTGGCGTTTTTCTATGTTTTGTGCTTTTGGTCGTGTTTTTAAAGCGATTTAATGATTCAAGAAGAAAAAAGAGAAGAAAAAAGTTTGTTGTCTTATTACGTCTTGGTTCAAGAGAGATATCCTGGTTGAGGATGTTAATTTAACACTGGTGTTTTTGTTTATTCATATTTTTGACGAGGGTGCATTTATCTGTATTGGTATCGGCGATACTGACCCTGTATTTACTTGTAGTAGTAGTGTTGGATCAACACCAAAGCTTGCTGTATCACACACCACTAATAATAATAGTATAATTGTAAGCTGTGTGGGGAACAGTCAGTTTGTGTGTGTGTGTGTGTGTGTGTGCATAGAAGCATCTACAAGCACATTACACTGGCAAGACAGTTTCTCACAGCAGAAAATGGTTAAAAGATTAAAAGGTTAGGGACAATTCCTACTTACTGCTGATGGTGGCTGTGGGACTGGTGCAGGGTTCTTTAGATTTTTGAAGGTTCTGGATCAAAAACTTTCAAGCACCACAGTGTATAAAGCATGGTAATATACACTGCTCAAAAAATTTAAGGAAGACTTTTTAATCAGAGTATAGAATCAAGTCAGTTAAACTTCTGGGATATTGATGTGGTCAGTCAAGTATCAGAGGGGTTTTTAATCACTGTCAGCTGTTTTGATGTTAATGAAATTAACAACAGGTTCACTAAAGGGGCAACAATGAGACGATCCCAAAAACAGAAATGGTTTTGCAGGTGGAGGTCACAGACATTTTTCCCTCCTTATCTTTTTTTGACTTCTTTTTTCTTTTTTGGGGGGGTCAGTGTCACTACTGGTAGCATGAGGTGATACATGGACCCTACAGAGTTTGCACATGCAATTGAGCTCCACCAGGATGGCACATTAATACCTGCTATTGCCAGAAGGTTTGCTGTGTCTCCCAGCACAGTCTCAAGAGCATGGAGGAGATACCAGGAGACCGGCAGTTAATCTAGGAGAGCTGGACAGGGTCGTTGAAGGTCCTTAACCCATCAGCAGGACCAGCATCTGCTCCTTTGTGTAAGGAGGAACAGGATGAGTACTGTCACTTTCCTACAAAGTGACCTCCAGTGGGCCACTGGCCTTAAATGTCTCTGACCAAACCATTAGAAACACACTTCATCAGGGTGGCCTTAGGGCCCCACATCCTCTAGTGCGCCCTGTGCTCACCGCCCTGCACCATGGAGCTCGATTGGAATTTGCCAAAGAACACCAGAATTGGCAGGTCTGGCACTGGCACCCTGTGCATTTCACAGACCTGTACAGGAAAGACGATGGCAACCTTTCTGCCATTAGGTATCGGGATGAAATCCTTAGACCCATTGTTAGATCCTTTGCTGGTACAGTGGGTCCTGGGAACCCAGGAGTATGCAAGAGTATGCAGGACGTTCCTGGAGGATGAAGGAATTTATACCATTGACTGGCCTCTGTGCTCACTTGACCTAAATCCAATAGAACATCTCTGGGACATCATGTTTAGGTCCATCCAACGCTGCCAGGTTGCACCTCAGACTGTCCAGGAGCTCAGTGATGCCCTGGTCATGATCTGGGAGGAGATACCCCAGGAGATCATCTATCATCTCATAAGGAGTATGCCACAACATTGTCGGGCACAAGCACATGGGGGCCATACAAACTACTGAGTACCATTTTGAGTTGCTGCAATGACATTTCAGTAAAATGGACTAACCTGCTGCATCAGTTTTTCAGTTTAAATTTCTTAGTGTATTCAAATTACGCCCTCTGTAGGTTGATCATTTTCATTTTCATCAAGTGATGTGGCATCCTTTTGTTCCTAAAACATTACCCATTTCATATCAGTGTGGATATATTATATTTTTTCATGGTGTGTTTTCAAAGGACTGTAGTTTGCATTATAGCTGATCTAGTGGTCAGTTATTGCTGATGATCATGACACCCAGCTGACATCACCTTGGAGCTATTAGCCTTTCTTTACTTATTCCTGTAGTGCATTTCTCTTCTTCTTGTATCTCAATGTCACACAGGAGTTCAACATGGAGTTTGGAAGGGAGACAAGATGAACTGTGCCAATTTAATAATAAAAATAAATGATGGGAAGAGATACAAAACAACTGAGAGAAAACTAAAAGACAGTCTGGCAGACAGCAGAAAATACAAACATCTGATACCACCACTAACCCCTGACCCTGCCAGTCTGCTCCAATGATTGGTTCAATCAATTCTACAGACACAGATCAGCTGCAGAACTAACCTTCATTCTGTATATATCATGTTTTCACTGGGAAAGATGGGAGGAGAGATGAGAACAATAATGGCTGCAGGAGATGTAGTTAAAGGTGGCTGGACAAGAGAAATAATCTTCAGTGCTGCTTCTCTGTATCTGTTTTCTCATCTCTTTTTGTTCTGTTAGGGAAATTGTCAGGTGCCAGAAATGTCAGTTTGTTTGTTTGTTTGGGGGTTTGTGTGAATATATGTATTAACATCAAGTATCTGAGTAGGAAGGAAGGAAGAGTACAAACACAAAGTACTGCAAAAAATGTTAGAATTGTTACACTATTAGTAAAAAGATTGGACACACTCTTTGCACACTCTTGGCATTCTCTCAGTCAGCCTCATGACATAGATGTGGTAGATGTGTTTTAACCTCTGTGTCTCCTCTTAGAACACATCCCACAGTTCCTGGCTGGTCTTTTAACTGCACAGTAAACACGCCCAGAGCTGTAACAGCACTCTTGTTACAGTAGCAGTTAATTAGGTTGGTCAGGAGGGAGCTTTATTGATCGTTGAGTTAATTGGTCGTTTAACTGTCCAGTCCCACAGGCCCATTCACCAACACAGCTACTGTTTCAGGTTGTGTGTGTGTAAATGTGTAAGAGAATAAATATGCACAAAAACCACAAGACCCACAATAGACTGGCTGCACTGACACCCTGATACCTTCAAGCTATAAATATTCTACTTCACTACCATGGGCCAAACTGGAAAGACATACATTTTCACTTTTTAAAAATAAGTTTGAGAAGACAGTAGGCTAAAAAGGGAGTCTAAGTTGTTGGAGGAAAAACGTCTCTTGGTTTGTCTAAGAAAAACCTTGTCCAGATGAACAGAATCGGATTTATTATTTATTATTCAGCATGCATCGAGACATTTGTCTAATCTGTTTTCAGCCTTGTGTTTTGTAAAGCACTGACATACTACTTTATATTGTTCTGCTTATGAAAATGGACTGGAGCAGGTACAACACAACTTGAACAATTTTTTTTGTCTAAAATATTGTATTGTATCTTTCTGTCACTTTGCATTACATAAGTAGCTGCAGATTGTTTTGCACATCTTAATCAATCAGACAGGTCACACTGCTTATAATCAGCCTAAACCCGCATGAGACTTAAAGTGAGTATCTAAAGCAATCAGCCAACATTAAGAGCATCTCCTGGTTTAATGTGGTGGACAGGTGTCAGCATGGAAAAAAATTATGCTGGCTGTGACAGACAGATATTAGAACATCTTGATAAGTACAAATGCCCATGCTGACCCCCCGTCCACCACAATATTAAGATCATGAGATGATGATAATGTATGTGTTAGGCCATGAGTATGTGCAGGGTCACAGGCCTTGCGTTAACAAGTCAGGTGCAGATTTGACTTAGAGATTGGTGTGGGTAACGGATCTAGTCCAGTACTGAGCTTTGCAGGTTCTGGTTTCCAAATCTGCTAGACTCTGATGACAATAGCTCAATAAACGTTGAGGGTTTTGAAATTCAAACCCTACTTCTCCCATCCTATTGCAATGTCTTGCTCTTGCTCTTGCACTTCAAAACTCAGCCTCAAAATCAGGTAGTAAATCGGGCTCCATCTTAAGGCCCTTCTCCTGTCAGTTTGTGTTTGTGCTTTAGCATGTGTTATCAAATTTTCAATTAAATTAGCACTAACCACTAACCACACAGTTTAGCCTGGAGCTTGCTTGATCAGCCCTAATGAGATCAGTTGGTAATTCAGACAATTACAGTTTTGTCAATTATCTTAGAGGGTGCATGCTTATTAACAGCCTGTAAACTGGTCTCTGATTGCTCAGTTCTACAGATGATAAATGTATCTCTCTTCCCTCGCTGATCAGGTTGTTACTCCATGATTATGCATACCAACTTTCTTCAATTAAACTGTGACAAAGCAGATATAATCATCATTGCCCACAGAGCTCTCACCACTAACTACTGTACCACCACCGTCTGCCACAAAAAAACTGCCTTTTAAAACAATAGCTACTCAGTCTATTTTTCTTCTTTACTGATGCTGAAGCTCTGAACCGTGGTTGGCCACAATGCTCATATTTAGAAGAAAGTGTCCAAATGTTTGACAGTGAGTTGAGGAAAACACATAAAAATTCCAAATGTCGAACAGCATAACAGGTGTTACATGGTGGCTTGTAGAGTGTGGGCGGGTCCGTAGGGGGAAGAGACACAGAATTCACTTTTGGGCATCACATTACCATGGCAAAAGAGCCTGAAGGGAAACTAAAGGCAAGAGAGAAAAAAGACAGATAGCAAAGAGAAGGACACAGGGGCAGACGGGGGTAGAAGGCAGCTCCTAAGAGGCCCAATATCACATATATCAGGTTTTTAACAAAACTAAATATGAAACTGGAGCATGTGGTATGAAATCTGTACTATGATTTGTGATTAGTGAATTATTTAGTAGTCTGAAAGCCCTTCTACCTACGGTAAGGCCTATTGCCATGGGGGCATAGTGAGTCATGTAAATGTAATACTACCTAACCCCAGTGACACAGACACTGATACGAAGGGGCTATGAAGTCATACTTGGCTTACTTTGAAAGTCCAGTCTTACTACTTAGAAAGCAGCTAAATATATATATATTTTTTTCCAGACATGTAGTGTTAACATAGAGAAAGTTGACATCGTAAAATGGATGCGTGTAATTTCTCTCAGTGAGTTATCAAAGACACGATGTGCATCAGAAGCATACCGAACGTGAGCAATTATTTAACATGTTACAGCAGCATGCGCTGTGGACAGAGGTGCTCCAGAAGCAGCTCACAATAATCACACATCATGTAATAATAATAACAATAATAGTTATTATTACTTTCTATGCTACGATAGCTATCTATAAGCCTCACATACAGTGTACAGTTAAATATGGTGCTATTGTATCTGTAAAAGACCATAATATACATAGATAGGAGAAGTTTTCATAGTGATTGTTTTTGTCCTGATAATTTCTAAATCGACTTGCGTCTGATTTCTTTAAAAATCCATTTGAGGATGTTTCAGTCTTGAATGCACCATATACTACAACTCAAATTTGCTTATGGTTTCAAGGTTGCAGCCGAACGTAAGCCATATCTACACAGATATTTTTCTATTTTAATCAATTGAACCGTCTGCATAGCAACGCCTGTGCTGTATCTGAATGCCTCCTGTGTAGGAATACACAAAGGTCTATTCTAGAGAGTGTGTGTATGCCCACAAAAGATTACCAGATCTTTCCTTTCTATGATTTGCAACTTACCTTTACAGAGATATACTTCTTAGCAGTGGCGGCCCAAAGATAAAGGGCACTGGGGCACCACACCACCTGTCTCACAGGAAGAAGAAGATAGGAATCACCTAAAATGAAAAAAAAAACATTCAAATTTAAATAAACGATCTTTACATTATACAGACCGTGAGTAGTGTGTATTATCTGCATTCAAGTGTAGTTTAAAAATGTTCTCTTACTCGTATACTGTGACTAAACGGTCGTGTGATGTATTTCCTGTTCATTTAGGGCGCAACAATCTTTACCATAGACCCACACTATAACTGGTGCATGTGCAATGGAACCTCCTCCAATACGAAGTATAGGAGAACCTTGAGGCAAATGTAACCAACACATAACATTTGTTAAGTTTTATGGTCAAATTGGAGACTAATTTTGAAATTAGAGAAAAAAATGTATATCCTTACCAACTTGTTGCTGATGTATGTCCTTACCAACTTGTTGCTGTTCATGGAGAGATGGAAAAAGTCTGACTGACATTTTTTTATTAATATAAAGTCAGATTGTTTGCCTTAATTAGACAAATTGGAGCAAAATTTGCACCCAAAGACAGATGTCACTGCTCCAGAGTGTAATGGATAATACAAATTCAGTTGGTACAAACTGAACTGTTCAACAGAAGAATCCCAAAGAAAAAGATTCGGCTTAAGGATTTTGGACCCAAGCAGCTGGACAAAATCAAATAACGCACACAAAAATTATGCTCGGTCATCCTCCAGAAACTGGTCTGACAAGAAGTCAGACTAACTGTCTGTCCTGAGACCGGAGCTTTGTGTTGTTTCCCCTGCCTCCTCTGTCAACCGTCAGGATCAGAATGAGCTTTCAGACGAGAATTCAGACAGGTAATACAGGTGTCATACATTTTCCTGATGAGGTGAAAAAATTATTTCACCAGCTACCACTGCTTCTTAGGAAATATAATTCTGTTATAGTAACTTTTTTCTTTAATAAATAAGAACCTTTGTGTTTTATGTATTGAACAAAATGCACATTCAAGTATTGGCATCACATGACTAATGTGGTGTTATAACTAAATAATAAGAGTAAAGCTAGAATGAACTGATGAAATAATATTTAATTAGACTTTAATACCGTACCAGCCTTACCTAAGTTATTAAAGCAATTGAAAACTTTCTGAATTTATTTGGACAATGTCATTTTTTTATGGGGCAAACATTTTTCAGATTAAGAGCTGCTATCAAACACCTAATGGTGGTAGGTAGGACAGCCCGCTGTTGTTAACTGTCTATGAACTCCAGGGTTGGCGGGTTCGTCCCTCCCTAGAACCGGTCCCAAGCCCGGTGGGCAGATTTGCGTCAGGAAGGGCATCAGGCAAAAAATCCTTGCCAAATCAAAGATGCAGAGTGAACCGCTGTGGTGACCCCGAAAGGGAGCAGCCAAAAGAACACTACTTCATTAGGGGCTGCTATCAAAAACGTGAACTTTCTAGTTCTGGAGTACTCTTTCAAACTTCTGTATTTTTAAATTCTAGTAAGAATAAATTAAAATATATTTTACAGTTTTTAATGGACTGAGGGACTGTAAACATTCAGATATAGTGTAAACATGAAAATTCATGAATCATGGTTCTTCCTTTAGTGACTATAAATGTTGCATACTAACATCCTTAGATTAGATTGTGGGTGACTTTAGTACTTGGTGTTAAAGCAACAGACTGACTGTTCTTTACTTCTTTTAACATTTAGCTTTACTGGTTTCTTGTTCATTCCGATCTGCAACATCAAATGCATGCTAGTGTGTGTGTGAGTCCAATTGTAAAGGGACTGTGTGTCACTGATGCAAAGTGAGTCCCAGGAGATGATCTAATGAGAGAAGAGAGATTTAAAAGACTGACAAAACATGAGGCAGCACACACACGCACACACACATATTGTACTACCTCATTGAGTAGAATAAACTGGGTGGGTGAGGAGGTTTGAGATGAGAAGATAAATGCAGTAAATTGATCTAATAACCACAAAAAGGTGGGTGTGAGGGAGGTTGCAAATTGAGAAATGATGACAGATACATGTGAACAGAAGAAGAAACCTTAACAAAGAAAATGTATGCTACTTTAGTTCAAATTTATTTTATGCATGTTCTATTCTGTGTCTAGCCCCAGTTGTACCTCTCATATTACATATAGACACACTTCTGGACACATCTTCTACTTCAGTGTATCGAGGAGGGACCAGGAAACAACCCCAGACCTTGAGGATTATAGACAATTGCTGACTACCCTAACTACTGTGCCATTGTCGCCCCTACATGATCATTTTATTTCTTCAAAGTAACACACTCTTTGTATTCTCTGTCAGTCTCATAAGGTAGTCACCTGGAATGGTTTTTCAATAATCTTGGAGGAGTTCCCAGACCATTTGAATGGTTGTGGAGGCCAGCTCGTTTGATGCAGCACTCCATCACTCTTTTTCTTGGACCATAGCTCTTACAAAACCTAGAGGTGTTTTTCATTGTCCTTTTGGAAAACAAATGATGGTTCCACTCAGTTGATGCAGTTCCACTGCAATCTTGATAGGATTGCATGTTGCTGTAGCAGACATGAAGTGTGTCCTCAATTTTAACTAAATGTCACCAGCACACACACACAATCACACCTCCTCCTCCATGCTTCACAGTGGGAACCACACTTCTCTACATATACAGTGACTTGGACCCAAATTGTATCTTAAATTACTTAAGGTGAAGTATGTCACCTTAAGGTGAAGTATGTCACCTTAAGTAATGCAACAGGATGGGTAATTGATGTTTAAGAAAGTTTAAAGTGTACCAAGCCAAAGTAATTTGGCAGATAGCAGAGCATTCATTTATACAGCTCTTACTGTACAGGTTTTTCTGGTACTTTAATGTCACAGTCATTAACTTATGTGAACAGTATAACCCTGAGTTTACCCTGAATGTTCATTTTAAATAACCTATTTTTTTTTTTACAAAAAATATCAACATTACTGTATGTCAAAAACTGGGCTGTTTGGTGAAGGTGTGATTTCTCCTAATTGTTTCATTTGTTACATTTCATTTTATTTTAATTTAAACTATTCAGCAGAAACTAGAAACAACTTCTGAAATTTCCAATCAGGTTGTATTTCTCCATTAAACCACTTCAGATGAGCATAACAAAAGCAAGTCACCCTGCCACCACCAACCCTCTCCCGCTTCCAGCCACTAGGCTGTTAGCACTTTCAGTCCAGACTCAATGTTTGGGGTACTGAAAGTTACCTTACACACCCTTCTCCACTAGGACGTAAAATAAGACCTCATACCCTGGATTTCCAAAGAAAATTTGAATATTGTACATCAATAAAAATACAAGTAATCCTGACATAGATGTACTTGCACTATTATGAGTGAAACTAGCATAGATCAGCATACAAACATGCCAGCAAGAACTGGAGCCCAGAAATACAGAAAGCAGAAAGTGCAGGAGACTATAGGTGAAGATGGGAACTAGAGTCTGGGTGAGCCAAAAGTAGGTTAATCTGAAAACTGGGGAAAATATCTTAAAGACCCACATTTGGTATGACAAAATAACACAAAGAGTGGGACAGGGGTCAAAGTTAAGCACTGGCTGGTTGGACTAATCTTAGTCTCATCAGTCTATAAAACTTTATTCCAGAAGAATTTTGTGGCTTATCTCTGCTCTTTTGCAAATTCCAACCTGGCTTTCTCCTTCTTACTGCTGATGAGAGAGTTGTAATACGGCATCTGTATTTCCCCCCATGAAGCTTTCTTCAAATGGTGGATTGCGATGCCATTACCACTGTCTGTTCTCCTGACAGACTCATTCTGATTGATGTGGCTCTGTACACCAATGGTCTCTTTTTTATTCAAGACATTCCAAACTGCACAAACATTAGAATGACACACAGTTGTGTTTCAATACTAATTTGGAGGATCTCATGGAAATGGTGATTTAATATATCTAGATGTAAATATCAGAAAATAAAAGCTGAAATTCTGCAAGTTTACTACGACATACGCATTTATTTCAATGTCTAATACAGGTTCAGTATTGAAACATCTGCAAGTACCACTTTCCTATAGCTGTGGATGTACTGCATAATTGAATGTTTTGACATTATGTCAAGACTTATTTGGGATGTCTATTCACATAAATGATAAGACAATATCACAATATATTTTAAGGAGAGATCTGGAAGTCTGTGAACATCTGTGCACAATGTTAATACTTGTCCAAAATAAGTATCATATCTGGAGGACTGTGATTCACACAGTCTTCGTCAGATATACAGACTGCAGTTGCTCTGCTAAGTATAGTCTCCAATTTGACCATAAAACTTAACAAATGTTATGTGTTGGTTACATCTGAACAGACTAGATACTGTGTTCCATACCAACTGCAGATGTGCAACAAGTGGATACTTTCTGAGGAATCTCATTTCACTTGAGCCCCATGTGGCACCCAGAATGCTAACACCTCTTCTCCTGTTTTATCCAACTGGCAACATCCCCACCTCTCCCCTCTTTCATTTCCTCTTTTATCTTCTCCTCTGCTGCTTCCCTTTACTGTTCATCACTTATTCTCTCTTTTACACAAATACACACACCTAGACACACACAATTCTCTCCTGAGCAAATTGGCCAACCTGCCCTGACAGAGGCTCATTTCCCAGAGGTCACCTCTCCTCTCTTGGTTGTCTAGTCAACAGCACGAACACGCACACACACACAAGCACACACACACGCACAAGCAATGCCCTCCAAATCTCATTTTCTAAGACTGAATCCTCCTATGCACTTGTCCAAACAACTACAGCCTATTGTGAAGGCAGGAACAGGGTGAGAGACAGGGAAGTGGAGAAGAGAAAAGAAGAGATAAAGATAGGGAGAAATAAGCAGAAGACAAAATGGCAGCAGCCACTACATACAAATGCAGCCGTATTACAGTTTTTTTCAATCGTTTACACACTAAATAAAAAATTAACACACAGTTAGTAAAACTCTACTCCAAAGGGGCAAAACAACTCTGCTGATCTGCACAACATTACACACAATGTCTGCTTCACACTTTTTGCAAAACTCTACACACAGT
>JAUYWH010000024.1:820916-842795 GCA_034779795.1 Ctenopoma multispine | reverse complement strand
ACATCAGATCTGTTTGCAAAATGACACATTTCAGCCAAAACCATAAACACGTGTATAAAAATGACATTTTGTTCTCGGTGACTCACAATGTCTGTGTAACTGTGTGTTAATTTTTATTTAGCGTGTAAACGATTGAAAAAAACTGTAATAAATGTACTATCCTATCATCAGCAAACATTAGTACTGTCTTCTAGCACGTTGTTTGCTAGTGCAAATGTATTTATTTAAAAGGAGAAGTGATCATTAGAAATCCTCTTGCACTGATAACACAGCTGATGACATTAATGTTTTTTTATGAAAACATGGTATTTCCTTTGTGTGTCCAAACTTTTTACTAGTAGTGTATAATCAACAGGAGAACCTTAAATGCAACGGAAGAATTTTGCCTTTAGGGTGTACAATCTAAAAAATGGATTTTCTGACTCTTGTGCAAGAATTGTGTTCTCGTTGATCTGGTTGAGAAGACATAAAATGCACGTTGACCATCCCCAACTACACCCCAGTGACTTGCTTCCTGTTATTAAATGTAACACTTCATTCATTCCAAAATGTTTTTTCTCACATAATGTCAGTTAGGGAAGATGTGTCTTCCTGTGCTGATTGGGTAGTGTTCTCAATGTCTTCAGTCCTTCTGCTCCCACACTAGCTTGATGAGATTCAGATTTGGCGGCTGAGCTGGCCAAGCCATCACGAGAATATTTCAGCAGCTACTTTCTTCCTCAAAAAATTCTAACCCACCCATGAGAAAATGCTTGGGTGATATGATAAATCAGGCATCTATCAACTTTTAATGAGCTGTGTATGTCACAGTATGTTTTTCACTGGGATCCAAACATGTCAAACGTTGTCTCACCTGTCCTTCAGACTTGGTTACAGTTAGTTAATTAGATCACTGTTTGTGCGTCTTGGTCCACTGCAACATGTTCTTCTAAATTGCCAACCTTAGTACTTTTTCTTTGGAAACACTGCCCATGAGGCCAGCTGACCTAAGTCTGCTACACTCTGCAGCTGCACACACTGGTTTCCCACTATTTTTCTATTCAATGAAGCAGCCAATTTAGAGGCAGTGAGGCCTCTGTTTCTCAAAAAGAACAATGGAAAGGACTTGCATGGGCAGACGTGCACTTGGGCCTTTTGGATTATGCCCTGACTGGATCCAGTTGCAACATTTCTCTGGAGAATGTGATGTATACATCTTTTAAAGGAACTTTATATTTCTTAGCTGTATCTCATATACAATAACTTTCCTTTCTGGACACACGTATAGACTGACAGGTTTCTCAGGTAAGGTGTTTTTGTATGGCCATTTCCAGAAAGAAAAAGAAGACAGTTGCAAAACAGTTTAACACTGATAAAGTAGAAAATGGTAGTTGTTTAGTAAATGGTAATTTTTGAAATTTTAGTTGGTTTACCTGCTTGATTAAATTGTTACAGTCTTTTTTTTGGCATTTCACTGTAAAAACTCAATAATGTAATGGTGTCCCACACATATTCCCAATGTACTACAGAATAAAAGACAATATTTTATTCAAATCTATCAACAAGTTGTTAAAATGCTTGTTTAATTCCCAACTTGATTACAAAGACATCTTATATCTTATAAATAACAACTACTGTAAAATAGACGTAGTAATCATCTTGTAATTGAAATGTCTCTGTTTAGACATTAGCGTCAGTCAGTGTAAAACTGAAAAAAAGGATGCACCTTTCAAGTATTCATAGGAGTCATATCAGTGTAATCAATAATTGATAAATTGAATTAACAATTGAAGGGGTATTCTGTATTCATTAATAAAAACATTCTTCAAATAACTTTGAAGGAAAGACAAAGACAGAAGAAGAAAGAGGACCTAACTATTGAAAGATGAAGTAACTTTTTAATGAGATGGAAATATACACAGAGCCGCCTCAAACTTCACCACATTTCAGCTTTTTAAAAAGACATTATATACTGTAAGTTGTCAAATTATTTTAATACATGATAGTATGAAGACAGATATACAGCATGTTACCCAGAGAGACAGAGAGATCAGAATAGAAAGACATTGACTTAATATTGAGTAGTGATGGTTTTTCATCTTAAATATTCAGAATGGGAAACATGATGCATGACAATACGGGAGAAAAGTACACGAGCTAGTCAAGTTGACTAGCATGATGAAAAAAGGGTGAGTGAGTCAGATTATGGAAAAAATATTTGCGCAATGAAAGCTTAAGGCTGTGGTTGCAGGACACATCTCAGCAGCATATTGTCTTGTTTTTTTTAGATGTTGTCCTCCATGAAGCTTCTATTGAATTTAGTAGGAAAGCATGCTTGCAGTGTTTTATAAGTGTCCCAAGTAAACCAAATGTTTAGCACAGAATGTTTCACAGAAAAAGGCGACAAGTTGTTGTTAGTTGTTTCTAGCCTAGCTATCTCATTTGCAGTTGATCTACAAAGGACCAGAGGATTACAGAAGGCAACATCAGTTTCCGCCTCCGGCCTTGTAGCGTTCCTACACACACTAGGCACACGTCAGATTTTAGTAGCTTTACACATTCTGTCCATCAACACCAGTCAGAACTCGGATATGGGATGGTGTTACAAAAATACTGGATTTTGTTCATAACCAACAATTTGTAACTCTGTGTGCCAAGTTTGTTTGTTTTTTTTGGTTGTGCACTGTAACGTTGATGTTGTTTTTGAAGTTCTAAGTCTAAGATCTCAGTTGTGACATTAGGTACATTGTATGGTTAATACTATTCAGAATCAGAAAACACTGTGTTCATTTATGATGTGATTGATGTTAGCAAAACCAGAACCACCTTAGGGTTGGTTAACATAAAGTTAACTTGTACTTTAGTAAGGAATTACTACTTACTAGTTACTTTTTGCAGATGCACATTCTTCTTCTATCTATTCTATGCAAATAGAATAAATTAATAGATGCTGATGTATTATTATGAATGTAGCAGCTGTCAGAACACAAACATCTGCTTTACCTTTACCAGCTGCTGCTTTAATGATGTTTTCACATTAATGCCTTAATAATTATAATCCAGTTATATACTATATATCATTCTGAATAATGAGTACTTGTGTACTGTAAGTATACTTGATGCATCTTTTGTACTTTCACTTGAGCCCTAGACATTCTAAATTTATGTAGAAGCCTTTATATTTATGAGGTACAAATAGAACAAATGTAGACCTTGTATTCTATATTATCAACAGCACTGTATAGTAAAGTTCAATAGTGTTCAAAATGTTTAGAACATTTTGAGAATGCACTTCAACTTTAATAAAGTTTCCAGGAGTAGAGTGGCCTAAAGTGGAGGAATTGCCAGAAGTCTTCCCAGAGTTATCTGTTTGCTGCTGAGACTAACATTCTAATTGTCATTCTAAGAGTACTTCACAAGTCATCTACCGAGATGGAAGAACCTGCTTCAAGTATGACTTTAGCAGCACTCCATCAGGCATTTATAGTAAGGTCGATAGCCAAAGCCCTGTCTAGAGTTTGCCAAATGGGATTTTAATGACATAGAAAACATGTGGACAATGACTTTCTGAGGAAAAGCACTATGTCTGGTAAACACAAGCACAACTGGACTTTTAGCACTCAGTTTGTATGTAAGTTGTTTAGTTAGCTATGCATTCTGCCTAAATCAGTACTTTTTCAAAGTACAAAAAATGATTGTTGAACTTGTTGGTCAATTCTTGTAACACTATTAGCTATCTTTTTTTATGTGAAACACAGAGTGATGAGTAGCATTTGCAGGAATTGGCAAAAATACCCAAATGAAAACTGGTCAAATCAGAACCACAGAAAAGTGTAAAAGATATATGACTGTTTAACACAAAGCATTGGGTAACAAGTGAACAATGCTAAATACAACTGTAAAAAAAGTAATCCCAAACCACTTGCAGAATTGACATGCAACACCTATCTGACACATCTTTTATACACCAAACCGTGCAACCTGCGATGGCGGTCCAACAGCTTCTCTAACCCCCCACCCCAACGGCAGGCAAGGTGCAGTCAACCCTCAGGCATGCTGATGGTCCACATGTTAGTAACATGCTGTGAGCACATGTAGTTTGCTGGACACCTTGGAGATGCATGAACAGTAAACTGAGTGGATGATAGTGGTACATTTTCTGTGTGACAGGTAAATTGTGGACAAGCAGGGACATAAGGAAAAATGAGGGTGTTCAAAGGATGCATGGTCAGTACAGTTAAGTGCAAATAAATGAAAAAAAAAAAAAAACTCCCGTGGTCAAATTGCGATTAATGAAGGCATCACATTTTTAGGTTAATTAAGTCTGGTCTCACATACAGTTTGGATGCATACCATTATTATCTAAGTCTGTTACTAATCTGTACCACATACACTTATTCTTTTCTTCTATGTCAGTGAAAAGAATGCATAATCCTATGAACATGTAGAATGTGTTCTAATGTTGTTGCTCTTCCTGAGCACGTCTTTCACCTCATTTGTCAAACAAAACTTCCTGGAGGACATAAAAAAACATTTACAATTGAAGCAATGTACCGTGTGTTTTTACATTCTTCTATCCACTTTTATGCAAATTATTTTCTGTACTGTGAAACACAAGAAGCTATTGTGGATTGTTACTTTACCTACTAAAACTCCATCTTCATCAGCTTGTGTAATGTAATCATTTAGAGTGACTACAGTTAAATCAGAAAGCAGACACTTATTATTACAGTAGTTATGGTATCATACAGTAGTTCTTGAAAGGGCGTAGATAAAATGAGACTGGAAAAATGTGTACACTGGGTGAGGTTTCACACTAGCACCTCTGTGATAATAACTTTGACCCTACTTTATCCTGACATTTTGGTTGTAATTTAAACACAAATAAATAATTTAGTAAATACCCAAGATTGCACACAGATTTACATAAATCTGCATCTGGGAACATTTTTATCCATTACAACTTTAATGCCAGTTAAAATTTGGACTTGAATTATTTTCACTAAGGTGCTTTTGCGAAACTAGTTGAGAAACCTAGACAACATCATCAGATACATGACAGTCAAACATCAGTACACTGAATATTATGACAGTGGCTTACATGTACATATCTCACATTTACCAGATCACACTATACCTTTCTTACGCATTTCACCCTGAGGGACAGAAAAAAACTGTGGACCTGTCTTTACGTCCTGGTCAGATGACACGTGTACAGCTATGGCTATCATTTTGGACAAACACTGAGCAAAAGGTGTGCCTTCTGATTGTTCCTTTAAAAGACATATATACATTTTTTTACTGATTGTTTCAAGCTGTGGGCCCACTGCTAAACCCAGGCTTTGTTCACTGAAATGTTTTTTTCTTTGACAGAATCTCAAACCTATCAAAGCTCTCTGGCCAATGGCTCCATGCACTGATTTGTCATTCTTGATGATATGGCATCAGCATTGTCCAAAAAACATGATCTCAGTCATAGAAAGGTACACTGGTTAATAAAATAATGGCCTAATAACTTTACATCTTTCCCCTACAGTCCTGACTGCCCTGACTCAAACATTACCATTATCTGATCAACTCAAACTATAGTGAATTGAAACGATTTAACTGAGGACTAATGTATAAAACCTATGTCCTATGAATAGATAAAGTAAATAATAACATTAAATTACAATGAAATATTATCAAACTATCTATTGGCTTCCACTTAACCATACAAAAACACATCAAGATGCTGAAAATAATCAAATGGGAGGGAAATAAGTTAACATATCTCAAGATGTAGGGATTTACAGTATGTACATTCTTTTTAAAAGTAACAGGAATTTGTTCATTGATGGGTAGCTCCATCGCTCTCCTTTGAGTTCAGACCTCCTGGTGCCGTAAATCTGTTGAGGCTCAATCATGTCCAGGATCTGATGTCAGAGAGGATCCATGTAAACCACACTACACAAAAACAATTCTTTAGAAGTAATCCTAATCCTTGAAGGCTTCCTCCCAGCAAATTGTTTGTCTGGTGATCAGTGGTGATCAGTGGTGATCAGTATTTTCTTACTCAGTGGCAGAATATTCCAATGGCTTTGGAGCATGTCAGAAGTCCACTCTTTGATTTAAATAAAAATAAAAATAAAAATATATAGAATATGTATTTAAAAAAAACTAAAACTGAAAATGTAACTTCATCTTGGGTAGTGTTATGTTCTTGTCAAGCTAATAGTACAAAAAGTGTTTTTTTTTCTATATTATTTTAGTCATTTTATTTCTGTTTTTGATTATTTTTGCAGTACATACTGTGTTGAAAGTAGGTTTGTAAGAAAAATGAGGAAAGTTTACAGCTAGTGTACATTTTAAGCAGGTAAACAAAATGTAAAAGTGCTCTTATTTTGAAAGACTACTTATTTATTTTTTTATTTTAGTTCCAAGTATTTAGAAAGAAGTAGGAGGCACTTAGGTCTATCTCTATGGTGACAGACAGTCACTCAGGCCATGCTTCTGGCTCAGGTTTGGAAGGTCTGGTTAGGTTCTTGTGGCTGGGATGGGCTAAAATGAGACTGGGACTGAAAGGTGTATTGTATCTATGAGGTCTTTGCAGTTGAAGCGTGTTAAACACTTACAGCAAGAACACTGTGGTTGCTATACATGACATATTTGATGCATGCTGTCATTTCTTGTTGACCTGTATCCCCTATGTTTTAATGAGCAACAGAGTGGAAAAATGAAGTCTGGTCCTAGAAATCACAATGTGAACAGCCCATTCGCTTAATGCTAAGTCTGAACTGAGTCGTCTCTCTTCAGTAATAGCTATTTAGTATGTGTTGGCTTACTTTACATGTTTGTCTTTCATTGACATTTGGGGTGGAGCTGTGGTTCAGGAGGTAGACCAGAATGTTCACTTCCATTTGGGTCAGTATTTCAATCTCTAGCTTTTTCAGTCCACTTGTTGTAGTCTCCTTGAGCAAGACATTGAGCCCGAAGTTGTTCATGTGCATGGGTATTTCACTTCTAAGTCGCTCTTGATAGAACCATCTGCCAAATGACTAAATATAAATGTAAATTTGTATTATGACAGTTCTGGACGCAGCCACAAGAATTCTGCCAGTTTCAGAAAGAGCCATGGCAGAGAAATGTTCCACAATAAAAGGATGCAGCAGCCCAGGTCCTCTCTTGATGTATTTCCTATAACTAGCCATCAGCAGGTATGTTCATTTTGTACAAAAAGAATTTCTTCATGAAAGTTGTTAAGAAGTAACGACTTTTTATTTAATGAGTTTCCCACTCATTAAATAAAAATAGAACCTCAACCCTAATAAATATTACTAAAATGTTTAGTTCGTTACCAGTGTGGAGAGCATCTTCATGATAATTCTATTAAGACTTTCACGACCATAAATACTTTCAAAAGATCTGCATCCAGCCACTATTAGCGCTACAAGCTGCTATTAATGGCAAGCAGACAAGCCTAAAACATAAACATTACAATTAAATAGACAAACCTGGCAAAGGTATCCTGGGACACACAAGCATCCAATTTTTAAAGTGCAGTAACTTTTTCTGTGGAAAGGATGGTTTACTCTCTGACTGCCATGTACTTGAGAAACTAGGCCTAGCATATAGGAAGGCTAAAGTTTAGGTTTGTGCAACTTAACCAAACCTGCCCTTGTCTGACTCATCAAAGGACATATGTTAGTATGAGATCAGTATAATCTAGGACAGGACATTTCTAATATACTGTAGCCAAGCTGAACTGAACTATACAAGGCTACATCTTCAATACAACTAAAGCTCCACTGCTCTAGTATGAAGGGTGAAATGAAGAGGCACAGGCTATAAATAGTGGTATTAAAATGATGGTGGGGGGATACCAAATCATACTAGACCAGTACAATCAGGCTAATCCAGTTTAGTTCATGATGACACAATACATACTTCATAGTCAAGACTTTTAGCCAAGTTCCAAGCTCATTGGAAAAGAAGCAAGCCTGGACCACACAGGCCCAGACCCGATCATGTAGGAAAGGTCAAAAACATTTCCTTTGATTATAACGTGATGCGGTACAACTTAATCCAGTTCATTCCAAGCTAACTAATCACGCATCACTCCACTTCAGTTTGCACATTCCAGTCTATATACGTCACATGGTACAGTTAACATCTAATCCTGATTTACAGGGTTCCATCGCAGTACATCTTGTGAGTCAAAGCCAGACTTCTCTTCCAAGGCAGTCCAATTACTTCTGAACCAGTACACTCATCTCTAATCCAGTGATAACCTAGCCAGACCTAAGTTATGTCAACTCATATGCATGTCTATCCCAGTATGTCCAGATATACCGGTGTCGCTTTCATCAGGGTAAACAGCATCTTCTGAATGTCCTTAATGTTGAGGCGCTGTTGTGGCTCTCTCTGCCAGCAGCCCAACATCATATCGTAGACTTCTTTGGGACAGAGCCTGGGGCGCTCCAAAACCCGGCCCTGAGTTATACACTCTATGACCTGGCAAAAAAGACAGATAGAGTTAAACAAGAGAAAGAACATTACACATTTTAGCAAGAATCCATCACATGGGAAATGCAACACATGCTGGCTGTGTCACAGAGGCCACACACTTCTATAGAGATAGACTATCTATATATAGACTCTATATATATTATTTTATATATATATATATATATATATATATATATATATATATGTTAAAGTATATATTTAAGTTTATCTGAATACAGTGTAAGTATGGAAGTGATGAAATCTACACTGAATGCATATTTTATGTTTTCCTTATGCTCAGCACTTTTGCCAGAGCTTCAGTTCCCCTTTGTCTTCCTCTGTGCAGTCCTTTAAAAAAAAAACATTGATATTTTCCAGATGAAAGCGATTTCCCTCAGGCTGTTTGACCATCAGTTGAATATATCAAGGCAAATACAGCCCAATAGTGGTGGGTGCATCGATGCAAAATATACCAAGTTTGTATCAATTTCGGATCGATACTAGCATGATGGTATTGATACATTCTCTTTTTTACTGTCAGTGCGACTGTTCCATGAAAAAGAAAACTTGCCGGTACACTGCTTCTCTCACATCAACATGACTCAGCGGTGCTGAGCAGATGCATAAGTGCATAAGATACTGTGGTAGAACTAGTGATTTATTTAAACACATGAATAAACCAACCCTGTTATTTGGTATACAACTAAACGTCAATCCCGCTTACATTTTTGTAGAGAACATAATTGTGACCAGATTACATTTTCTCTTAATATAATGATGATATATTCATAATCAATGTAAATGACAAGTTGCAAATACGTTGAGACCGAACATGTTAATGAAATGACATTTTTTGTCAATCAAAATATCCGATCTACAACATCTGTACATCTGTATCTGCATATGTCTACTAAAAAATCCAATGTTACAGTTCAGCATCAGATATGTGACTGTAGCGATATTAAAATATTGGGTTTAGACATCACAGCAGTGGGTTAGGGTCAGGGAAAGACTGTGGGGTAGTTAATGGATAAAAATGTCACTTTACACAAATGCTTCACACACACATGTCTGTAATAAAAATGAAAACCAAAACACAATCTTTTCTGTAATCCTGACCTCAGTACTTTTCTTGCCTAAAACCAACCTCATGGGGGACTTGGATGTCAAACTTGGGTCTCCTGCAACTCCGTCATACACAGTAAACAGCAAATTGCTTCATGTTAATAATAGTAGCGCATCATTCTTTTTAAAAAAAATTAAAAATCCGTTTCAGTACAACGTGACAGTTATGTTCTGTTCAAAAACATGATCAGGATTGCAGTTTAGTTTTATGAGAAAGTATTCAGTAGGAGACACGGTTGGAAAAAACATGAAAAAGAGAACAGCAAGCTACAAAATAAACTGAGAGAAGAGGAGGGAAATCCCTCAGCGAGACCCCCATTTTACACAGTCTCCCACTAGAAAAGTGTCACATTCATGAAACTTACTAACCAGCATCAGTCCTACAACTTCACTCTCAAAATTATTAAAATCTGGGACAAACAGAAACAGTATTTTAGGGGGTGCATTTTGTTGCAGGCCAGTCTGCCATTAAATGTACTCTCCTAAAGAAATAATTCATTTGTAGCACCCATTGTAATTCTCTAGGTTCAAGAGGTATTCTGGATCTAGATTCACTTACTGTAACACTGATGTATTTTTATGCTCATGTTTAGTGCGTTTGATTGTGTTTTTAAAGCGATTTAATGTGTGATTTAATCTTTTCTTATAGCATCTTGGTTCAAGAAAGGTATCTTGGATGTGGATGTTAATTTAACACTGGTGTTTTTGTTTGTTCATGATTAGTGCGTTTGGTTGTATTTCTAAAGTGATTTTAATGTTATGCGATGGGTGTGCATTTGCAGACACTTTGCCCATATAAGGTAATAGTTTTGGATTGGGATCAGTGATACTGGCCCTGTATTTACTTAGTATCGAATTGATACCAAAGCTTGCGATATCGCACACCACTACAGCCCAAACTGTTACTGTATTAAAAGTGTAAAAAGATTACTCAAAACATAATAGTATTAGAGAGACATGAGACATGTGATCAGTGTTTCAAGTGACCTTTACCCATTAATTACTCGTATTTATGTGGTCTGAACTGCAAATATTTATCTTTTTTAATATTGCAGAATAATGGCTAATCTACTAAGAAAGATTGTGTCACTGACAAGAGAAGCAAGCATGGTGGAGGCAGTAGTATTTAAATAAAAAAGATTTAAAAAAAGATAAAAATAAAAATAAATCTTTCTTTCACTGGTGTCTGTCATGGAGGTTTAGAGAATGACCAGTATAAACACAGGAGGACATTTAATACAGTACAACTTAAGCTCTTAGAGGGAGAGGCTAATAAACACTACTACAGGAGCAAAATCTGAATCTTCTCTGAACATGCAAACATTAAAATTCAGTGTTAATTATTTGTTTAGGTAGAATGATAAACATTTGAGGTAGTTGCTTAAACTGAAGGTGACTGTGACAAGATAAACATGTAAATTTCAAATAATGAGGTGGCTATGTTTCTGTGTTGCTGCATACAAGTGGCCTAATTGCTAAACTCAGACCAAACATATCGTCAGTACTTCAGTTGGGGCATTATGATAGAAATTCCAGGTAACATTTTCTTAATAATTAATTTGATATGAAGTAGGCTTGGTATCTATTGTCTCTCACCTCTCTAATTATTATTTTTACTATTAAACTATTGATGTACTGTGTATTTTTGATTAATTCAAGATTAGTTATGTTGTTTTTAACTTGATATCAGTTTTATTCTGTTGTCTTGGTGTATTTTTTTTTTTTTGCAGTGAGCGATGATTCCTGATCTATCAAACCATTTCGCTTAAATCATTGAGATGAATGCAGGTAAAAGATGTTTATTTTTTGCTGATTTCCCTCATGAAGTCTGTATGACTGACAAAAAAAGAGTATTTAGAAAAATAGACTAAATTAGACCAATAAGAAGGGGATTATATATCTCTGCTCCCCCACATACTCACTGTGACATCAAAATGTGTTGTCCACAAAGGACCTATACTAAAATCAGCAGTGTGTGTTTTATTCTCTAAAAACAGATGTGTTTGTTGGGCTGATCTTAAATTCACTTTTGCTTGAAATGACAACCCAAAGTCCTTTGTATTTCCCAAGAGAACAAACACATTGTAATGAACAGGAAGGGATTTAGGTGTCTTGATCAATACATATTGACTCAGCTGTTGCTGTATATTCATAATAACACTGGTTGTGTTAAATTGTGTTGCTCATTATAACATAATGTTCTTTAATTGCTTGCTACCTCTGGAATTCTCTTCCAGAAGACATTACATTATTATATAAGGGACAGGCCAAGCCAAGGAACACTTTGAAAGCACATGAATAAAAAATCATGCTGGATATTGATACTGATATGGAATGGGCAATGTAAAAGGAAGATTGATCATCATTTGATAAAAATGAAAATTATCAATCATCACTGAGCTCCTGGAAAGTCTGAGGAGCAACCTGGTGTCATCAGATGAACCTTCACCTTGTCACCTTCAGAAGTTCTCTGACAACTCTGCAGTTGTAGGATGTATTCAGGGGGAAGACACCACAAATTACCCGGGAGTAGTGGACAATTTGTGGACTGGTGTGAGCTCAACCATCTCCAGCTCAACATCAGTAAAACAAAGGAGCTGGTGGTGGACTTCAGGGGATCTGGGGGCCCTGTATAAGTATTTAGGTATACACTTGGAGAATAAACTTGACTGGTCTGCACACATGTCTGCTGTCTATAAAAAGGCCCAGAGCCAGCTGTATTTTTAGAGGAGGCTCAGGTCTTTCAACGTCTGCAGCACCATGCTGCGGATGTTTTATGAGTCTGTGGTGTCCAGTGTCATTTTCTTTGCTGTTGTTTGCTGGGGCAGCAGCCTGAAGGTGGCAGACACCAACAGACTTGACAATCAAGAGGGCTTGTAGAGCTGGACCCTCTAAACATTGTAACTGAGAGGAGGATGATGACCAAACTCCTCTCTACCCTGGACAATCCCTCCTTATATATTTTGTGCTTTGTCTGTTAGTATTCTGTTGGTGCTGATTCTGGTTGTTGTTCTTTCTTCTACTTTATGAAATGAGAGCAGCTGTAACAAGGAAAAAAAGGATTTAGGTCAAGTGAGCGTAGAGGCCAGTCAATGGTATCAGTTCCTTTATCCTCCAGGAACTGCCTGCATACTCTTATACTCTTGCCACATGAGGCTGGGCATTATCATGCACCAGGAGGAACCCAGGACCCACTGAACCAGTGATGGTTCGAACAATAGGTCTACAGATTTCATACCTAATGGCAGTCATTGTGTCTGTTGGATATGCCTCCCCAGACTAACACTGTCCCACCACCAAACAAATTGATCATGCTGAACAATGTTACAGGCAGCATAATGTTCTTGTGGCTTCTCCAGACCCTTTCACGTCTGTCACATGAGCTCAGAGTGAATCTGCTTTTATCTGTAAAAAGCACAGGGCACCAGTGCAGGACCTGCCAATTCTGGTATTTTTTGTCAAATGCTAGTCGAGCTCCACGGTGCAGGGCAGTGAGCACAGGGCCCACTAGAGGATGTCGGTCCTTTAGGTTGGTCTTTCTAATGGCTTGGTCAGAGACATTCACGCCAGTGGCCCGCTGGAGGTGGGCCTCCATCCTGTTCCTCCATGCACAAAGGAGCAGATACCGGTCCTGTTGATGGGCTTCTTGCCCTGTCCAGTTCTCCTAGAGTAACAGCGTTTCTCCTAAAACTTCCTCCATGCTCTTGAGACTGTGCTGGGAGACACAGCAAACCTTCTGGCAATGGCACGTAATGATGTGTCATCCTGATGGAACTGGACTGCCTGTGCAACCTTTGTAGGGTTCAGGTACTTACTACTTAAAAACAGTCAAAAAAATGTTGGAGACAAAATATGTGTAGCCTCCACCTGCAAAACCATTTTTGTTTTTCTCGTTGGTTGCCCCTTTAATGCACATGTTTTTAATATCATTAATACCATAACAGCTGACACTGATACTGAACAACCCCCTCTGCTACTTAACAGACCAGATCAGTATCCCAGAAGTTTAACTGACTTGACACTATACTATTACTATACTCGATTAAAAAGTATTCCTTAAATTTTTTGAGCAGTGTATTTACATCTGTGATTCATATTAGTTTCTTTCAGCTGCTCCCTTTCAGGGTGGCCACAGCGGATCACTCTGCATATTTGATCTGGCAAAGATTTACAACGCTTACGATTTACTGACGCAACCTTCCCCATTTATCCGGACTTGGGACTGGCACAAGGGAAGGACGCAAACCACCAATCTTGTTTGCCTAAGAACAATCCCATTTAAATTTGAAGAAAAGTAAAGAAAACCCAGACTGGAAACTCCTCTTTATGTCACTCAGGAGAAGTAATGGTGTACCTCATTATTAGCGAGTTGGAACCATGGCTGTTTGCCATAAGTGAAGATTTCCCAAAGAATGACTCCAAAGCTCCACACGTCGCTCTCTGTGGTGAACTTCCTGTACATGATGCTCTCTGGGGGCATCCAGCGGATAGGCAGCATGGTGTGACCTCCCACCTGAACACACACATACACAGGAGAAAGACATTTAATACATATTATATTATATGTTTTTACTTGGGAAGAAACCAGCTTTGAAATAAACACACGTAAGTCAAATGTGCTCAGAGCTTTTTCTGTACTGATTCAGCCTGTTGTGATTTTGAAACTGATTTGTACAATGTTTTTTTTAAAGAAAGGATGCATATGTATCTGTGTTTAGCATTATTTTATATATATTACAAGAAAAGTAAAACATTTTTAATTGTTTTACCTGTTGTGTTTTGGGGTGGAAGGCATCATGTGATGGAAGCCATGATTATGTCCAAGGCCCAAGGCATAAGCGAACTAAGTGCCTGCTTAGGGCCCCTGTCACCAATAGGTGGCCCCCAAGAGCAAAGTACGATGCATTATTGCACAAAAACACAGTCTGATGTAAACAGAGCACTGCTGGTGTAGTGATTCTTTGTGCCTCAGAGCTCCACTGGTACATGTGTAACCAGGCTGTAATGCGCAGTCGAAACGGTAGGTTGAAGACAAAACAAAAAGGGACAAATCCTTAAGGGGCAGAGAAAATAAAAGAGGAAAAAGGAGGAAAAGTAGAAAAACTGCATGATAAAGCTAAGTTAAGAGGTAGCCTGACTGCCATTAGGTACCGAGATGAGATCCTCAGACCCCTTGTGAGACCATATGCTGGTGCGGCTGGCTCTGGGTTCCCCCTAATGCAAGACAATGCTAGACCTCATGTGGCTGGAGTGTTTCTGGAAGACGAAGGCATTGATTCTATGGAATGGCCCGCCCGTTCCCCAGACCTGAATCCAATTGAGCACATCTGGGACATCATGTCTCGCTCCATCCATGCTTTAGTCCAGGTATGGGAGGAGATCCCTCAGGAGACCATCCGCTCCTCACCTGGAGCATGACCAGGCGTTGTAGGGAGGTCATACAGGCACGTGGAGGCCAACACACACTTCTGAGCCTCATTTAGATTAGTTTTAAGGACATTACATCAAAGTTGGATCAGAGTGTGACTCCAATTCCAGACCTCCATGGGTTGATACATTTGATTTCCATTGATAATTTTTGTGTAATTTTGTTGTTGGCACATTCAAATATGTAAAGAACAAAGTATTTAAAAAGAATATTTCATTCATTCAGATCTAGGATGTCTTAGTTTTGCGGTCCCTTTATTTTTTTGAGCAGTGTATATCACTTTTAATATTACATGGAAATGTTCAGGAAAAAAATTTACGTACATGAGATTAATATTAATATTATTTAAATTAAATAAATAAATGTTAATATATTGATTTCTGTAAAAAAGGGCTGTAGTATGTAGTATTTTTTTTTATCTCAGATTGAATGAGACGAAATATATTGGTTTCCTCATATGATGTGTTCTCGTTCTTCACACTCTTTAACTTTTAAGAGAAGATTTATTGGGTTTTCTTTGATTTCTGTGCCACAGATGGTGTTACATGACATGACTGTACATGTGTTTGTAGCCTACCGGTTTTACACCTAAATTTAAAGTAGTCCTAGACTGGCCTTGCACATTTTTGAGTGGACATTACTCCTTCACTTTATATTACATAGATGTAAGTCTTAATGCTTTAGTGCCATACAAACCTTACAATGTTATGACACCCTGCCTATTCATTTTACATTTTCATTAACAAAATCCATAGTTCTATAATTAGTGTGCACCAATCAGCCAACACCACCTGCTAGGTTTAATGTAGTGGTGGATAGGAGTCTGCTTGGGAACAGCATTCAGGTTTTCCCATCCTGATCCCTGTCCACTACAACTTTAAAAGCATCTTAAAAGTGTGTGTGATTTATCTGTATATATGATTAACACATGAACTCCATGATGACTCATTATGAGCATTATCAGTAATGACAATAATGATATGATGAGAATAATGATGAGTTATACTGTAACATATAGCAGGTCAGTCGCTATCTGTTGTTTCTGTCACTGGGTGGCTTTTCCCTTTAATCACACATGATTAATGGTGAGGATATGAGAAGACATAAAGCCCAAAGTGTCTTTTCTATTATAGGACAGCGTGTAGATCAGCGAGTGAATCATTATTCATGTGCTCTTGCCTGCTCTCTGGCTGCTGTGAAATTGTAAAGCAGCTTGACTAATTTAGTCAAATATGTGCCTCCTAATCAAGACTCATATAATGAATGACCTCCAGTGTACAGCTGACAAATTGTCCTCGCTCATCCTTCCTCTGCCTCTGCTGTCTTATTCTCCATCACCTCTTCTTCTTCCTGTCCTCTTTAGCCATCTCTCCATTGTAAATGAGCTATTTCTTCAATATTAAATAGGCACTAATACTTCAACCTAACTCCTCATTAGAAATAGTCACTATTTTTATAGTTTATATGCAATCAAATATAAACACATACCAGGGACGTCAATAGGATTGAAAGACAAGGGGGGCTTAGCCCCTAGGGTTGTAGGAGGGGATTAGCGCGTATAGCTTATTATCATTTTATTATCTCTTGTACAGCAAATCTGCTGTTATCTGGTTTACCGGAAGATATTTGGTTTCCTAAGACTTTAAAATGTTTACTGTGTCTACTGTCTGAATGAGTCCACGAGTTTAAGTTTTTTAATAGCCTACATGCTGGGGTTGTGTTCATTTAAGAAATTCTAGCAAATATATCCATTAATTCATTTAATAATATTATTGTAAAAGAAAAGGTGACGCTATTGGCTATTTCAACACTTTACACATACAAGTTCAGCTCCAATTAAATTAGTGTTAAAATACCCAACAACATCACCTTTTCTTTCACTTAATGCAGGAGTGTCTTTTTTTTAATTAGGGGCCAGATAATACGAGTCTCTTAGATTTTTTTACAATATGATTTACATATGTATGCACTGTATTATAACAATTATGTTTTCATTGTCACAATTATCACTTTAAATGGCCAAATTGTAACCAAATCCAAGCCTCAAAGGAATGAACAAATGAAAAAGACCATTTATTCACCCCTGTGTCTGTGTTAGTATGCCCATTGCTCAATGGGATAAGCATCAGACTGGGATACAAAAGGTGGCAGGATCCCATCCCCCATATGTGTGTCCTTGAGCAAGACACTCAGCGCTAGCTCCCCAGGCGCCCCCTGTGGCTGCCCACTGCTCCCCCATTGGGAGGGATGGGTTAAATGCAGAAGTGAAATTTTGTTGTAACATGTAAATGTACCCAATGACAATATAGCTGATTCTTCTTCTTCTTCTAAAAGTGGCTAAATTCATGTATCTGCCTGTCACGACCGTGATGCGAACCTGGAACGCTGGTACAGAGACGATCTTAAAATAAGATGTGTATGCGGTGGGCTAGTCTGGACCAAGATGACAGGGCTTATTTATTTATTTATGGCCTGTCTGTCCTGGGCCATAAATGATACATTTTAAAAACTGCACGTAGCTGCAGCATGGACATGCCTGATATTATTAAACATAAATTAACAGTCACTGGCACTTACTTACAGTTTCATACTATGAAGTGATTCTCTCTGTTGAGGAATGTTGTTAACAAGCGACGACATGTAGCTTTCTCGCAGGTCCTAATGCTCGCTTACTATTTACAGCAGCTTAAACGATCAGTATGATCATTTTAATCAAATAATAATAACTAGACTTATTATTTATTTCTAGTCATATATATATATATATATATATATATATATATATATGTGTATTACTGGTGGGGGGAAAAATTAATACACCATAGTTCCCATAAAATAGGCCTAATGATGTCCATGACACATACCCCATAACATTTTACAAAAAGTTGTACTAGATTAGATTAATAGATTAATGAACATACTCATTGAGTGCACAGGCTCATGGTGCAACCCTGTCTTCTAAAAAAAGAATGCATTTCCATTACAAAATATATTATTTGAAAAGTATAATGTAAGAGACACGTTTGACTCCTGTGAGTCCTGTGTGTGGTAAGGTTCAGACAATGATGCATTTGGTTGAAGGGAAGCTTCACAAATTTTGAACTTGCCTTCTAGAGTTGTAGTTTTGGGAATAAGTGTATATCTATGGTATCCTCAAAGAAAATATCATCAGAAAAATGATATGAACAAGGAGAGTTTCATGCGGATCAAAGGCTTGAAAGGTGATTTACCTGGATAAAATAACTGTTCTTTACTTTTACTACCAGCACAACAAAAAATCTGAATTGCTTTAGTTTGATGTCGTTGTAGGCCAGTATGCCTCTCGGCATAGGTTCCACCAAAGCTGCTAAACAAACAACCAGTTAGATCTAAGTTCTAATTTGTATATTTATGAACCCAATTTCCAGAAAGGTTGGGACATTTTCAAAAATGCAATGGAAATTAAAATCTGTGATTTTTTTTTTCACTTGAACCTTTTTCAATAAAATTCAGATTTTCAGTGTTTTCATGATCAATTAAAATGTATTTTGTTAATCTAAGCAAATCTAGACTTGAATGCTCAGTTGTGACAAAGTCACGTTGACCACTGTGTTAAATCACTTTTCTGTTATTCATATATCACCATGATTAGACTTTTCAGTTGTTGCAGTTTTACACCACAGAAGGCTTGTGTACTGTACAGAGCTGGAAGCTGAAATATAATACATGACACTGTCAGACATATTATTTAGGATGATGTTCATTTAACTTGTATGCAGCATTCAACATCATCCAGTTTAATGAAACTGAACTGCTGGTGTCATACAGTTTGTAAATTCTTCCATGAGCATACATGACAAAGGTGTGTATTCTGTCTGCCCTTAAAGTTCTGGATGACTTGGTTTATTCAAACATCCAGCTGAACTGCAGTATGCTCGGACCAAGTTGCAGACAGAGATCCCAGGGTTCTGTTTGACTACAGGCAAACAGTCTGAACAGCGAGGAGAATCACTGCAGAAAAATGATATACTCTGTCAGTTTGGCTCTCAGAGCCTGAATTGGAGACAGTTGATGCATGTTAATGAGTAAGTCATTCTGTCCTGTGATGAAGTACAGCTAGCGGACCATGTGTGCCGTGTCTGGTAAGGTAGTTTTCAGATTTATTCAATGATACTTCTACTATTAAAAACAGTTTAATTATTAAAGTAACCTGGCACTGTCATGGAGTCAAAGAGAGGTGGTGTGGCATGGAGAGAGGGAGAAGGTTGGGAAAGATCGGACAAAAATATAACTTTAAAGAGACACTACACCCAGAGCCCTAGAGATAGAAGAGCTGCGACTTTGAATGGTCAACAATAATAGTGAGTCACAAAATTCATGTAGCCTCACATATATAATCTGATCTGAATCAATATACCTAACAATCCTGATGACATTCTCTAGTTCGCTTTTAGTTCACAAATCCAGTAGGACAAAGATGAAATATAACTACTATAATGTAGTGTGTTTGTATTAAAACTTGATGTATTTTCTTCCCATTTTACAGAACATAATCATTTACCAAAAACATCAAAGACACATCAGTGAACCACGCTGTTTTGACCCATTAACCCCTAACTTGAGGTTGTTACACATCTACAGGCTTTAGTTTGTCTGAATCAAACTTGAGTCTATTTCCCCTCTCAGTAGTATGTTTTGTCCAGTAATCCACGACTGCACCGAGAATCACAAAAGATGTGGTCTCGATCGGAATCAATTAGCAAACTCTGGTGAGAAAGCATAACGAACCAAAACAGGACCAAAAGCTATAAATCATATGATTTGAGGGCACTGGGTTACATGTAGATTTGAATTTATTTTGTTTACAATTTTGTATTTTGTATAAAATATGCTGCAGATTAATCGTGGACAAACATGAAGTTGTTATGAGGGCCACTGCCTCACAGACATCTGGTTGGATGATTGTGCAAGTGATATAACATCATAAATAATCACCTGGGGGATGACCAACACAGGCTAACATATATCATGTAATTCTCTCTTCGATGTCACAGAAACATGCAGTAGTCCACAACACAGCGCATTCTTCTTGTATTTACTTGTGTTGTTACCACGGCAGATGCCTCTGACTAATAAGCAGAGAGGATGTTCTTGCGTGGTCTGAAGCGACGCATTTTTGCACGCTTTGATTGCTCCATGTGTGAAAGGAAACTGAACAAAGATGAAAATGCTTTGTTGTTATTTGACAAGGTTAAAGACCTTAGACAGTAAATAACAAATGTAATCTAAAGAGCCTTAAGTTGACTTTTGTTGTGATTTCTTGCTATATAAATAAACTGAATTCCCCAGCAGGTGGAACTCAACTCAACTACAAATTATGTTTAGAACCATGTGTATGTGTGCACATAAGGCTCTGTTTTTGACAGTGAAGATGTGAAACGATGCAAAATAATTTCATATGACTAAAGCAGTGTGTCCTCGTGTGTGTGTCTGTATTTGTCTTTCTTTCTTGCCAACTTTACCTTTTGTTCATACCTTTATGAACTCAGCTGATATGTTACAGCCAACAGTGTGCTGCACCAAGGTGTGGTGACATGAGCGATATAAACAAAACAGATATATTGTATAACTCTGCACTACTGAACCAGTTCACCACTGATGAGTTCAAATTAACAAGAGTCAGTCAGCCATTTCAGTTCTTATCTACTAGCTGCTCTGCTGAGACGATGGTGCCACCATTAAAAAGTCCACGGAAGCTACTTAGGAGGATGGGACTCAATGGAGTCATTGACATTTACTGCTAAATACAAATTTATCCACCATGCCAATTACAGTGCTGAGAGAGCCTCTTAAAAATCCCTCTGAGCGGCTGTTGCAATTGTCTGTGAAGAAAGACCTTTTCTACATAGGCAAGAAACATACTGCCAGACTTTTTCATTTTCTCCCTTTGGGACCCACGTGAGAAATTCAACATCTCAGCCAGGATACAGCACTCATTAAAACACTGGAAAGCCTTTTAAAAACAGACACACCAACAAAAAAAGTTCCCATAAATCTACATGCATGACTCATAATGACAAAATATAAACACATATATATATATATATATATATATATATATATATATATAATAAAAATTATTAAAAATCAAAAACTGAAATCTCCAATATAGTGTTTGTACACTTTCAAGGACAATGACCCAAAACCTAAATTCTGTCAACAAAATTTTAAAAACTATGTCTTGTAAACAGATGGCACTGCCCATCATCTGACTAATACCATCCCTGCAGATAAGCATCACGGTGGCAGCATTGAGCTGTAGAGCAGTAGGTGACACGGAGACAGATCAGAACTGTACTGAGAGAAGTGAGTGATCCAACCAAAGAGAATAAAGTGGTGTTGGATATGCTTTGGGTCTGATGTCAGACAAATAGTATGTGTGTATGGAATCCCACTCTGAAACAAAAGGGGTGCTGTGTTCGAGTTGGTTGGGTTTAGCCATGAGGACAGATATTGGTCAATGCAAGAGCAAGAATGTAAGACAATCGCTGGCAGACTAGGGTGGGGCTTTACTGAATAGAGGCATGGAAAACTTGTATTCCAAGTGAAAACAACTGTCACTCTTGTGGTAGCTGCAGTGACAGAAAAAAAAAATATGAAGGAGTGAAAAACAAGAGCGAGAAATGCAGTAAAATTGTGAGTCAGTGTGCCATGACTTACACAAAATGGGGGAAGGTTGACACCAAAAATTGGGCTTTTGATCCAGAATGGACTGAAGCATTTATGTTCAACTTTTCTGTGGGACTTTTCATATTCCCGTACCAACTTCAGGGTTTCTGCCCCGAAATGCGTGGAAATATGTCTGTGAAGATTCTCAGTCA